>VZRZ01002333.1:0-72027 GCA_013398175.1 Climacteris rufus | reverse complement strand
ATGACCCGGGGCTGCGCCATCCCAGCTGCATCGTGTGGGGGCGGGGGGAAAGGACCGGCCTGCATGGCCCCGGCCCAGCAGGGGCCGGGCCGGGTCATCAGCCACGCCCAGAGGCACCGCAACATTCAAATAATTTAATCATGTAAGAACAAAATAACATCTTGGGGTGGGAGCCTTCAAACACGAAGAAGAATACCCAGCAGAAGAAACCCGTGGCTTCTGTGTCCTTACCATCTAACTGTGTGGGAGAATCTGGGCACTTCCTGCTGAGTCCTGGGCTCCTGTGTTGTCTTGGAGCATCCATTCAGCTGGCTGTGCCACAGGTCCCTGTGCCCTTTGTTGTGCAAAGGGTCGACAATTCACAGTCTCTAGTCACTGGTTCTTGCCACCAGAGCTCCATCTGCAGCTGCCCCCACGTGAAGGCTGTGAGGTTTATGTGGGCTGTGAGGGCTGCAGTGCCTCTAGGGGCTCTAAGGGCTTTGGGATCCATGAGAGTATGGTGTGTCTGCATGTTATGGAGTCTATGGGCCTGTGAGGTTATACGGTCCATGAAAGCTATGGGGCATGTGAGGGCTACAGGGTCTTCTGGGACTGTGACCACTATGGGGGCTGTCCTCAACATGCTACTCATTAAAAGCCTTGCCCTAACAGGACAACAACAGGATGCAAGGGGATACATTCTCCCAAAGGATGAAGAAAAAGTTTTAAAAATTAATGGGCGTCTTGACCACGTGGTCATCCACATTCCTCTGAGGAGAGGAATAACTGTGCTGGTTGTTGGAGTGCAGTGGAAGGATGGGGCTGAGGTATTTTGTCATGGGTGGTGACATTCCTTCAGTGTTTCTGCTTCCCTGGATTGCTGTGAAGTAACAGAAGAGAAACGACAGTCAAGGAAATAGCAACTAAGAAAAGCCTCAGCACTTTTTATATTGGAACAGGAGTTGGAGAACCAGCTCAGGTATCGCTGCCATTGCACTTACTCCATTTCTTCAGCTTCTTGAATGTCTCTTCTCTGGCTCTTCCCATCATTCATCCTGGTTGTTTGAACGTTATCCTGAGTAATGGAAATGATGTCCTTTTCTAATTAACGAAATAGCCTTGTGTGTCTTGGGTGAGAACATTGAAAAGCACCATGATTTCCCAGTGCCTCGGGGCTGGAAAATGTCTGCAGCATCTGGATAGCACACCTGGGGAAGGAAAGAGACTTGGAACATCAGACTTTTCTTGTCCAGACTCTGAAAAACAAGGGACGCCAAAGGTTTTTCTTCCAACTCACCCCATTCTATACATATACAAGTCTGTGCCAACAGCCATGCTTTTAGAGAGATCCTCCCTTCTAATTCCCACTTCTCTCTGCCTCTGGAATGACCTGAATTCCCAGAGCTCTTTAGTTATCATTGCTGTATGGCTGAAGGCAGGAGATCAGCAAAGTGGAGCTGTGCAGTTGGGATAGATGCCAGGACAAGCTCCCTCCAAGAAGTCTGAACCCTGCTGACCTCAGGGGTATGAATGCTGCCATAAGCTCCAGGGTTAGAAAAACCTGTTCTGTGCTACCCACCATGTACACAGGCATCCACAGGGACACCCAAGGGCTCGTTAACTGGGCATAGCAGCCACAAGGCTTGACTGATAGCTGTCAAATGAGTAAGTGGCTTATATAGGTTACAAACACATCAGAATCAGGCTGCTGAAATACAGCACTATGTTGACCAACATGGAGAGGTTGTACTCTGGATTCTGCTAGGAGAAAAGGAAAGAAAATCAGGAGTGTAGAGAATCTTCCTCCTTCCATTACCCATTGCCTAGAAGGACACATCCAGCAGTGCCCAGTATCTCTCCTACCTCTCCCGTGGGTTCCTTGTGCTCCTCCCACTCCATGCCATTGAAAATGTTTCCTTGCCAAAGACGTTGGTCCATGAGAACAGAGCCTCCCTAGTTCTCTTGCCTCTTGCTGAGTACTAGCTTTACAAGTGCTGGTACTAGCTTTACAAGTATCCAAGTCTTCAAGATCATCTTTGAACAGGACAGCTGGACCTCAGGCAGGCTGCAGTCCTTCATCAGGGCTCTTGCCATGTGAGCGATGAACATCCAAAGGGCTTCACCCAGCACCAGAGAGCATAGGTCATGGTCAACCATGGCTTCTATAATCTCTTCTGGAACCAGCATGTGGTCTGTGCTGTTGGAGCTACCTGCTTTATTAGGAAGTCTGGACCCTTCTTTTTTTTTTTCTTCCAGTACACACCTGGAGAGAAACATTCTTTTTCAGCAGTGTCCTCTCCCATTTTCCTTGCAAGGGTGTGGCTATTAGTCAACAGGTCAGAAAGTCCAAGTTTCTATTTAGACCATGCTCAGCTTTGGTTTCTCTTAGTGTGGGCTCTTCCTTTGACATTGCCTAACACCTCATAGAAAAAAGGGTTATGTCCAGATGGATCCCTGGTGTCCCTCTGCTTGAGCCTGTGAGTCTGAACATACTTTTGTCTTTGGCTGGTGCTTCCTTTGCATCTGGATGTCTGAAGGCAGCATCATTGCCAATAAGGTTTAACCCACCAGCTACTTCCCAAGGGCTTAATCCTTGCCAGTTCCACACAGGGTTGTGCTGGTTTTTCTCCCAGCCTGTGGTAGTCTTTTCCTTCAGTGCCAGGATCTTGTGCACCCCCTGACTGACAGTAGGTGGCTCATGTGCAACAATGCTTTTCACAGTCATGATGCTTTGATCATCATGCAGTTTGTTCTTGCGCTCAAGTGCTAGCAATTCTGCTATGAAATAAAATTTCCTTATGTCTCTGGTCCAGCCCATGTTCAGAATGTTGTGCAGAATCACCATCAAATCCTTTGCCATTTTGCTTTCCTGTCTGGAGCTGTGCTTAGAGGAATATGAATTTGCTCTGGAATCTTTCTTGCTGCCTAGATCACTCTTGATCCTGGTCTATTTCAAGGCAACAACAGATGTTATGGTTCCACGGTCTCGCAGCACAGGTTCCTTGGAACTGATATTCAACACTGTGCTTGTTTCGAGTTTTCCATACCATACTGCTTTCATTATTTCTCCCTGTGTCTGTGCCAGAGAACGTGTGTGAGCTGTAAAATACCAAGAGAGCATATCAGTGACTTGGCGTCTCAAGAAACTTTCTGCCAAAACACAGGATCTGAGTCCAAGCACCACAAACTCCAAGAACCTGGTACGCATCTATAAGGTGGAACAGAGCCCAAGGCCTCCCAGATCTCACCAGAGTGTCCTGCACTGGCCTTTGGGCTGATAGAAAAACCCCATACTGATGAAGTTTCTCTAGAGAAAGTGCCTACGTTTAGCATCCCTGGGACTGGACAGGAGATGCCAGGCTGGACTGATGCCATCGAGATGGTCAAGGCTGCCTAAGAATCCCCACAGAAGAGGGTCTTGCTGCAGCATCTCCTGAATCTGGAGAGAATGGGGCAATTTTGAGGTGCACATCACCATGTTCAGTACACATACCACATTGGGGAGTGCCGGTACTGCACATTTTCTCACAGAGAAACTGGATGGTCCTGCATGGGATCTCAGTGGTGCCATGTTCCTTGCAGAGGCAGCAGGACACATCATTGGGCAGTTTGCTAAAGACAAGAGGTTATTGAAGAAAAACCTGGCATCCCAATCCACATCTCCCAGTCCAAATTGGGAAACAGACAAAACAAATCTTGCTTGTGCTTTGGTGTCCTGCCACAGGTCTTTAAAAATTCCCTCAGCCCCAGTTCCAGTGGAAAATTATGTTTTCCTGATTTTGGAGAGGCTTTCAATTAGATGATTAGGTTCTCCATTGGCAGCAACAAGGTGATTTTACCTTTGAAAATGGAACTGAATCCAAAACAAAATTTGAAAGAGAAATGCACCCCACCTTGATTTAAAATTCACCTTTTAAAAAGCCTGAAGCATGTCACCTAAAGGGGGACATTCTGCTCCTAAGCTGGTGAGTCTGTAAGGTTCCCAAAGGCAAACAATAACCCTTGAGCTTCCCGGGGTTGTTCTAGCTTAGTGGTGGACTGATTTGTTTCCCAAGCAGACCCTTTGTTCAGGACCTGTCCCAGTCTGCTGGCGGCTGGGACTTAGCCCCACGTACTCAGTGTTTCCAAGTGGACTGTTGTCTGGAGGAATATCCATGTCTGGAGGAGCGTCCATGCAGACACTTGTGTTGCAGTCAGGTCCCTGCAAGGATTTGAAAGACTCCACTAAATTCTCAGTTGACATTGCCAGAACTCTGCTCTGAGAACAAGCCCAGGTGCCTGGTTATGGTGGTGGTGTTGGCAGAGGGAACCCCTTCTTCCAAATCAGATTGTTCAAAAGCCGACCACCTCGCAGCTTTTACCTGCTCTTAATCATGGGCTTTGAATCAGAAAAGGATCCTACATATCTCATTGGGAGTCAGATGTAAACAGAAAGGATTCCCTGGTTCAAACCCCTCCTTCTGCTCTCATCTGAGAGCACCTCCAGTCCTTGAAGGGAGATACTTCTCACCCAAGAGGACAAATTCTGCATGACATTGGGAGTTTATGGCATTGCAAGGAGGAAAGGTGCTGAGCATGAAGCAGGAAAGATCTCTGCAAAAAGACAGGATGTCTTCTTCCCCAAGGACTTACATAGATGTCAGCAGGAGCTGTAGGATGCTGTGCATCCTGACCAACACAGAACATCAAGAGCTCTGAGCGCTGTCAAGGCAGTGGGGTGGGGATGCTGGGTGGGCAGGAACCCCGAACAGTTGACACAAGTGCTCAAGCAGGGGTGGAGGCTTTCCCAGAGCCCACCAACCACTCCAAGGCTCCAGACCTGGTTGGCCTCTAGTTTCTTGAAGGTTGCATCCCACCTCCTTGGATGCTTTGCTCCTGGGGACACACCACAACTGCTTGGCATTTGCCTTGCTCTGCTGGTGCCTCCAGCAAAATAAGGCTGCCAGAAGAGTGAGCTTTGCTCCTGTGTCTTGAGTTACATGAAGGTGTAACCAAAGGAATGTAGTCTATCACCATCTCCATCACCTCTTGAGGGGTTGTTAACGATGAGTCGTTCAAAACAGCTGACCACTGCACTCCCCACCCTCCAGATTGCAAGCTGGGCATTAGATAAGGAAGAAAGAGAGGCAACCCTGCAAAGCAGGTGATGCCTCTTTATTTTCACATCAGTGACTCAGCCCTGATAACACCCTCTGAGAAGCAGCAGGTACTCTGTGAGGGGCCATGTCCACTAATGGGCCATCAAGGCCACCTGGAATGATTAATAAATGACATCATCCCATTGTGATGTATGGCCCCTAAGGGGGCATACCCCACCCTGATGGGAGGAACTGAACATCCTACCTGTATAAAAGAAGGGTTGAGGAAGTCCGCAGAAGAACTTCCACTGGATCCCCAGAGGAGAGGAACTCCACAAGCACCACTGAATCTCCAGAGACAGACTGGATTTTTCCCTCAGGATCATCACTCCAACAGGACTGTAGACACCTTTTAACTGGACTGCTATCACTACCCTGACCAACAGGGTGTTGGGTTGTACTCTGACCTTGTCAGTTTAGTCTGGTGTTTCTGTATTACTGCTTTTAATTTCTCCTATTAAAGTGTAGATCTCACTTGGAATCTCTCGCAATATATTTGTGTGGGGTTAATTGCTCCACTGTTTGTTTCCAAACTAGCACATCCTGGATCTCTGCTCCCCTGAGAACAGGCCACTCAAGAGAGACAAACTTCTATATCAGTTTAGTCCAAATGAGTCAATACTTAAAGATAGTTGACAGAAGGCAGCTTGAAGCACGCTCTGTCAGCAATAACACTCAAGGAGTTATGGCTTATGATCCTGAAATAAACAAGACTGCTGTGAGGGGGTGATGGGAAGGATGCGAACTTTGTGGGTAGCAGCATGTGGGGAAGGTCTGCCTGTGCATTCTCTTACATATGTAGACTCACAAATTTGGAAAGCCAAGATCAAGGGCTTCTTGACAGAACTCTCTATGGGTTATATCAGATTTTCTCCAGACAACAACTTTCCCTTTTTTCTATGTTTTTGAGACCTTTCACTTTAAATGCTAAGTGGATTTTTTGGCTATAAATCTCGGTCATATCCCACAGCCCTCATCATGCTGTGTCTTCTCCCTTCTTTCTTAGTAATCCTCCCAGGCTCCCACCACTGCTGTTGGAATCTGATGCTGGTTCAAGAAAGCTCTGGAGAAGGTCAGTAGGTCAGGAAAAAGTGACTTTTCACCTGCAGAATCCTGGTGCATCGTGGATAACCTCCACAGTAGGATTCGGTACCTTACAGACAGCAAATCTCCTCTTCCCCACCATCCCAGTAGAGTCTCGTTCAGATGTGCCTTTAGACCTTGTCACACTTACAGCTCCTATAGAAATCCCATGCCATGCCTGGAAAGTGCCGCTGTGTATCTTTGTGAGGTGATTCCCAGAAAGATTTCCAAGAAAGAGAAGACCACAGAATTGAGTCGTGTCTGTCCTACAGGAAGCTGGGGTGAAGCAGTATCCACTTGTAAGTACTATGCCAATCCAAGTCTTCTCTGTATTTTTAACCTGTCCAGGAAAGGAAATGAAGGGCACAGGTGCTTAATCTATTTCTGTTCCAGGATACAGCAAAGCCTTCAAGAAAAGTCTTCTGTAATGGCTGAGTATGGACAACTTTGTTAAGATCTGTCATCTTGGCGTAGGTCATCCAGCCACCTGCATTGACCCCTTCAGCTCAGTTTGTCTTTTAGAAAGGGAAACAGCCACTGTTCTGGAAAATACTCCTATCATTTTTAACACACAAAGGGTCATAAAACACTTCATTATATACACTAGAAACATTTATAACTCACAAATGTTGCAAAAAAAGGCAATGGCTCAAAGGCACATTCCTGAACCAGCTTGATCTTATTGCCAGATAAATCCTTCTTACAATGAGAATGCCAAACGTTAGTTTAATTTGAACTGTGTTTACTTTCATTTGCTTTGACACTGGCAGAATCTATGTTTCCTGTCTCTGATTTCAGGAAGTGTTTCTCTGTGCTCCAAGCTTGAAGTGGTGGGTAACCTGAGATGACCCTCCTGCCTGGTGGGGGCAATTCATATCCAGGATGTTTTCCTAGTTCTTATCCCACCAGAATCATTTTAGGGCATGCCTAGATCTTGCCTTGCTCTGGGTGGTTCTCACCCCCAAGATGCTGGTGCTCAAATTAAACAGGACTCCTCCCTCCAGGCACTACTGCAGCAGCAACAGCTCCAGCTCTGTTCTGGCTGCATCCAGAAACCCAGGAAAGAATAAAACCCACTTGCCCAGGGGTAGGCTGAGTGTCAGGGGCTGAAGGGAGGGGGAGGCAGCAGCCCACTGTGCTTACAGGTGCTTCAGCAGGAACAGGCCTTCCAGGGACTGGCACTTCACTGCCTCTAATTCATTGTCCCTGAGGATACTGGAATGACACAAACAGACAGTTGCTTCCAGAAGGAAAAGGAATTTTCTTGGGATATCCTGCTTTACTGGAATATCCCTTTGGGTCACTGCAGGGCTCATGGCTTGAGCAGGCACTTACTTCTCTGTGGTGTCAATTGACTCTAAACTGATCCCTGGGGTACCAGACACAGGGAAAATCCAGTGGGATTGGACACAACTCACAGCTCATGGCATTTATTGGCATCCTAGGAAGCCCTGGGGATTCACAACCTTCTTGTTGAGCAGCCCTGTTTTGAGTTTGCATGGAAATGGGTTGCATGAGTGCTCAAAAACAAGACAAAAGGATGAAAAATACACAAATTCCTGACATTTTAGATGCTGGAGGGTACTTACAAGGTCTCAGTCTACTGGTATTCCTTCCATGTTTGTTATCCAAAAGTAGAAATAGAGTTGTCAGTGAAATCTCTATAAAGAAATTATTGACTCCATCACCCTTCAGGAAAACCCTTTTCCCTGCAAATTCTGCTGTTGAAGAAGGAGCAGGGTTTGCCTGCAAATGTCACAGCTTGGCCAACCTGGTTTCACCCTCATGCTGCAGCACAAGCCTCCCAGAACCCCCATGTCTTCTGTTAGGTTCTCCCAGCTGGCCTGGGAGGGGTTACCAGCAAGAACGAGCCAAGGATGGGAATTTGAAGGGGCTCTGTGAGGCGGTGGGTACTCACAGGATGGTGAGTGAGGCCTGGGTGGCTGGGGGCACAGTGGCCAGGCAGGCATGGCAGCAGTCCAGCTGCCGATGCTACAGGGAGCTGCAGGGGTGCCAGGAAGGCTTCCCAGGGCCACTGCCAGCAGCCAGGCCAGCAGGAGCAAAACACACATGGGATGTGTGAGCAAGTCCATGGTGAACCATGACTGGCTGGAATCACCTGGTATCAGAGGAGACAGAGCTGAGGGGTTGCTGTGGCAGTGCTATTGTCACAACTCGGAGCAGGACTGGGGGTCTGGTGACGAAATGTCCATCACCAAGAATCTGTGTCACCCTCATAGAACCACAGCACAGAATCCTAAAATGAAATGGCTTAGAAGAGACCTTAAGGGTCATCTAATTCCACTCTGAGCAGGGACACTTTCCACTAGACCAGGTTGCTCCAAGCCCCTTCCAATCTGACTATGAATACTTCTGGGGATTGGGCCATCACAGCTTCTCTGGGCAACCACCTGGGGCCTCACCACCTTCATACTGAAACACAAAAATCACAGCTGGACATTTTCCCAAAACCACTTCCAAAACAATGTCTCTGGAAAGTCTGCTTTGGGGATACAAGCCCATCCTACCTTCTCTTGCACTTTATTCTTTATTGCATTCCGTTCTTTCCAACTTTAAATCCACCTCCCAGTCTCAGC
This sequence comes from Climacteris rufus, assembly GCA_013398175.1. NCBI lineage: Eukaryota > Metazoa > Chordata > Aves > Passeriformes > Climacteridae > Climacteris > Climacteris rufus. Next base: position 63,230 of record VZRZ01002333.1, on the reverse strand, counting down.
TCCATGTGTTTAGGTCCAACTCTGTCCTTTCCAGCCTGAAATCCATCCCCCAGTCCCAAATCTACCCTCAGCATGAAATCAACACCCTAGACCTAAATTTGCACCCCTAGTCCCAAATACACTATCCTCAGACTCAAATCCACTCTCCAGCCCCAAACCTACTCCCAAATTGCTGCCCAGCTACAAATCTACCCACAATTCCAAACCTATTCCCCAGGACAAATCTACCCCAAAGTCTGCTCCCCATCTCCCAAGCTCCAAATATGTTTTCTTAGCCCCAGATACAATCCCAAGGCCCATATCCACCCTGTCCCATTGGCCACTCAGTCCTCCTGGCCCCTCACAGTGGTCTGTCACACCCAAAAAGCAGAGACATGTTGGCAGTAGCAGGTTTATTCTCCAGTTTTCTTTCAAAGAAGGAGGGCAGCCATGGTCAACAAGAGGCTGAAGCCCAAGTGGAGCTGTCCCCAGTGTCAAGCAGTGCAGTTCCATGATCCGTAGCGCCGGCACTTCATTACCTTCAGATAGGTCTCCACCTTGTGCAGGTCCTTCTTGAAGCAGGAGAGCAAACCATAGTTCTGCAGCAGCGCATCCTCACTGTGCAAGTGGATGTCAAATTTCTCATAAGTAGGTTTGAGAATCTGCAGATTCCGTGGGCTTTGGTCCTCCAGCTCCTGCAAGAAGTTTGAGAGGTGCTGGGAGAGATGGTGGGGGGATGGGAATGAACAAGGGGCACAATAACCTCATGCAATGCTCCAAGCTGGGGCAGAGTGGCTGGGAATGGCCTTGGTAAGATTGGTCAACAGCAGCTGAACTATGTGGCCAGGTGGGCAAGGTGGCCATTGGCACCCAACTTGCATCAGCCACAGTGTGTGTCCACCAAGGCAGTGACTGTCCCTGTGTCCTGGACACTGATGCGGCACCTCCAGTCCTGGGGTCAGTTATGGGCCCTTCCTGGCAAGAGAGACATTGAGGTGCTGGAGTACATCCAGAGAAGGAAATGGGTCTGGGGAAGGGTCTGGAGCCCCAGGAGCAGCTGAAGGAGCTGGGGGTGCTCAGACTGGAAGTTCAGAGGGAAGCTTGTCACTCTCTATAGCAACCTGATAGGAGGGTAGATCTAGGTCGGAGTCAGACTCTCCTCCCAGCTAACAAGTGACAGGACAACAGGACACGGCTTCAGACTGTGACAGAGGTGTTTCAGGTTGGACATTTGGAACAATTTCTTCACAGAAAGAATTGTTACATATTGGAAGGGTGGAGCAGGGAGAGTGGTGGAGTCACTGTCCCTAGAGGTGTTCAAGGAACAGCTGGACATGGCACTTGATGCGCTGGTCTAGGCTACAAGGTGGTGATTGGTCACAGGTTGAACTCAGCGATCTTAGAGATCTTTTTCCAACCTCAGTGTATCTACAATCCTCTACAGGCCTGGTGCCAATGCTCCCATTGAGCTTTAGATGAGGTCAGGGGTTTCTCCCTTCAGTTTTAAAGCATATATCAAGCATATTTTTTAGTGTATGTGTTTGCAGGAGGGGCAGTGATGCTACAGCAAGAAGGGAGTTGAGCACAAGGCTGCAGGGAGGGAACAGTGTGTCTTAAAATAAAGGGCAAGATGCAGGGTTTCTCTGTACCTCCTCCAACTGAGGAGACAAGTAACTGGGCAAATAATTATCTTTTCTCCCACTTTTCCAGCAACCAAAGCTCTAACCCAGTCCCCAGCCATTTGCATCTGGAGCACAGAGCTGCAGTTAGGTACTCCTCCTGCCCAGCTGTGGTCGCCAACTGCCAAAAACAGGACAGTTTTGGTTAATGAAAATGTGCCATAAATGCATGAAATATGATTGTTTGACTGGTTTCTGTTTACTGTTTCCTAATGCCCAAGTACATACAAAATGGAGAAAAAAATCATAGAATTATGGACTCACAGATTCTTTGGGGTTGGAAGGGACCTTAAAGACCATCTTGTTCCAACCCCACCTGCAATGGGCCAGGACACCTTCCACTAGATCAAGTTGCTGCAAGCCTTGTCTAACCTGGCTTTGAACACTTCCAGGGATCAGCAGTCACAACCTCTCTGAGCCACCTGTGCCAGTGCCTCGCCACCCTCATTGTAAAGAATTTCTCCCCCCCACAGAAAACTCTGGAAGTGGTACTGATACCTATTCCTACCTTCTCCGGCTGAAGTGCCAGGACAGAAGGTTCCCTGTTTAGTCTCTGGGCCTGACTTTTGGAGTTATTTTAAGGCTGGAAGATGTAATTAATATTCCAGACTAATTTCTCACAGCTGCAGGTCTCAGAGCACTAGCTACAGGGTGAACCTGCCAGATTAACTTAATTACTGAATAAACATAACTGACAAGGTGTCCTGGCCGATAATACACGATTTCATTTAAAGCAACAAAACAAAAATAAAGTAGATTATAAAGGGGAGTTATAGCAACGGTGGAGAGTGGCTTTTTATATGGACAGCTAGAGACAGGTCAAGGGGGAATGTTTTTTAATTAAAAGAGGAGCAGATTAGGTAGCAGGAAGAAATTCTTCCCTGTTAGGATGATGAGACCCTGATACAGAGGTTGTCCAGCGGAGCTGTATCTACCCCATCCCTGGAAGTATTCAAGGCCAGGATGGACAGGACTTGGAGCAATCTTGTCTAGTAGAAGATATTCCTTGGCAAGAAGTTGGAACAAGATAAGCTTTAGGGTCCCTTCCAATCCAGACCATTCTGGGATTCTATGATTAGTTTCCTTGAAGAGGATCACACCTCAGCTCTCTGGATGCTCTATTAATGTACAAGGGAAACACCAGAGCACAGGTTTCCGTCTGTAATAAAGATGTTTTTATAAAATGTTGTGAATTCTCACAAAATTTGCCACATTTCAAATTATTTTGACTTTATCTTACTGTTAGCAAAACTGGTTATTCTTTTGCAGCTGGGTTTGGGAAGACTTTGGGTGTGGGTTGTTGTCATTGTTGATCAGTAGTGCTTTGTGATGGGTATTAACATCTGTTCTATGTTTTCTTATCCTCCCCAGTGAGGAAGGACAATGTGCAATGTCATGATCCCAGTATCTAACAGTAAGCAAAGTCCTAAGGAAGCCATTGGTCTTCAGAGTGGAAGGTGGTGAGATTTCCCATAGTCTTTGGATCCCTGTGAGCTGAGTGCCCTGTGTCTAGGAGATCTAAGTTATTCTACAGTCATGCTATATGCTGTGACTTACACTCATCAGAGCTTGGATCCCTTCTTCCAGGTCCTTTAGTTTTTCATACACTCTGTCTGAGGCACCAAAAACCAGACTGTTTGTGAACACCTTGCTTAGGTACTGCACCGGGGTCAGCCAGGACTGGGTGAGAACAAGGGAAAACCAAAGAAGTTCCATGTCCTGAAATTAAGAAAAGAAAGGGTTAAAGCCATGCAGGGGTATTTGGTATTTTTTCTGCTCCCTCTGGAACAGACTGGAGGTGACCCAGAGGTGTGTCATTGCTCTTGCAGCTTCAGCAGACACAAAGTTTTAAGTCTGGGGAGCACCACTCAGACCTATGTCCTGTGTAGGCAATAGTTTTTCTCATCCTTGGAGTGGGAATGTGATTTGTATTGTAGCCCAGAAAAGTATTTCCTTCTTCATGCAGGGTGCAAGTAGTCAAAAAGGGAGGGGAGAGATGAAACATCAAAGAGTTCACAGATGAAAACTCTCTGTTCCTGCAGTGAAGCACAACTGAGCTCTTCAGGCAGGTCTGTGCTTGCCCTGAGGGTGAGAAAACTTACCGATTTCTGCTGGGCATCATCCTTCTTCATGGGAGCAGGGATGGTTTCTGAGTAACAAAATGCTACCTGGGAATTCTTGTTTGTGTGTCTTTGGTCCTCTGGAATATAGGTGCGTTCCTATGGAGACATTCCAAATATACTCAGATCTGTTGACCCTGTTCTGCAGAAGGCCTCAGGCACTTCACAAGCTGTCATGAACGGTTACTCTTTGCAAGAAATGAATGTGAGATATAAGGTGCCTCTGGACAGGGTTGACAGGTAGGAAGCAGCAATAATGTGTTGGCACAATAGGTAATGGAGCTAAAGGTCTTCCTAAGCCAAGGTGCTGAGGTGAACACAAACCACATTTGGACTGTGTTCTCCCTGGGAATAAATGACTCCAAAAGACAGCTCTTGCCGAAGTGACAGCTCATGCCAGCTCCTGACAGCAGAAGAAACTGGATAGTTTTAAGGACTTGGACTTTCCCAGGGCCAAACGTGACCTACACAGGAAAGTCTTGTCAAATATCTATGCCATGTCCCAACTGATCCTGTGCAGCCATGGTCCTGAGAAGGGGGATGTGCAGGATCAGTTACTGGGGAGCAGGGAGTTCAGAGGGACATAACCTGACCTATGCTATCAACACCTCCTCTTCTCATCAAAAGTGGACAGAAGAGACACCAACAGTTTAAAGGTCTCTGTAACAGAGTTCTGAAGCCATAAAGCAAAAGCGGAGGAGATGCGCAGAGGCCACACCACTTACGAACTCCTTGTATGTCTCGGCAGCCAAGAGGTGAAGGTGCTGAGCCCTAAGCACAGCGTTGACAAACAGGCTGGAAAGGGGTATGGCCGGGAAGGTGGCAGCTTGTTGTGGCCACTGCAGTCCCAGAGTGATCATGGCAATTGCGAGAGGAGAGAACCATGACCCTGCAGCAAAGCACAGAGGGAGATAGCAGTCCTCAGGAAAATGTGCTGAGGAGGAAGTGGCACCTGGGAATTAATTCTCAGTCTCTCTTGTCAATGCTGGCTGAGGGCTCATTTTCCTTGGTGCCTTTTTGGCACAAAGGGTAAGTTTAACCCTCTCCAAAATTCAGTGAACCCCTTTCACTAAGACATGGCCTCAGAGTTTGTGCTTCTCCTACTGTTACCAGCTGTGTCTTCCTAGCTGGAGTCATGGTTGATCCATGAAAACTAATGTATGTCTAATATTTTTCCCTGATACACTTGTATTTTTCCTTTACTTGTGAGGTCTTACCCTTATGAAAAGAGCGTGGAGGACTCTGGTTACATGAGCAAGCCCGGAGCACCTCACTGTAGCCATGGTCTATGCCACACTGCTGATGTGACACTGGCTGTCTGCCCTTGCTGGGCTGAGACATTACCTGTGCTCTGACCAGCTCTCTAGGACATGGTTGTAGAATTTGGTAATTTTTGTCAGGCCTGAAAGTTTTCAGCCTGTGATATCTGACCCACACTAGTGTCCATCTGCACTGCAAAGACCACAGACTTAATCTGAGACAAATACCCCTTGGAGGAGAAACGTCCTGGACCCTGTAGGACTTGGCCTGTTCAGGCTAAAGATACTGGATTAAAGTTACACTGCAGGGGAAGGTACTCTTTTTTGTTGCTTTAGATATTGCCATATTTTAATATAGGGCTGTCACAGAGAAGGTTTATCCCGCCACATACCACCCCATCGTCATCTCCTTTCACCCTACACACATGACAGCAGTGGCAAATCCTTTAAAACTGAAATTAAAAGTACCTGGAGCCATTTCTGCCTGGTGAGTTGTTCAGGTGTTGCTTGTCAGTGAATATTTCCTCCTTTCATCTGGCAAGGGGAACAGTTGAGCCACACTTTATATAGCAGGGGGTCTGTTTAAAATTGATCTGTGTGTCTATGATCACAGCAGCAGCTCTGCATCTTCTCCATGCATAAATGCACAGGTGTTAACAATAGTCCTCCCTCATTGTAGTAATTTATACACAGATGTACAAGTTGGGAAAGTTGTTTGCCTCAGGATTAAATCAGTGCTCAATGAATGCACCATGTCCTGCTGTTTACTGCAAATAAGAGTTTCCTGATCATTGGAAGACCCACCCCAAGCCACACCAATACATTTATATGATGGAACTTACTTTGTCCACCTGATTTTCCTGCCTGACTTTGCAGCCTGGGCTCCCAGTTCACAGGATTGACCGACAAGTTTGAGAGATTTCTGACTTAAAGCAAATGACAAGTTATGCCAGGGAAGGTTTAGATTGGATATCAGGGAACATGTCTTCCCTGAAATGGTTGTCCAGCCCTGGCACAGGCTGCCCCAGGCAGTGGTGGAGTTGCCATTCCTGGAGGGATTCAAAAGCCGTGTCAATGTGGCACTTGGAGACATGGGTTAATGGTGGCCTTGTCAGTGCTGGGGGAGCAGCCAGGCTCAGTGATCCCAGAGGACTTTTGCAACTTAAACAATTTTGTGATTCTATGTTTTCCTGTTTATTGTTAGTGGGAATACAACTGGATGGATGTTGTCAGATTAATCCTATTTCTTTTAATTTCTAACAAAATGCCAAATGTTTAGCAAATAGTATAGCTGAGCTGGTTTACTATGGATGTGAAAAAAAGCTGTCATGCCTAGATGCTTGTTTGTGTTTCAACCTGCCCACTGCAAATCCAGACACCAGAGCTCTGGGAGGTTTCCCTTATTCTCAGTCTGTTAGAAGACCTGGTTTTGAACATCTTCCTGCTCCTAAGCAGATTAAGTAGAGGGCTGGTGTGAAAAAGAAGTAGAAGAGATGGGGAAGAGAAGATGGGCAAGAAAATCATATAATCATGGGATGATTTGGGTTGGAAGGAACCTTAAAGCTCATCTTGTTCAAGGCCCTGCCACGGGCAGGGACACCTTCCACTAGACCAGGTTGATCCAAACCCTGTCCAGCCTGGCCTTGAGGAGAAGAGGTCACAACATACCTATCCTTTCTTTTGAACAAAACGAAACAGAACCACAGATGGGCAACTACAGGGTGGTCTTGAAGGCCTTTTATTCATAAGGGACTGATTGCCCCAAATCACAGTGATTTGAACTTTTGTTTGGGGTTCAGGATATGTTCCTGATCAAGTAGTGATTTGGTTTCCCCAGATGCTCTGTTTGCCATGCCTCCAACCAGATCCTGAGGTTCCAGTGTGGGTCCAGTTTCCAAGAGGCAGAATCATCCCCAGGGCAGCTGGAGCAGAGGATGGAGAGTTGGTTAATAAACATGCTGGAGAGAGCATGGTCTGTTCTGAAAAACCCATGGGATGGAGATGTGGTGGTGTCACAAGGTAAATGTCAGTCCTTGCCAGAAGCGGTAACAGTGGGTCCTGCAGCTATCAGGTGTCCTGTTACCCAATAGCCAGCAACATCTGGTTGTGTTTTTCTACTCCAGATCTTTTTTAAATATGTCAGTATTTGTCAGAGATGAGCAAAGTAGCCGCACCTCAGCACAACCCACGCTCTATTGCCTGTGAATGATGCTGTCCCACTACAGCACCTTGCAGCTGTACCCTGCTGCCTCTTTTGCCGTCACTGGTTGTCTCGCTAGGATTGTTAGCTTGGTGCTAAGCCAAAGTTTTTTTGTTGTCACCAAGCATGGGGATACTGGGATGATCCAGCCTGTGCAATTCCCCCGAGGCTTGGGTTGTCCCAAATAATTTCTGCCCATTAAATGTGGCATAGCAGGGAAGGCAGTGTGTGACTGAAATGTTGGGCTGGGCAAACACACACCGCTCATGGAGATGCATAAGATCTCAAATCTCAGCTTAGTATTTTTCTAGATTTCAAATGCGTGCATTTGCAACCAAAAGTAGCATCTCTTAAAAGCAGAGTGTCATTCTGTAATTTCCAAGTTCCTTTTCTTTTTTGAAAGCAGTAAAAAGCCTCATTTCTCTTCAGGATGTTCCCATATTCACCCACCTTACCCTGATCATCACTACCCAAACAAGTTTCACTACAGATGTGGAAACAACTGTCCTTGCATGTGCATGTGCTCTCTGATTCTTGAGAACCCCCAGCCTGAGGTGGTTGTGTGGAGAGGACCTTCCCAGCCCAATGGGTGAGCATAGCTAGGAACTCCTTCCAGCCCTCAGCTTAGGCACTGCATGTTGGAGGGCAATGATGTAGTTGACAGATGTTTGAAGTGCAGCCGATACCTCTTCTAGCTTACTGCTTGGAAAGTGAATCCCTTTTTGGATTTATGGGGGTTTTTTTTACTGGAGGTAGGTAGGACTGCACAATTTCATTGAACCCATTTAGAAAGATTTTAGAGTCATACAGTCATAGAATAACTGGGATTGGAAGGTACCTTAAAAATTGTCTCATTACAATCCCTCTTTCAGGCACCTTCTACTAGACCAGGTTGCTCCAAGCCCCATCCACTTTGGCCTGGCACACTTCCACATATGGCACAGTCACAACTTCTCTGTGAAACTTGTGCCAGGGCCTTAGCATCCTAACAGGAAATAATTTCTTCCCAATGTTCCTTCTAATTCTGCCCTCTGTCAGTCTGAAGCCGTTGTCCCTTGTCCTGTCAATACACTGCCTGGTAAGTAGTCTCTCCATCATTCTTGTAGGTTATCTTAGGCTGAAGAGGTCCAGGACTGCAACTCAGTCTTAACAAAACTGGTCACCCATGTTCAAGCAACCTTGACTTCAATTTCTAACATGTGAAAATATATTTTATCAATTTTTTTTTTCTGAAAACCCTCCTGTTTTCTGCATCCATAAATGTTGGTTGAAGTCTTTAGGCTGGTCCCTTGCTAAACTGATCTAAAATGTGCTGGTTTTATGCTTGACAAGTCAGCTGGAGGTCCACTGCTTATATTGATTTGCCACATGGATCATTACCTCTTTTCCCATCTTCTTCAACTGTTTTTCCTTGATAATTAGCTGCAAGAAAAACTAACTCCAGAGAACTGTGCAAAAGCAGCCAGTAAGACTATATCTATGAAGTGCAATTTCCCTGCAACTGGTTTGCGTCTGCAGTACAGCAACCAGGTGGAGGGATTTCAGATACTAGCAATAGTCCCTCCCCCTGCACTGGGGAATGTCACCATCACTGTCCAAGCTTCAGTTTCGCCATCAGTAAAATGATGGTCCTGACATTTATTAGCAAGAGAGCTGGAAAGCAAATAATGATTGCAGAGAGACAGGTAAATTAAAAATAAACCTCATCTTTTCTGCTAAAAACAAAGGAAAGCCAGTCAATTTAACCCCTTTGCAGTGATTTTTTAAAAACATCTTTAAAATGAAATGCAGCAAAGTGAATTGTCCACAAACGGGCAGCAGCAGAGAATAAAAACAGATTCTGAGAAGAGTCATTCATTCCCATTTTTCTCTGTCTCCACCAGTGGATCTGACACCATCATATGTCTCCCAGCATGAGCTGCCTCTCAGAAACCTTAATTCAGCCTTAATCTTCCTGGGCTGAATTACTTGGTCACTGCCTCTCCCAATGAATACACTGTCCTAAGGAATGCTAATAGGCTGAGGACAAAAGGTGCTGAGGCCAAATCCCATCTCTAGCCGTGCTACAGCTCAACAGAAGTTCATAAAGCAGCTCTTGTTGAGAGGTTTGCTGTGAGTAGGTGGGTATTGAGAGGAGCCATCCCAAGACACACAATGTGAGGATGGTTGGAGCTTCTCTGCTCTAGAGACAGGCCGAGAGCGCTGTGCTTTTTCAGTCTGGAGAAGCGAAGGCTCCGGGGAGAGCTTAGAGCCTACAGAGGCTGCAAGAGAGCTGGTGAAGGACTTTGAACAAGAGCCTGAAGTGGCAGGCTCGTAAATTTCCCGTATGAGTATGTCAAAGACTTTTCGTCTGTTGGAGCAGGTATTTGTTTTTATTCAGTGCTGGGTGCACAGGGGATAGCTCCACCAGACATATACACACCTCACGAAGATGCGGTACTGATGCCTTTTTTGGGCTGGCAAAAGACAGAAAACTAGAGACACAAATTATGGGGAAGGAGAGAAGCAAATATCTTTTATTCATGCTAATCCATAACAAGCCAGGAAGAGGGGATGGGCAGCTCCCAGATGCACTGGCAACCAAGGCTCTGAGATGGTCCCGAATGTCTCCATTGATGTCCAAGAAGTGCCCCCTGCCCATGTGTGCGTTCCCATATTTATAGCAAGTTTTATGATTCACATAGTTGACAGAAATCTCCCAGTTAGCACGGGGGTACACTTGCTTGTAAGATTCTCATTGGGTCCTCTATTACTTTCGTGTTTCAACCGTCAAAGGAGATGGAATGTAGTTTTCTTGAGGACGGTGAGTGATAACATAGGGAGTAACATGCCCTTGTTATGACTAGGGTAACTAGCATTGACTGGGTATGGGTCTTCTATTATCTACCAGTTCTATGAACATTAGCAGTGGAAAAATTACAGGGTTTTCTACATAGGGAATTACAGAAGCAAAATGAAAAGGCAAAATCCATTTTGACATCAGTACAAGCTTTTATCCTTAAACTACATGCATATTCCCAAGAAAAGGTGGTTATATGCTAGTAATTTCCCAAAAGTCATGCATTTTATTTACATATTTTCGCATTTATGCATTGCCTCCTGGTGGACATTGGATGAAGGCCATAAGTCTTCCTCCTGGCTGAACTTTTCACCTTCTTTCTTGCCCGTGCGCTCTTGGTAGGGTCTTTACATAAGTCCCTATTGTGCCAATCTTTGCAAGTTCCAGGTCTTCTGTTCTTTCTTTCGAAAGACCTTGTGCTTCAGGTCCTGAAATTTTGTTTCTCTTTTTCTTAAGACTAGGAGTTAATATTTGTTAAGCTTACAAGAGTCCCCTTATTATAAAAATTCCCTTTCAGCTCCCCCCATCTCAGGAAACTGTTGTAAATTATTTTACAAGTCGAGCTTTTGAAAATATGTCCTGTTCTCTATCTGATGTCTCATTTTATGCCTTTTCCAGTCTTCATAGCTGTTAATATTGTGCTTAAGCATTAATACTAAGCACTGGCCACATAAACATGTGATTAACAACAAAGTCACCAGAACAACTATAACTACAACTAAGAGCTTTAGCCAAGTTAAGTCCAGTAACCATGAGGTTTAAGCTTACCAGACATGTGCTGACCAGGAAGTATTGTCTTTTTTAACTTCATGCAGTACTCTGGCATATTCTCAAATAGTGTGAGCATCAGTTAATATTTGTCCACTTTGGTCCACATATGTACAGTAACTGGCATTTACTAAAGTAAAACCCCTCCCATCTGTGCAGTTAGCATATCTAGTACCATTCGCTTTTAGAACACCACTACTTTTAGAGAACCAGCTTCAGTTTGTAGTTGTCAAATTGCATTGGCAGTAGTGTAAAAATTCAGTTCTAGTTCTGTTGAGATGTTTATATTGCTTTTTCTAATTGGGCCATACCTAGGGTAGGAATCAAAGCTCTAACAAATCTATGAAATTTAGTTTTACATTTTATCAAAGGGTTCGTTGGGACACTGCTTAATTCTCTTACCCCACAAACCACAAGCCTCCAGTGAGGATGGAACTGTTAATGAGTAGTATTATGTATTTCATAAGGATCTAAACAAGTCCAATTACTAACAGGCACCTGTATCAGTAGCGATCAGAATTGGTCTGCCTCCCCACAGAGACAAAAAATCTTTAACTCCGGTATGGTTTACAATGCTTTCAAGAAGGGCAAAATAATTGTTTACATTAATATTCAACTACTTTCCATATTAGACCTAATAATGAAATCTTCATGACAATAGGCGAATTTTGAATTTTAGTCCATCCCTGCTGGCCGAGGTTATTGCCCAGGGGGTGTTAGGAGATTTCTTGATATGGATGTAGTGTATCCAGATGGGTTTTTCTCTTACATGAACAGAGGTGAATGTAGACAACAATACTTGAAAGGTTCCATCTGACTTCTCCTGCAGTTTGTCACTTTAAAAAGACTTCACAAATACCCAATCACCCAGCTCAATATCATGCACAGGCTGTGTGAGAGGTTGTGATTGACTGTTAGCAAATACCTGGGCATTATCTTTTAATTTGCAATTCAGTTGCTGTATATAATCCCTCAAATAACCCTGCCCTACCAGAGCCAAGTTTTCATTGCAAATCATTGTTTACCCCATAGGGTCTTCCATATAGGATCTCAAATGGACTCAGCCACTCCTTTCACCTTGGCTTTGTCCTGAGCCTCAGTAGGGCTATTGGCAGGGCTTGGTAGCAATACAAATTGGTCTCCTGGAAAATTTTAGCTGTTTGTTGCTTAATCAGGTGGTTCATTTTCTCTACCTGTCCACTTGCTTGAGGTCTGTACGGTGTGTGTAGTTGCCAATGTATCCCTAGTGCTTCACTTATCCCCTGAACAATTTGAGCAATGAATTGTGATCCTCTGTCAGAAGACAGTTCTGGGGGTACTCCACATCTGGGAATTATTTCTTGTAATAAACCGTTATAACCTCATGAAATTTGATAGTCAAAAGGAAAGGAGCTTTTAAATCTCTTTATTTCACCTTGCCCATTCCCAATATGTTCTTCCAATTTCCTTGGGCCATGTTGATGTTCTGAGTCATAGCCAGAATGTGTATGGACCTTCATATGTATGGCAATGCCTAAGTACCACCCCTTGGCATAATCTTCTTCCTTACTCTATATTAAACACTTCAGAATATTATGTAGACAGGAAAGGTAGGGAGCTGGACAGAAACAGAGAACAATTTTACAATGAAGGGATACCACAGACACCATGAAAGAAGTGATAATACGGACAGGAGAGAAGGCAATGTCCTAAGAGGAATCTGATTAAAAGGAAAAACACAGAAGAGCTCGCCAAGGTTAGGAGGACTGGGGCGGGGGTGGGGGGGTGTGGGTGTTGGAATGAGATGATCTTGAAAGTCCACTTCCAACCCAAACCATTCTGGGATTCTGTGAAGAAAAAATAGGGGTTTTGCATTGCAGGAGATGGCCTGGTTTTGATGGGGTACACAAAATCCTAAAGCTGGATATCCCATATCTGCTGGCCAGATGGGGATCACAGAAAACATGATCTATGGCTTTAGCTCAAGAGTGAGATGTGCTGTGACATCACTAAGGAGTGCCCATTGACTGGGCACACAATTCACTATCATTATTTAGAAGGTAACAGGCATTTTCTTCAAGAAAAAAGGTCCCACCATATTCAAAAAGAGTTAAACGGTTCTTCTCCTTAATAAAATTAAATCCCTTCACCGTTGTCAAACTTAAAAAGAAAAAAGTGGGCAAAAGGGAGGAAAAAATTGCTGGTGGGTGTGTTCCTTCTCTTTGGAATGACCGAGACCCCAGAGACAGGCTAACACCAGGACTGCAGAGAGTTTCTTCTTCAGGTCCAAAAAACCCATTCAAACCAGGAAAACTAATATGCAACCACTACTGCCTTTTATTCTGAATCCCTGCATACTCTTGGTGCTCACTTCCTTCTCACTCCAGCGGGATTCAGGTCTCTTGTGACACCCATATTTTCCTACCACATGCAGGTGCAAACACAAATTTGGATCCTATATTTGCACCAGTAATCTCCTTTTGGTTGAAGGATATAATGCAAACAAATCCTCTCCCAAAGCCTCAAAATTCAGAGAGGTGAAACAAAACAAAACAAAACAAAACAAAAAGAAAAACAAAACAAAACAAAAAAAACAACAACAACAACAAACAAACCAGTTTTCTCCTGATTTCCAGCCCATTCTGTACCATCCCCTGTGGATATGAACAGGTATTTGAGGAGAAGCTATCTTCCCACTCCCTTCCCTACTCCAGCCTCTAACCTTGTTTTTTCCATAGCTTGAAAATCAGAATTACAGATCTCATTACGTGTCATGCACAGCTGTGCTGATGGAGATGGAGATGGGTGAGGGTGGATGAGAGGTGAGAGCTCTTGTCATGAGCAGACGGCAGAGGAGGGGAGGATGGGGGAGAGAGGTGTCTCAGGGGAGTAAATCTAGCTCAGGAAAATATTCCTTTCCCTCTCTGGCCCAGCTGACTGAATTTTGGTGAAAGGCAATCAGCCTCTCACCCATTTATGAAGTGCTTTTGAAAGAAAAAGAGAGAGGAGTCAATCGACGCGTAATTGAGGAATGACCGATGGAAAGACCTAATGCAAGCGTTTTTGCTGCACTGCAGTGAAACAATACATAGATGAAGCAAATCGCTCCTTTTTTGATGGCTTGGGTAGGATTTCTAGGACACCAAAGCCCCATATGCATCTCTAGGGATGCAGCTCTAGGGGCTTGGCACAGCACCAAGCAGGATGGGCTGAGACAACACAGCACATCCCCCTTGACATGTGACAAAAACATACTGGTCAAAGAGATTGCTGCAAATTTGAATCCTGTATTCGCTCCAGGAATCACCTCTTGGCTGCTAGGGACAACCATGTTCTTGCTTTCTGTGCCAGCTCGACCACATCCGGCCAGGCCACGGCAGTTTCTGGTGGAGAGACTTGGGCATACCCTTGGGCATAATCTGTGGGTTCCATGTCTCCTGAAATTTTGTATGGATGGGGAGGTCAGTCAGTACCCAAGATTTTGCAGGTTTGTGTCCTTCTGAGCCAGAGACCTGCCAGAGTTGGCCCACAGCTGCTCAAACAAAATCTGGACCAACTCACAGGGGAAAAAACCATGGTACAGCTTTCTCCCCAAAGAGTAAGGATCTTTGTCTGTTCAAGGACAAGGATCTGTTATTGTCCCAACCCAGCTTTGTGGTTTAGTGCTTGCCCAGATTGTGCTCTCTCATTAACTGGAAGAGAGCACCAGGCAAAAATTGTCATGCTGTGAAGGTGGGCAATCCCTCAGACACAACGGGAACAGGGATGAGGTGTTCATCCCTGTTAATCATCATTACAAAATCCAGGCAGTCATGGGGACCTTTGAATGTGACATGATCAGAAAAGGAAAGGGGAGGAAAGCAGTAAGGAAAGGAGGTTACTTGCTCTAAGGCTTCCAGATAAGCATCCAGAAAAGCCTAGTGTTTTTCTAGTAATACTTGGAGAGTTTGAGGGGATACATACATTCATCTTCCTTTTTTATCTTTTCTATTTCTGATCACTGTTTCTAGGAAGATGTGCTCAGAGCATCCTTTATGTTTAAGGGATAGCACTGGAAGATCCACCATCTGCTGTGGGGCACTCCTGTGTTTTCCTTGAAAACCAGGGGGTCAAAGAAGGATTCAAAACATTTTTTTTTTTCGAGGAAAGGGTGAAATGGTGGAATTGCATAGGTATCTGTGTATTTCCAACTGTCTGGTCCTTAGCAGGGACAATAGTTCAACACACCCTCAAGTGCCCAGAACGCTGGACTTTGTTTTCATTTTCAGAGCTCTGCTATGCACGAGCATTGCAGCCTTACGCTTCTTCATCCGCCTGCTGACAGTCCTGTCTCGGCTGTTTCCATCATTTCTTAGGGTGAATTTATGATACCCTATCATCCGCTTATGCCCAGGAATGGGTTCTGTAACTTTAAGCTGGGGCCAGGGGAGGCGGGGGGGGAAGCCAAAAGAACTCTGCTGCTGTTTGTGTTTAAAAACTTATTCACTCTCTATGTGCTTGCTAGGTAGCAAGAAGGGAGTTAAGATTCCTGTTCCTAGCTAGCTTGGCTGTGTTAGCTAGGGAAGAAAAAGGAAGCTTTTTTCACTGGACTACAACAGCAAACACTCGGCGGCTTCTGCTGTTTCTTCTTGGACTGTCGGCTTGCTTCTTCATCCAAAATCAGACGATCTCTGTGGGGAAGATGGCTGGTGGGGACCCTCCAGGGGAGCTGCCGGAGTAATTATGCCGAGCCCCAGCTTCTTCTTTTGGAAGAAGCTAAGCCAGAGAAAGAAGGAACTCTAAAATCTACCGGAACTCTAAAATCTACCAACTTTCTCCACAGCAAGGAGGCTCCTCTATTACCCAGTGTCTTGTGGGCACTTTATTTCTTAAATAAACAGTTTTTTCACTTTGAATCCATGAAATTCCTTTTGTGTGGCGGGGGAGTGGGTGCTCAAACTCATTTTTCCCGGGGAGGGGATGGGGGGACGTTCATTCCAGAGCTTTTTCTCCTGCACTTGTGCCTAAACAGAGATACATGGCAAGCAACAACAGGGTGTTATTAGGAGCTCTTCCTTCCTGTGTCAATGGGATGTTGATGAAAACAAACTGAGATGAAGATGCTATGTCCTTACATGCCTCTGCCACTCTCTCTGCTCTGTGACCTGTCCCACATCAACCATTAGGGCCAGGGGAAACTGATGTCAAGGTGGTTGTTGGGTAAGCAAGGCAGTGCAAGGCAGTGGATTGGTAGGAAGGGAGAGGGAAGGACACAGAGGGCTCAGTAAGGTGTTGCCGTGTTGGGGTAGGAGAGGCTAGGCAAGGCAAGGGAGGGGATGAGTATGCAAAGGCAAAGTAAAGACACAGGCAGGCAAGGCAGAGCAAGGCAAGGCAAGGGAATGGCATGCCAGGAAGACTGGTCAAAGGAAAGGCAGGAGAGGCAAGGTAAGGCCAAAAAAGAAGGGGTTGGGTCTGCAACACCACTCAATGCAAAGGCAGAGTAGGAAGGGAAAGGCAAGCTGGGGAAAGAGCCGGTAAGGCAAGGCAAGTTCAAAGTAGGCATAGAAAGAAAAGGCAAAGGTGGGGCAGGCAAGGCAAGGAGAGGCGAGGCCAGAAAAGCAGAGGGTAAGTATGAAAGGCAAGGCAAAGCAATGAAGTGCAAGGCAAGCAAGGCAAGGACACAGTGGGGTTAAGGCAAGAAACTAGGAAAGGCATGGTGTATCAAAGGAGAAGAAACACATGGCCAGGAAGAGAGGTCTAGACAGGTAAAAGTGGGGGATGGGCATGAAAGGCAACGCGAAGAACAGCAAGGGTAGGAAAGGCAAGACAAGTCAAGTGATGGAGAGGAATGGCAAGAAAAAACAAGGTTTGGTAAGAATGGCAAGGCAAAGCAATAGAGTGGTAGGCAAGAGAGTGCCCAGAAGCTGTAGACAAGGCGGGGCAGAAGGCGGCAAATCCAGTGAGGGATAGGCAAGGCCAGGAAATGGCAGGGCAGTAAAGGCAAGGCAGGGCCAGGGAAGAAAGGGGCAGGCAATCAGGGTGGGCAATGAGTAATAAGGCAGCGCAAGGCAAGGGAAAGCCAGGAAAAATGGGGTAGGGCAGGCAAAGAGGGGGATAAGTGAGCAAGGCAATGGAATGGTAGAAGAGCAAAGGAAGGACCCTGAGGTATCAGTAAGGAAATGCAAGGTTAGGGTAGGTAAGGGTAGGCAAATCTAACGAAAAGCAAGCAAGAAAAGCAAGGCCAGGGAAGAAAGGAGTAGGTAGGTCAAGGTTGGCATGGGGGAAATGGAAGATATTTACCTTGCCTTTTTTACCACTTCCTTGCCTTACTTTGCCTTCCATGCCCATCCCTTCTCTTGCCTTGCCTTTCTTTCTCAAGGCTTGCATTGCCTTACTCACCCCTCTGTCCATTTCCTTGGTCTTGCTAATACTCCATTTCTTTGCATTGGCTTGCTCACAGATTCCGCCACCTTGACTTTACTGCCCCTTTTTTTCTGGCCTTACCTTGTCTGCTCCTCTCATTGCCTTGCCTACCTAGCTCTTTCCTTGCATTGCAAACCTACCCCTTCCCATGCCTTCTGCTGTCTAACACTCCTTTAGCTTGTATTGCCTGGCACACCTGTACCCCAGTGTGCCATGTCTAACGATTTCTTCAATGGCCTGGCATTGTTTTGCCTGCGCTTGTTTTGTCTTGCTTGCCTTGCCGAACCATAGGCTTTCACTGCCTTACTGACCCCTGCATATCCTTCCCTTGCCCTCCTTTCTCCATTGTTTTTCATTTGCCTGCCTAACCCATCGCTCACCTTGACCTCCCTAATGTTCTTTGTCTGGCCTTGCCTGGGGTACTCCTTCTAAGAATGGTCTTGCCTTCACTGCCCCAAACTTGCACTGATTTACCAACCGCTCGGTGTCTTTCCCTTGCCCTTCCTACCAGTCCTTTGCCTTGCATTGCCTTGCTCACTCATCCCTGCCTTTGATCCCATACCTCTTTTTGTCTTGCTTTGCCATGCCTTGCGTGCTACACCTGTGCCTCTCATTGCATGCCTAACTCAAAAAGCGAACATTAGACTTGCCCTGCCTTGTGTGACTGACTGGAAAAACTGATGTCTCGAGCCTTTTTGGAGGGCATGTGAGTGAGGGAAGGGGCAGGTTGGGCCTTGCCCTGGTAAGGAAGCCCACTGCCCTTTAACCCCATGCCCTCAGAGCCTGCATCTCAGCCTGGCAGTGTCCACCAACCCAGCTCCTCAGTGGCCAAATGAGCATAAGTCCCATGTGGGAGAAAGACTAAAGGGTATTTAAGGCCAAGCACAAGGCAAGCATTTGTCTTGACCGTTGACTTCTCTTGGAGTTTCTATCAGAGTACCACTAGAATCCAGCAGCTGACAGTTATATGTGTGGTTTTTGATGTTTTTTTGCCTCTTTCTCTTTCTTCTTCTAAACACCTCCTCTTGGAATTTTTGAGTAACTTAACGTCAAAATGAACTTAAAATTTACTAAATTGACTGGGCAAGCTAATGCTTTCAAAAGCGTTTCATGTTGATTGAATGTTGTACTAAACATTTTTTCAAGGTTGTCTGACTTTCTAAAGTTGCCAGTACAGTCTTTGGTGTTGTATTGACCTATTGAGAATGTCTTGTCTGTAGTCCTCCCATGTGTCTAACTCAGAGTACATGAAAATCTCATCAAGCGAGTAGTATGGGGCTTTACACCCTGCCTCCTCTCCTTCCACTGCTTTGCCTACTACTCCCTTGTTTTGCCTTGAAAGCAAACCCTCTAGCTCCTTTCCTGTGCAACCACTGCCTTGCATTTCCTTTCTGACCCATCCCCCGCCTTGTATTCCCCACCCTTTTTTACCTGGCTTCTCCTGTCCTTGACTTGCTTTGCATGCTCCTCCTATGACTCTCAATGCCTTCAAGTAGCCCCAGTGTTTTAGGAGAAGATGAATCCAGGAGAGGGTCCCTGCCTATGGCAGAGGGTAGGACTGGGTGAGTTCCAACCTCTCCAGATAAAATTTTCACCATGGCAAACTGTGAGAAAGGAAGTAACTGCTTACACGCACGCCAACCCAATCTGTGGGAACAGCACTTAAGCTTCCTCACAGGAGATTATGTTAACTTTTACAGACTTTTCCACACTTTTCCCTCTGAGGGAATTTTGTGTGTTAACTTCTTACAAACTTTTCCACAGTTTTCCCTCTGAGGAAATTTTGTGTGATAACTTTTTGAAACATTTGCCACGGTATTCCCTCCCAGGGTATTTTGCATGTTAATCTTTGAAACTTTTGCTAATTATTCTCTCTGAGGTAATTTGTATTTTGCACTGTGGGGGTCTTTGGAGAAGGTGGCTATCCTGTGTGGGCAGTATAAAAAAAAGCATTTTCTTCTTCGAAAAATTTCATAGTCGCCCCAGTCCATCAGGAGTGAAGGGGGTACAAGAAAATTGGGATAATGACCAGGCAGTACAAGACCATAAAAATAGCTGTGAGAGACAGAAATGTTATGGCTAATGGCGTAAACATTATTATGAAGGACTTTTATACCTTTTGCCATTAATGGCAAGAGAAGCTGTGACCACCTAAGACCACCCCCACCAGCATATGCCTCCTGACTGGAACTTTGAAAAGTGAGTTAAGCTAAGGGAATAAGATAAAATTGGAACTTGACATAACATAAAGTAAATGCAATTATCTCAGATCTAGAGAGAAATAAACAAGACTGAGGAAGAAGAGTGTAACCACAAGAAAGCCAAAACCAACAGCTGCCCTGAAAATCATCCCTAGATGGGCTAGATGAAGGAGGCTGTAGCAAACAGATTTGTTTGCTTAGGCCAGGTTTGCTCACTCTTCCCCAAAGAAGAGGAGAGGGGGAGAGTTACTGGGTGTATGGTGTAACCTCTGGTCCGAGACAGTGAACACCCATCCTCCCAACTGGCTCAGCTGTAAAACCCCCCACTCTGGGAAGGCCACCCTGCACATAGAACACGAGGGAGCAGCTCAGAAAGTGTCATAAACTATCAAACACACCCAAAGCACCACCCAGACTGATACGTGAGGCCTTGCATGTGATCTTAAGTCTGTTGCAAGAGACAGAATAAAAGTTGCACCTCCCAGGGAAGGCACCTGAGCATTCCCTCCTGGCCTGAATGTATATTAATCCATTGAAAATGCTTTGTGGTACCCCCAAAATGAAGAAGACCAGAAGAAGAGGATCAATAGGATGTCATTGGGATCCATTGAGAGATATTTTGTTCTTGATCTGTTTCTCTGTCACTTACATTCTCTCCCCTTCTGCCTTTTCCTATCTCTTTCACTCTCTCTCTACTTCATATTTACTGTTAAATAAAATTCGTACTATTGACTTTGGCGTATGGTCTTGTTTACACCTTAATTTGGGCAGAAACATCACTCCAATAATTTAAATAACTGGATCGTAAGAGGGCAGAAAGAAGGTCACAACCAGGAAAAGGTACACCTGTCGTTTGTGCGGTAGTTGGAGCAGCCTTGACTTCTGCTATTAAAGAAAAATCGCCATAGAACAGCAAGAATGCAGAGACCATACATTCTTGGCAAGATTTAGTAAAGGCACTATGCCATCAAGTTAGAAGAGGAATGGCACTCCTCTGAAAGGCTCTTATTTAACATTTGGAAATAATGGATACTAGAGAAGCCCATAATGAGCCCACAACAAGATATATCCACAACAAAATTTAAAAGATGTGACAAAAGCTTTTAAATTGATTGAATATGGAAAAAAATTACAGGCCTTGATTAAACCAGAATATCACTATGAGGAAAAAAGTGTGCTTTCTTTTGCATAATTACCGAAGAATACCTTACGCTCCCACTGAATTAGCTAAATTACAAAAAGAATACAACAACACTCAGAAAGAGTCTGAAACAGAATATAAGTGGAGAGTCTTCCATACAGGAGAAAACCAAATTATGCTAACAGAAACAGAAGCAGAAGGCTACTGGGGACCTCGAGTCTTCTTAAGCACAGGATATTAAAGAGCTGGTCCCTCACCCAAAGATTCACCTATTGGGTGGGCAGATTAAGCCCCTGGAAAGACATGATCCAATTGCCACAGTAACTTCTATGGACCAATTCACTGAAAGCATTAAAAAGGCTGCCTGTCTCCAATTAATACATGAATGCAGACTGGAATCTGATCAAGGCTCCTCAGTGACTATGCCTGTGGATGCAGACCACCTAATCCTATGTAGTCCCCCATTATCATTAATGTATCTGGAATTCACATGGAAGATCAAATCTGCTCTGCTGCAGCTGATGACAGTGAACAATTCCTCCTCAATCAGACAGTTTCAGGCAGGCCAAGGGGAAGAATGTAGACATGGGGGGAGGTTTCCCAAGAACTGATTAATTATGGCAAGCTTAAACCAGAGCCTTCTAAATCTGAATCTAAGATTGCCATCTGCCGGGCTGAGTGGTGAAGTACTACTGCTGCTCAGCATGGGAAGAAAGTAAGAAAATCCCTCTCCAGGGGACTACAACATCAAAGGGACTGAGCACCAGCAAGAAAGGAAATCAATTATGCCCTCTGGATTAAAGGCATACAGACGAGCATTCCTTAAAGCCTTAAGGATAACCAATGTAATGCAAATTTGAAGTCATTAGTTGAAAAACATGGGAATTCTCCACCCAAAGCATACCCTCCCAAGTCTACAGGCTCCCCTGAGGTTTTGTTTTCTGCTCTGCCTCTCGGCACACTGATTGATTTAAGCAGGCAAGAGTTGGGTAGCTCCTCACGGCTTCCCCAGGAAGTTACTCAGGTAATGGGGAAACTTCAGAAGGGTCACAGAAAGCTTATTCGGGGACATGATGATATCCTTCCCTATGGATCCCCGTAGGGCTCCTGTGACTTTCTTAGCTGACATAGGACACAGATGGCTGCTTTGAAACACAGTGATGCTCTACGGTGTGACATTGTGCCTGATAAAAAAGGACTCATAGTGACAGATGCATTTGGAACTTGCAGACACAACTTGCAGCTGCTAAAGTGAAGTGTTTGTTATCAGGAGAAATCACTGACACTGAAACATTAATGGTTATTGGTCCATTCCCTGTTAATTTGCTAGGTTTAGACATCTTAAAGGACAAGCCCCAGATCTATGACAAGTGGATTCTGGTTCAGATTTTCATCACTTCTTTTGCAAGCTGCCTCACCTCCGTCTCTGAACGTAATGTAAAACCACATCCTTTGCCTTTGGTCACCAGAGAAGGTGTAGTGACGAGCACACCCGGCAGGCGGCACTGTTGGCTCAGGTTGAGGCAGAGAGGCTGCGGTGAATCCCGACGGCTGCAGGGGGCGCTGTTGGCTCTGGAGGCTTCCGAGGGCGCCATGCGAGCCCTGAGCCTCCCGTCGAGTAATGGTGGCCTCGGTGACGGAGAGAAGGTGGAGGGTGAGGTGAGGTTTTCCCCTGGCTGTCACACGTCTGGTGTGGCCTGGTGATGGCAGCAGTGGCCAAAGCTCCAGTAAGTGTGACGTATGGAGGCAAGAGACACTTGCAAGATGCAGGTGAAGCTACTTTATTGCAATGCACAACAATATTTGTACCCTTATCCCAAATGCTGTTTTTAATCACAAGCTTAAAGACGACTAACAGTTCCTTAATAAATCTTTCGTCCTGACATTTTCTATTATTATTTCTTCAAGCTGCGGGCCATCAGAGCGGTGAATGTCCTGGTTCTTTCATGTTCTGATCGATGTGGTTTGTTGATCAGAATCGAATTGATGTTGACCAGGACTGGGACATTGTTGACTCAGGTGCTTCTCCTTTTGCAAGGCTTTCTTTAACCCTAAAAGCAACCAGCCAGGAGGGGCTCCCTTGCGGGAGGGGGAGGAGGTGGGGGGCCTGGTTTCCCTGAGACACCCACAGAGATGATGAGGATCTGTTCCCAAGCAAAGGCGGGTGCTGGAAAGTCCCACATCACGGGCCACTCTTGCAAGTGATGGTTTACCTGTGATAAGGGGAAGCATCAAGGAAAAGTTCAGCAGTAGCAGCGAATCCTCTGGGCAGAAAAGCTGTGCAGCTCCAAAGCCCAGAACTGTCTGCCCTCCAAGCCTGGGCAAAGACTGCCCACACCCCACTAAGAAACTGCCAAAAACTACTGCTTCCCACCCTCATCCATACCAAAGTTATGCTAAAACTCTGGTTGCATCCTCTGTCTCTTAAGTATTGCCCATTTGTCTCCCAGGCAACTCGTTTCCCTCACAGGTCTCCCTGACGGGTACAGATGGGAGAAAAAATTCCTTGAAGAAACCAAACCCAGAACAATAAATCAAGGCACATTATTTGTTACATCTCATTAGCATAAAAAGCAAGGTAAAGTGTCACTGAAACTGTGAGAAAGGGACTTGGGCAGAGGAGTGTGTCTTCTGTACAGCTGTACAGGAGTAAGCAGAGTCCCATCTCCTGGGAAAGGGGAGGAAGGGACCGGATCCTCTGTCTGCCTTACCTCGCTACCCCATGGGGTTTCTTTGTCCTCTGCCTGGGCCATGCAGGCAGGTGAGCCCGGATTTCATGCATTTGCAAGGAAAGTTATTGCTGATTCATCAGTATCTGGCTCTTCTCCAGCCTCCAGTGATCAACTGAGGTGGAGAAGGTGAAGCCTACCTCAACATTACTTAGTGTGTGTGCACACATCTTTATTGTGCGGTGACTTCTGCATCTTCATCATAGCTGCTTTCAGATAAAGTAACTGTCACTGCTTTATGGAACCTGTAAGAGCCACAGCATGTTTTTGTAACTATAGTTTAATTTTCAGGTTTTAGTATTTTTCTGATTGTCCTTTTCTCCAGAAACAAAAAATTATTCATATACCCAAGCACTTAACTCCTTTTCCATCTGTAAATGGCACTTCATGCATGCTTAATGAAGGTATTCCAAAGCACTGAGAGCATAATTTGCTTGTGCTATATAATAACGTTTGAATCCTGCAAAGACTTACGTAAATACTTTCAAGTTCACTGTAGGTTTTTGCAAATTGTGATTTAGAACCTGAATGTCCTCTGGCTTAGCCTCAGTTGGTCTTTGTGGCCCTCATAAGCTCTGACACAGCACCTGGGAAGAGGGAAGGAGAAAGGAAAATGGAATTGGTGCTATAAATCTGACAGGAAAAAAAATGCAGAAGAGGCTCCTTTATTGCTTTCACAGGGGCAAGACTTGAATATTAAAGTACATTAGAAAAAGGAGATGGAAAGAGAAGATGAAAACCAATTTTTTCTTTCAATCTGCTTTAGAATTTCTAAAATTAAACTCTCTGTGTCTTATTATTTTTATTGGAAGATATGAGGGAAAAATCTTGGGTAAGTCAAAGCTCAGATAGATATATTTAGACTCAAAATATACAGTCCTAGCTAGCACTGCACTTTTAAAAAGCTATTGCATGGTTGCTCAGGCAATGCACATATTTTATTATTTTCTTTTTAAAATGGAATCAAATTATTTTTGATGTTTGGTTTTTTGTGTCTTAATTCAGACTTTTTCTCCCAGATCATCCAAGAACCACTCCAGATGATTCAATATCAAAAAAAAAAACCTAAATCTTTTTCATTTGTCTAACAGATAGAACTCTAAAAGCATTAAAATCTTCTAATCCGAGTTGAAATTTAATAAATGCATTTAATTAATGCATATTGAATGAACAGTTTATGTTCTGAGAATCAAATTTATGAAAAGGTCAAAAGGCATTTTTTCTGGTCCATAAAGGAGTGTTATTTGCAGGAAGCTGTTCATTTTCAGACATTTTATTGCTTTGTCTTATTCTGTGTTATTTTCACTTTGTTGTGAAAAATGATTTTTGGTTACAATCTTTCTCTCCTTTGTTGCATCAAATGACAAAATACTCTCCTCTATCTTCTCTCAATATCCAATAACTTTAAAAAAAAAGAGAAAAGTTATTAGGCTTCTGCTTCAGTAATGATCTATAGCTCATTAATGTCAATGAAAGAGTCCAACTGTAGCAATGCTATGAGTTAGGAAAGGAACCTGAATTCCAGTTCCTGCAAAGCACAACACACATGACATGTGTTGAGCTTTGCAGGAATTGGAAGGGGCTTGTCTCCTTGCCATTGAAGCTGTTTTCCTTGTGCAGATGTTGTTAGCAGGGAACTGGAAACAGCCCTGACACTACTTCAGCAAGTGGGTCCCCATGTTCCTTCCCTCACTGCCCTGATATCCACACAACATTCCATTAAAAGGAGCAGAAGCATTGCTAGTCTTTCCAGAAGGTGCATGAAGAGCTAAAGCCTCCAATTTGTTTATACTCCTTGGATGCTTTTCCAGTGAGGTTGTGGATAAAAATCATTTCCATTCCTGGCACTGCTGCGCTCAGATAACTCCTGATCTCTCACAGAATAGTACTTATTTCAGTGTGAATCATTTTATGAAAATGTGTGTAGTCTGGAAACTAACCTGCTTTGGATGATCTGAGGTCCCATGCAACTTTTAAATAGATGATGAGGATATATCCTAAGATGCCAGAGAGAGATCTGTGATCCCCTTTGAGGGAAAATTATGGACTCATGAAAAATAGGGTGAATGAGCAGGGAGGGTTTCAGGGACGAGTGTCTCTATGATGCTTTTCCATTTCAGTTCACACAAGAAAGAGCTGTAGTTGGTTTTGTAATATCTGATCTGTGGCATTTGATTGGTGGTTTGTCCCTCTGCACACTGTGGTAATCATTCCTCTCACATTTGGCTTGTGCTATCTCTGTCGGGAGACAACAGTGCACTTTGCAATGATTCACCTAGTGTTTATCTAAGGGCTACATTGCATTTAGGCAGAATCTTTCAATATTAAAGATGTGTTTTAGCAATTTACATAAACTACTAAATTGACTTCTAGCCTACTTTTGTCTTAAGAGCTGACCACTGAGAAGGAAAAAAGTATTTCTGTTGGGCTCAACTTTTCCAAAACCAGGAAGCAGATCTTCAGCCAGAAACATGCAATTTTATGTGAAGCATGGACTGAATGCTAAGTTTGGGGTTTTGCTTCTGTTAAGAGTATTTTGAGACTGAATGCTTGAAACATGGCCTTCTTTGGGATCCCCTGAGGGAAACCTAGAAAGTCCAAGGTCACAGCCTACAAGAGCTGAATCTTAGAGTTATATTCAGTGGCATTTTGCTTCCCCTGTCATGGAAAAGATTTAGCTGGTAGGAAAAGAAAATGTTTTTACTTCTGTTCACTCAGTGGTGCATTTTAGCCAGAGAAACACGGTCAGTTGAGTTTGGTATGAGTTAGTGCTGCCATCCAGAATGGACAGGGGAAATATTTCCCGGTGCTGCCCTCCTGCCCAACTAGCCTCTGGTGTGCCAGCACAAACACTTCTGTGAAACACCCGGAGGATGCCTTGTCTGGGGATCAGGTTCCAGCTCTTAACAGCTGAGGAAAGTCACCCTGATGCCCATCCTTTTTCAGCCTGCTCCCGAAATGAAACAGAGAGAATAGTGCTACTACTATTTTTCTTGGTTTGACTGTTATTTTTAAGAAACTGCAATAAATAGGTATGATTGGCATGTTAAGAACTGTAGGATTTTCTGCAAACAACCATTTCATTCTCTTTCCTTGGTTAAGAAACCAATGAAACAAAGATGTCCCAGCTGAAGGAAATGTGGCAGCAGAGGATGGTTAGCTCTCAGCTCTACCAGCACCAACAGCTCATGCCTCAGTGCTTAGGGTAATGGCTGAAAGGCACACATAAGGCTGTCACGGAAATGGTCTTATGTGACGAAAGTGAAATACAGTAAGGCCCAGCCTTCGTCATGCAAAACTTGTAAGGGAAGTTGATTGGAATGGGTAGAGCTCGATGGAACAATGAACACAGATATCTTGATTGTTAACACAGCAAGAAAATGAGGGGAGGACTCTGAAGATGTCCTGAAGCATGACAGAGCTCCCCTTTGGTTTCCATATCTAACGTTTGCTTCTTTTGTTTAGTCCATTGACTTGGAAATGTTAAGGAATTGCTCTTTTTGATTACAGCCATCGCAGTTCTTCCTTTTTTTTAAATCAGTTAATCTGTGTGTCACTTGCATCCTGTTGTGGTGCAAGTGTTAAGAGCCCCATCTTCTGACTCTTAGCGTCTGCACAGTTGTTTCACTGACTAAAAATCAATCACCTTTGTGCAAGATGTTTCTTGGCACATCAAAATCGTGTCACCTGTGCCTGTCTTTAGGCTTTGTTACAGGCACAGAGCAGGCAGCAGACGCACCAGTATGTGCTGAACTATCAACCTTTCTGGCAACTGTGACTCTACAGGTTTGCCTCCAGGCTGGATAAAGATACCAGCTAGATATACTTCTGGGTAAAACTAGACAGGTTTGGCTGTTGATAGCTTAGAGATTTCAGGTAAGATGTACAGAAGTCTCTATAGTAACTTAGGCTCCTCCAGCAAGAGGCACCCGGGAGGGGAGCTGCAGGATTCACCTGCACTGAGCTCATGGAGTTTGTAGAAGCTACTGTAACAAAAATCACTGTCAGAAAGGGTATGTTAAGAATTATTAGAAATACCAAGTCCCTGTGATTATCCTAGGTGTCTGTACTAGTAACACATCTGCCAAAAGTGAGCTAGAACCAAAGCTTGCTAAATTTGTGGTCTTCTTGGAAGCCCACCATATCATCCTGACCTCTCTCTTGCTTCCAGAGGGCTGGAAGTTGGGTAGTAATTTCAGACTCTCCTGTTGCTGTTGATTCAAGAAGTGTTTTATATGGCAGGGTCAGCCAGAAATGCAAACTGCAAGCATAAAAATTAAAATCCCTAAGTTAAAGCAAAAGCAGTATTAGGTATAGTTGTGCCATATTTTTTTATTTAAGTAAACATCATGTTGGGCCTTGAATTTGTAAGCGCAGTGAGGAACGTTATGGAAAGTGGAAATTGCATTATGGCTTCTGTTTCCTTTGCAGGGAAGCATGTGAAGCACATTAAAGGGTGAGGAGAGGTCATGACTGCAGGGAACAGGATGTCTGAGAGGGAAAGGTGGGGCAACAGGAGTTGCTGCAGAAAAAGGACAGAGAAGCAGCAGGAGAGCATGAGAGTGAAAAGTGGTAACTGGAAATCTTGCAGTATCTTAATCAGAATTCTTTCACATAGAAGGTCAAAATAAAAACGCTTCCTCTTCATTACTTATGTATTTCTGAGCTTTTTTAATCTCTTGTTTTAATTCAAATTGTTGGGTTGGTTTTTTCCCCATTCTGGCGATGTTCTGAAATTTTGAAACTGCCAGAGAGATAGACCCTGTGTTTCAAAGCCAGCATTGGCAAGTTTGCACATTTTGCTGATGAAAATGCTAGAAAGACTGGGACTGATTAAAATCTGTTTGCTTAGACATGATCAGTTAAGAACACTGTTGTGTAGTAAGTATTGTAAGTATTGGTAAGTATACGCTGCTATATTACAGCATGCTGCTCCCAGCTATATTTCATGCAGCATTCCCTCCCTGCATGTATTTATTTCTGGGCCAGGCCTGCACTAAGTTGTAAGCAGGGTGGAAGCGATGGCATGCCTCCCTCTAACCCCTCTATGTGGGGGTGCAGGAGGATCTCAGGCAAGGGAAGCAACTTGGTACCCAGCTAGGGGAAGTCTCTACTCCCTTTGCTGTGGCAGCTACCACGGCCTTTCCAGGATTGCTTATTTGAAGCACTTTCCAGTGCCAATGCCAAGCAGCACCTTCAACAGCGTGTTGGAGAGAAAAATGTATGGTTGTCATAAAGGAAGTAAGCACAAAATGTCTACATATTTTTCAAAAAGAAAATTTTCCAAAAAGTCTGTCTGACGATAACCCAAACCAGAACAAGCTGTAATTACATATCCTTTTAGTTTGTGGTTTATATGCTATTTCTCCTTGGTTTTGCAAGTGTACCACAGTTATGCTTCATTGGCTCGGCAGCCTTTTAATAAGCTGTAGAAAGTACCCTGTTGCTCAAGCCTGGTAGTACTGATGGGCATGTCCTTTAAACCTTTGCAAGATTATGTATCTTAACAATATGGAGCAGTCTCAGAGTGGGGATCTGTCCACATGGAGCTGTGGGAGGAAGGTCAGGAACTGGGACTACCTTTTCATTGTACAGCTCCTACTCAGGGTATATTGGGGCTTGAGTTAATTGTCCTGCAAATATAACAAGATCCCTGGAACTGATCAAGTATGGCAAGTTGTGAGAAGCATGTGAGGATCAGTATTCCCACTCTGCCTTTGCTATATTCATTACCATGTTACTGCAATAAAGATGTACCATTCTCAGACTTCTCTTTAGTAGATGATCTTCTCCATCTCATCATCTTTCTTTATTTCCAGTACTTTATTAGTTCTCCAATTAATTTATTGCCAATTTTCTGTATCTATGATTTGCTGGCACTGCAACTCTAGAATAATGTTAATAATACTGCATGCAATACACTTTGGAATATTACTGCTAATATTAATAAATGACCTTTAATTTTACCCACTTTCAAGCATTTGAAAAGAAGCTGGTAAGGGATTTTTTAAAACTCATTCTCTGAGATAAAACTAAAAAAAAATCAATGATTTTTAGTATTCTAATCCAGACATTCCTTTTTGGGAAAAAGTACTCTTTGGACTCTTAGTCAGATTAGGTGTGGTTTAGAGAGAGGTGGAGTTAGACTATTTACTTCATTTGATTGGCAACTCGTGTCCAGTTCCTTGAACCGACAACAGAACTGCAGCAGCAACACATGCTGTTTTCTTCTGCCTCTACCAGAGCAGGCAGGCCATTCTGGGGCCTTTATTTTCATAAGGACAAAACCTTAGTGAGTGATCCTCTAAGAGACTGATTTTGTTGTCCAGGATATTTTGGCCAGGGCTCCTTGAGAACTAGCAAAAGCTGGTGGAGGACTGACTGAATCAGCCAGGGTATACCATGGGTGAGCCAGCAGCCTTTTCAGCATAGAGTTTTACAGCCCTGGAACCAGGGGTACACCAGGGTAACATGGACTGAGAAACCATCCAACTCAGGAATCAGTTAAGTAGTCAAGCTAGCTGCTGCTTCCTGTTTTAAATTAAATAATTAGTTTACGGAGTGGCAACATAAATGGACCAGGCTTGCCTTTGAGATTTTACTTTGCAAGGCATATTTACAAAAAATTCCATCTAGTACTTCTTTTAAATACACTTTTTACCACAGGGAGGAAGGCAGTGATGGTCTACTTCCATAAACAAATCCTGTCTGCCTATGTTAAAGCTGGGTACAGTGTCTTCAGTCCATATTTTCCTTCTTTTGCTCCTACTTGACTGTATTTAAAGTGTGTTGTTAACGTTTAATTCCTTCCAAATATTTTCCTCTGTGCCATTCTCTCTCTCAATTGCTGTAAAATTGCTAACATGAGCAATTACAAGATAAAAAGACCTTTATGCCAATATAAATGTGTTTCTGGTGCAGAGTGATGTTCATTCTACAATGATAGTTTCTAAATTGATACAGTATTATTGAATAAACTGGGCTTTGGCAAAACCAGTGGCTCAAGCTCACCTGTGCCTGAGCCTGTGTCCTGCAGAAGAGGACAGGAGTCCATGCACTGTGGCAGAAAATCCAGGGCCCATAAACTCTATGTGATGCATCCAGAGGAAGACAACCCAAGCTCCCAGAGGACTTGGTGGGCTCTGGACTGACATTACTCTTAGAAATGAGGCTTGGTACTATGGTGAAGAGTGCCATAAAACCTTAGTTCCTGACTGACAGTCAAGAAGAAAACAAATTAATACCCTACTCTCGGAAAACAACAGCAGAGGTTGAGAAAAATTCAATGAAGTGTGGCCGGGATGATGAAGGCATGAAGCAATCCCTATAGGCAAAACAGCCAAGAGGGACTGGGTTTCTGCAGAGGAAGAGTTGGCTGCCAGGTCTAGGTCATTCTAAAGGTCTAGAAAATCATGGGCAGTGCAGAAGGAAGGTGTAGCTGGTGAGTGATGAGCTGAGGGCTATGGCTGACAAGCTGAGGGCTGTGGGTGATAAGGTGAGGGCTAGGAGCCTCAGGGGAAGCTAGCGAGCATTCAGTTCAGAACAGTCCCAGAGGGGAAAGTTTGTCAGATACATAATGTTTTCAAACTGACAGAGGGCAGTTTTAGATTAGATGTTAGGAAAAAATTCTTTACTCAGAGAATGGCACAGTACCAGAACAGGTTGTCCAGAGAAGCCTCATCCCTGGAGGTATTCAAGGCAAGGTTGGAGGGGCTTGGAGCTACCTGGTCTAGTAAAAGAGATCCCTGATGATGGCAGGGTGGTTGGAACTACATGGTCTTTAAGGTCTCCTCCAACCTAAACAATTTTGGATTACATGATTCTATTATACTTAAACTGGGGAACCCTTTGCCACTTGAGGCTGTGGATGCTAAAATTTACCTGAGTTTAGGTCGAGGCTGGACAGGTTTGCAGAGAAGAAATCCACTGAGTGATGCAGTTAAAACCCAAACCAACCTATCTGGGCCAGCAATGTTAAGCTGGGAATGAGATTTATGTACTTTCAACGGGATGTTGCTAAAAACAGAAGGAAAGCTGCTTCTTAAAATATCTGACTTTATCTTGGCAATATCTCTTGACATTTCCACAGCTTTAAAATTACTTTTCCCCCTCCCAATCTTTACTTTTCCAAGCATTGTTTTTCTATGGCAGTCCTCCTCTCTTCCTTGGCTTTGCTTCTGTGAAGGACTTTGCATAATGTTTTCCTTCAAATTATTCTGTTTCAAAATTTTCCCTTTTTTTCCAAACTTCCTGGTTGCTCTCTGACTCTCTTGTGTAGTTTCTAGGTCTTCTTTTGCTTTACAGTGTTCTTTTTCTCTTAGGCACATTCCCTTGAACAGCTCTACAGTGGTGATAGCACAAAAACCCAATGTATCCCTCTGTGTCCCTATACAAAAGTCTAAAATATCAGTGAGAGAAAGAGGGACAAAGCAAGCAGACTTCTATATAAAACAGGGAATATTTACTTATAGGATATTTATTTTCAAAAATTCCATAGCAGGGCAAACAGAAACCTCACAATTTCATTAAAAATACATGCTTATTTTTCTTCATATATTCTAGTCATAGGCTTTCCACAAAAAGAACAAGCATTTATTTTTATGCTGTGTGCCCAGAAAAGCACATGGCCAGTGTCTTGCCAGGATTTGATGCTGAGAAGATGCAGCCTGATATGTGGAAACCAGTGTGCTCCTGGTTTCACTGGGGTCATTGTGAGGGTCTTTAAGGGTAGGTCTCTGAGTCAGGGTGGTCTCTGAGTTAGTCAAACTCACCATCAGAGAGTGGTATGGAGTTATATGTATTCTCTTATATACATTAGGGAGAGTACATTTCTGTTATGAATGTGAGAAACACCTAGACGGATTTGAATTCTATTAGAGCGACCCACACCCCAGAAACTCCGTAGCCTCTCTTGTTCATTATCAATGGAGATCAGGTCTGTTACAATATGACAGGTTTATTGAATAGACACAAGAAAACACATATGAAACTACAACTCTAACAGGCTATTACTACATGGAATAACACAAAGAAAGCTACTAGTAAATTTTGTGCACAATAAAGGTATCTCTATTATAGCTAGCCAAGGAAATGTAGAATTAGGAAGCCGACGCAACTTACTGATTTAGCGGAGGTGTAAAGGCAGTTTCCTTTGTCTCTCAACTCCGTGGAGAGAAGAAAATACAGGAATCTGACGTCTTGGAATCCTGGAGAGAAACCTTTCCATACCCTTCAGAAGGTGTATGGGAGATTGCTGCAACAAAGGAAAAATGCAGCTGTCTTTTATATTAAGTAAAATACTATTTGTCTGTCAGTCATAAATTCCAGCTTATCTCCTACATCCTGCCCTTTTGGGCCGAGGATGTTTATCAGCCCTTTCCGTGTGTCCCCTTGGTGCCAGGGGATTCCGGGGCTATCAGGAGAGCACACACTCCTTGGTTTATGCATCAGTTCAAACAGATAAGCTCTTGTGGTGCCTGGGGGGTGTGAAAAGTACCAGCTCAATTTCCCAAAGTCCTGTCAAATAAGTCCTTTTCATCTCAAACACTTGATTCCTGGAACAGTTCCATGTGCATGGCACTGGCACTGACCTGAAGCCTACCAGGACATGTGAGCACCTTTACCCTGGTATCAGTCAAGCTGTCACCAGATTTTAAAAGCGGCCTGTTTCTTTTGCACTGTTTCTCAGTGTCTCTTTGCCACTGAGTGATAGAGGTGGTCTAAATTTACCACTGTGGTGTGAAAACCTGAATCCACAACAGTGGTGCATCTAGCTATTTAAACTACTTTTTGTCCTGATTTCAGAACTGTGAGTGAGACTTGCACTTACCAGTTTTGTCAGCAAAGTTCAGCGGATGAGTATTTTCTTTGGTGATAATTTTTGTTTCTGGTTCATGGCTATACCAGCAGGAGATATGGAGGGGACCAGCAACAAAATGTTTCTTAATTCATTATTTTGCTTACTGGATTCCCTAGCCTGGCAGAAGCAGGTTTTGCTTCCCAGCATAGTTGTGTTTAGGCTGAGAGGCCTTTCCAAGAGTGGACTTCAGCCTTTTTTGAGTTTCAGATGCAGGCAGATGCAGAGGGGTTTTCTACAGCTATGTCTTGCCCATGAAGAAAGAGTGCAGCCCGTCTCTCAGCACAGATGGAGTATGGCATCTGGCTGAACACTTCTGTAGCAAATGAGATACCTTTGCCTTTGGAGACAGTGGAGACAAACTATTGAAATTGCCTGCAATGGGCTTTATTAATCCAGGAATTTTAACGTAGCATTGGGAAGGTAGCATGTGCTGTGTGATACCCACTTCTGTGAGTTTTAAGGATGGAGGTTGAGTTTTTCTCAGGATGCAGCTGATTGGAAGCACAAGAAACTATTGTGGTTTCTGGGATTTGAGTAGATCAGCCAGGCAGAGTGTACCAGGGATGCAGGAGCTGGGCAGCAGTGAACCATGAACAAAGCAGAAGTGCAATGAAAGATTGGAGCCCAGTGGTCATCAGTGACTGGTTCTGTTGCTGAGAATCCAGCTGGGAGAGGGATTCTTTTAGCATAAGGGGTTTCCCTGCAATTCTGATGCTGTGCTCACAGTGCTTCATCCACTAATTGGATGTAGCAAAAGCAGTACCAAATCACTTTTGCTTATAAAAGGGGTATCGTGATTTTTTATTTGTGATACTAGACAACATTCTGGAATGAAGAGAGTATTGTTTTACATCATCTCCTGGATCAAGCTGTTGTCTCCTACAACAGTTTCTCTCAAGGTAATGGTAATGTTGGTTATGTTTTGGTCACATCGCCCAAAAGCATCAGACTTCCTTTTTGTTAGACGCAAATTGTTGTGGTTGTGTTTCTCAGTTACTCATGGTGGTTAATACCAAAGCACTTGATCTCATCAGTGTTTTGAGCTACTGGTTTTATGGACAGGTGCTTGCTGTCATGAGTTAGACTTTTGTTAATTAGGTCTTCATATATTCTCCAAAATATTAACGGATTTGCTCTTCCTGCACACTCATTGTTCATTGCTACAGAACAGCAGAGAACAATTTAGTTCTCTGACAGTGTGCTTTATTACAACAGCAAATGATCTGTGTTTATTTATGCTGTACAGTTAAGTGATTGTACTAAAAATCATGGCCAAGTTCCTCAATAGTTGAGGCCTAAAAATAAACTTTTAAATTCATATTGGGGTTCCTAAATAGAAGGTCTTATTTTCAGATATTGAGTCCATCTTGACTATTGCTCAGTTTTTTGAAGAACGCAAACTATCAGTATTTTGAAAATTTGGCCTCCTATGTGTTCCCATGCTTGCCTGAGGAAGCTAAGATATGGTTTAGACTCCTTTTAAATATATGTAGTATTTCAATGCCTGTTTTATTCTCTACATTTCAAGAATTCCTAGTGGGACTTATTCATTTTGACAACCTATCAATTTGGATTGATTGAAATATCCAGTAGAAAGGTTGTCAGCAAGGTTGCAATTTGAAGTCTTTGCTGTAAGATGAAGAGATGCACAGAGTAAGAATATTTCTGGCAAGTCACTGGGCTTTTTTCGTAAAAGGGTAGGCTAAAAATACCGTATTTCATATAACATATGCTTCACTGCCTGTAGCTGACAACAAACCTGAGTGAAGTCGGGTTTGTCAGAAACGCTCATTTTGCCCTTAATGTTATTGGAAACTCTTCAGTGTTTCTTGGTGAGTTTTCTCTCCAATGTATCAGTGCACTAAAGCTTTATTTCCTTTCTCTATTTTAACATCTCAAGTAAAGTCTGACTCATTACTTCAGGAGCTGAGTTAAATTCCTTGCTCTGGACCATTTTAAAGGAAATTGTTTAAACCTCAAATACTTAAGATGGCTGCAGCAGCAGATGTGTGAAAGAGTGGGCATTGTTTTGTTTCATACCACTCATCCTCAAGAAGAGGAGGCTCTCCTTAATCTGTAGGCTCAGAAGAACAGCAGAAGAACTCTTTGACCTAGGTTAAACAATGACAATAGTCTTGTGGAAGTAATCATGCACATGGATGCTTCTGGATTATATTACTGGGGATAATTTAGGCTTTCTTTTCAAAAGAAAATCATACCAATGCCTTTCAGAAACAAAAGGACTTGTGTGATGAGGTAAAGGGAAGGAATTATTCTTTTAGTGTTTAAAAGTAGATAAATTTAGATGGCCCTGGAATGGGAGGCTTTAATATATGGTAAATCAAAAGAGTGATTTGGCACAACTGCAAAGGTAACTTTGAAGGAGTTTCTCATTTTGGTCTCAGATATCTTTCATTTTTTTCTATTCACATGCCTTGATAGATCAAAATTTGCTGCATTTTCAGGAATCAATATGCATCTTTTTCTCAAGTAGGGGCTGCTCTTGAGAAAAGATTTTTGTTTTGTAAACAGTATTTATCTGAGACGGACTGCATGTTTCCATTCCCCTTGCAGGGGCACAGCGGTAGCTGGAATTGCTTTTGGCATAGTATTTATAATGGGAGTGATTCCTGGGATTGCATTCTGTATCTGCATGTGCATGAAGAGCAACCGTGGGACTCGAGTAGTGGTCGTCCGAACGGCGCATATCAACACCATCAGCACGTACCCAGGTAAGAAATCAAAGACAACCCTGCAAGAGTGCCTGTGGTCATGGCAGGAATGTTGTCTTTGGATAGTTACAGCTCCATAGTAAATGGGGAAAATGACTGCAGCAGGAGGCTCTTCTCAGTCCACAGGGGAATGGCAAAGCTCTTGCTGGGAAATGCAGAACAGTTCAGTGCTCAGTGTCTGGCAGCACAGCGTTGCCCAGGCAGGTTTATTCAGCTACCAAGTGGGCTAAGGAGATCTGGCCAGGTGCCACACATCACAGCTGGGTGGCTTGTGGTGCCTCCAGGAGCGTGTCAAGTCCTCGCTCAGGGTACTGCTGCATTGTGCGGGACAGACCTTCTCCCTGTGCCAGAGGCTCAATAGATCAGTTGATCTTCTTTTGTGTTCTGGTTTCTAGTATTTGTTCCTGTTCACATGCAGCCAGCTCCTTTCCATGGGGACCAAGAATATCACAGAGAGGGGATAACATGGACAATAAGGTCTGTGGACCATAGTGTAAAGGCTTTGAGTGGTGATGTGGAGTCTAATGCAACCTGAGCTGTCTGGTCCTTGGCCAGAGCTCACAAGCTCTGCTCAGCTGCAGGATCCCAGATGGCTTCTACAAAGGCACACGGGCATCTCTACAGGTTGTTCTGTACTGTGTGTTTCTGGAGTAACTACTGGCTAGGAGGCAGTGATGGATCTCTGCATCGACCTGGCACCATGCCTGAACTGGAACTTGGAATAGGATTTTGGACCACAGTTGTAGAATCTTAGCATGGCTTGGGTTGGAATGGACCTTAGAGATTATCTAGTTCCAACCCCCCAGTGCTGGGTGGAGACATGGTGCAGAGGTTCCTCTTTGTGCCTTGGTCAAAGGTAGCCAAGTGTTGGATGTGCTCAATGCAGACTTGTCTGTGGGTTAAAATTGTTTTTTGTTTTTTTTTTTTTTGGTGCAGGCAGCAGCAGAGAAGGTACAAAGCCTAAGCCAGAGTTGTCACAGGCTCTGGGGCATCCCAGGGAACAGAAGGGACCCCTTGTGCCTTTAGGGCAATGCAGTTGTGTCCATAGAGAGCTGGTGCATCGGGCTATGAACGAACCAGCTCTGTGCAGAGCCACCCACTGCACCACACTTGTCAACTTGCACCAGTGTAGCATTGTACAGAAGCACCAAAGGAGGTGGCACCAAGCCAGTTGGGTTCTGCAAGGCTTATTTGTCTTGACTCCACACCTACCACATGAAAGTGGCCACATTATTGAAGAGAAAAGCAGACCCTGGAAGCTGTGTAATGGTGTTTACGCAGTTCAGTGACATTGGTAACTACAAATCTAGGATTTGCCTTAGGATAACTTTGGGAGTTCACTAAAATGCAAAGGTGTTTCGTGTGGTGGCGTATGTGGCAAAAGCCACAGCCCCACAGGCTCAAGACTGGTGGGCACAGCCTGAGGTTGCCACAGTCTGAGGCATACTCCCTGCTCAGGGTGAGTTTTTGGTTCACCCCCAGCATCCCTTGTACCTTAATTTACATATTTCGGTTGGTTGCTACATTACCTAATGTTCTGTATAAGGTTATGTTCTCGAAATTTCATTACAGTTCAGCTTTCTATTGGTCATATGTTAATCCTTGTACCCTAATAGGTTACTTTCCCCTGCTTGTATCCCCATAAATCCCCCGTTGTCCCTAAAACTTTGCCTTTGGTAGCTGAAGCTTTCAGTTCTCCCGGACCCCTGCACCGCCTCTCCTGGACCCCGGACCCTCTCCTACCTTCCCTGCTGCTTCTCCCGGGAAATAAAAGAGCTGGAAAGCACTCCAAGGCCCTTCTCTCGGGTCTTTGTCCTTGCCTGTGCCTGCACCATCAGCCCGGGGCTCTCTCTATCAGAGGAGCCAGCACTAATGAGCTGCCGGACGACGCCCTGTGTTTGGGGAAGCTGTGAGCTGCAGCCCCCAGGAAACCAGGGTCACTCCCAGAATAACACTGAGCGGCCTCGAACGGCCCCCGGAGCCAGCGTTAGTTTCGTGCATGAAGTCTCCTCATCCCACTCTTAGTGATCCCCTACCTTTATATTCCATCCTGTTGCAAAGGTTGCAGCAAACCTCAGGTGCATTATGTATGCTTATAGGTAAGCTAGGCAATATTTTTTATGTATTCTTTTATCACACCAGTCTTAGTTTTCTCCCTCACACTCTTACTTTCCAGTTAGACTAAAAGCATCTATAGTCATCCTTATCATTGCACTATTGTTTTGTGTAGAGAGATGAGTAGGAAAGAAAACGGCAATATTCTCAACCACGAATTGCTGAAGAGCTACTTCAAGAGCCAATAGTCACTGCAAGCTGTAAAAATAATAGCAAAATAAAAACTTCAAGACTGTAACCTTTTCCTCCCCAAGTCTACTCCTGCAATGACTCACCCTTACCTCTGCCTCTAGGCAGTTTGACTCTACAGGCTCACAGTCAGTGCAAACATCAGTTCAAGAAGTTCTTCCTCTCAGCAGCAGCAGGTTTTGGAGAATGGGAAAGCTCAGAAAAGTTTTCTGGGTTCCCTGCTGTCATGAACACTTCTGGAGTAATGACTGACTTGGCTTTGGCTGCATGGCTTGTGGCCAACACTGCCCCTGCCATTATCTCTTTTGGACAGGAACAGCAAGGCATGGGGATGCTCTTCTTTCTGCCTCAACCACAGCAGCAGCCCAGTTTTCAAAAGAGCAGGGCGTGCTTTTCATGGCACTCTGGGATTGGAGTCTCTTCCCCATCACAAACATTCTAGGTTTCTGTTTCCACTCCATGCCAGTGCTATTTCACTGCCAGTCTGCCTGAGACATCTACAGAGGGGACAGGAAAGGCTCCATGGTGACATAAATGGAGACATGAGCAGACTCTGCACCTTAAAATTTGTAGAGACTGCTCTAATTGGATGTTGATATGGAGCCTTTAGTTCCTACTATGCTATCATTCTGCAGCATTTACTGTCTTTTTAGTCACTGAATGACTCCTTTTTCTTCAAGGTTAAAGGAAGTAATTGAGAAAAAGTTTTCAGCTGCTTGTGAATATTTTTGTTGTTTGTCTCCTAATTGTGTGACCCAGTTTATGAGTGCTGGGCTCTCCTTAGATGTCTCCATTGGTGTGAGCAAGGTGAAAGCTTTGTTCTTCCTCAGACCAAGCCACGGTAAGATGTCTGGTGTTTGTCCTAGGAGGTGTGATGCTTCTGTGATTGCTGCGGTGTGGCATGCCACACACCTGGAGATCCAGAGGGTGTTTGAGGGGTCTGTGGAGATTGAGAACCCTGACTGGCCTATCATTTTGAGATGACATAAATCCCTGTTGCTGCTGAAAGAGGTGGAATGGAGCGGATCTGATAAACACCTGGTCTTTCTCTCTGAAAAAGTTTAGCTCTGCCACATTCCCCTGGTATCATCTGCCATACAGGCACTAAAACTGTTACCAGCACAGCGTGTCAGTGGGCAGACAAGCTAAGAAGTGAAGGAAAGGGCAATAAACAATGACTTGCATTGATATAAAGTGTATGATGGCAGCCTGAAAAAAAAAAAATGAATGTATTGCCAGGAGGTTTTATATCAGTTGCATGCAAGTCCGGATGTCAACAACAAAATACTTAAAGGCTGCATGTGAAAAACAGATTTTTAACTCTGTCTTCTTTTTTCTCCCATTTTAGTGGCTCCACCACCGTATAGTTATGAATATGAAATGGAGTACCCAGCTGAACTACCTCCACCTTATACTCCAACCCCACAGACTGCGATACAGTATCCCCAACCCACTTCATATTCTGGATCTTCAGGGAAATAATTAACATGGCTTCACGTGGATATTGACTGCCTGTTCAGACAGCCAGCGCTGTTGGGACAATATTATTGGCTCAGGGACAAATAGGACTGTGTTTTCCATCAACACACGTGGCCAGGTGTTGACATAATCTAAAAAAGTTGCCAAGGCTCAGGATGAATAAAAATACTCTCCACTCTGGACCATCATGTTTCATGATTAAACAATGTGCGACCAAAGAAACAGTTCCTGTAAGTTAGTGTCTGATTAGTTGTGCTTAACATCAGTGCTTAGCTTCAGCTGCAGCACTTGGAGTGGGGCTCTTCCCGTGCAGGAAAATGCAAGTGGTACTAAAGGTTCAACAAGCTGTTTCAAAGGCACAAGAGTCAGCTGCTGGGGCTTTTTCTGGGGGAAAACATCAGCTGTTGTCTTGAGGTAATCACTGTGCCTTTCCTTGAAATGAGGGGAATAAGGAAGAACAAGGAAGATTGAAGATGTTTTCCTTTTCTGCTTGCAGCTTTTAATACCCAATGATCACTCTGTGTATTGGTCTGATAAGCATGTTACAAGGAGAAGTACTGTTAGAGTTTTGTAGTAACTAAAAAAGATGGGCATTATTTTTGGCCAAGTGCAGATTTTTAAGTGCATACTTTTAAACCATTTGTGACTAGTTCATTAACTAAAATGTTAACATAAAGAGAATTTTTGTATGTGAAATACCATAATTTACTGATTTACTTTTCCTGGACTTAAATACTCTACATTGGAAATATGTTACAATGCCTTTTGTATCAGCAAATGATACTTTGATTTTATTATAGAAATATTGAATCAGCAAAACTCACAAGTGGGAGAAGAAATGTAAAACAACTCTTAAAAATTCTAGATTTGTCTTCATTTTGATTGCATAAAGGCTATTTTTTAAATCATATTGTTTACTAGTAATAAGGATATTCAGCCTTATCAAAGAGATGAGGGTAGAGACTGTGAGCATCTGATTACTTTTGAATGTTGTCTTGGACATTTTAAAACTGTAGGTCACCAAGTAATACTTTTTGTCTTTGTCATGCATATTGTTCAAACTTACTTATGCTCTACTGTACGCAGTCCAGATCTTTATGATTTAAAGTAGTCCAAGTATATGAGTATATATGAGGCTAATTGTAATTCTGCAGCAGCTATTTGACTTAAAAATAGGATATTCCACTACCTAAAGAATCATTCTTCAATGTTAGGACTATTATTTTTCTCAGGTTTACATACAAACCACAAAGACAGTGGGTCTCTTCAAGGTTTTAAAAGTTCTGAATGCTTAGTTTGAGTTGGGTGTCTGGACAGTTTGAGAATGCTATAGTGATGCTGGCGGCGCACAGAAGAAGAGCCGGAGACAGCTGTGTTCAGGTTCAAAGAAAAGGAAGGAAGGGGCACAAGACCCACCTTCTTTATTTTTTATACCCATTTGAAAATCACTACTCATTGGAGGAAATCAGTTCTTCCTCCTTCAACTACAGTGGTCAAAGGAAATGTCCATCAAAGGTCTGTGTCCATGAGAAAGGAATGTGTATGATAAGATAGAGTTACGATAACATGGCTATGTTTACAGAAAGTAACCTTGAAAAAACTAGCTATCAGAGGATAACAATTTTCAGCTGCAAAGAGCAAGGCAACGCTATAGCACCTATTGTTCAGGACAGCTGTGTCATAAGCTGCAGGTTATTGCTGATTCACAGAGATCAGAATGCATTTAGATGTTTTCCAGTGTAACCTTTTTCTTCTTTTCAGATGTGCCCATGTAGCAATAAATAAAAAGCAGCTTGCAAAAAGGTGATACCATATCCCAGTGACACCAGCCTCTCATCACTGCCCAAGTCTGGTGTTTGGGGTATTCAGTCCTGATTCAGTGAAGAACTGAAGCAAAATTTAACTTTGAGCATAAAGTTTATTTAGAGGTATTCTTGAAACAAGACCTTACTGACTTTTCTTGCTCCAATTTTACAGCTGTATTTGTCTTTTCCAGGCTGACTAAACTTATATCCTTGAAACCCCACTTAAAAGTGCGAATAGCCTCAGTCCCTGCCAGTGTAAGTTCAGAAGATCTGTAATGTGGCCGTTGGCCAAGCTGAGTCCAGTGGCTACCAAGGCACTTGTGACCCAGTCAAAGGAAAACTGAACTGCATCCCAGGTTTTTGGTTACAACTGGTTCCTCCAAGAAAGAAGAGTCGCATTCTTATTTCTGTTCTGCTGTTCATGGGTGACAAGTCCTGAACTGGCTTATCCTTACAATTACTTCTGCTCTGGGCAACGTCCTGTGACATTTCAGCTGTTAGCCTGACCTCTCAAGAGATCCCAGTTAAAATCCTCCCATGAAGCGCAACCTTCTGCATGTGGTGTTTTGGCAGTCCCTGCTCAAAACCACATGCTGGGATATTGGTGTGTCTGCCAACATGGTGACCAGCATGTAGAACAGAGGAAACATCGTTTTTCCTGCAGAGAACCTTGTTTCTACTGCATAATTCTATGCTAGTACATGAGCACTTCCTAGTCAATCACACTGGACAACATTTTGATGCCAAAAAGTTACCTATAGATAACCAGTATTGTCACTTTCCCATCCCCATATTTCATTTCTTTGTGCTGAACCTGGAGAAACACAAATCAAAGAGAAGTTTGTATTTGATGAATCCAGTCTTCTGAAAAATACAGAGAAAGAAAAATATCCTATAGATCATAAATCTTCCCTTAGAGAAATAATTTCTCCAGCTCTGGTATTTGTCAGAAAAAGTTATGAAACAGATTTCTTACATAAAAAGGAATTGCTGGAAAATGACTAAAAGTCTTTGATCACAGAGTTTTTTGGTTTTCAGCATTGCGATTATATGTTGCCTCTCATGATGTGCAAAAAGGACATAGTAACCAAAGTACCTACAATGTTTACATGACTTATTCCAGGGAAAATTATGGAAAGGGGAAGTTGAGAATTTAGTACTGATTGAGAGCTATTTGTTTGCTTTAAAACAGTAGTGGGAATTCATTTTTGTATGTTAATTAATATTCTGCAGATCTGCATATACTGCGGTATTCCACACGGTGATTTTAATCTCACAGGACGACACA
This sequence comes from Climacteris rufus, assembly GCA_013398175.1. Lineage (NCBI taxonomy): Eukaryota > Metazoa > Chordata > Aves > Passeriformes > Climacteridae > Climacteris > Climacteris rufus. The sequence continues at coordinate 20,467 of VZRZ01002333.1, read as the reverse complement.
TCTCTTGTCCTTGCTAAGGGCATAAAACAAACCAGGTAAATTTAGTACAGAGTAGACTAATTTCAGAAAGAAGTGACGATTGCATTGAAAATAAGTTAAACTGAGGGAAATGGAGACCGGGATGGAATCTGAGAGATTTATAAAACTAAAAGAATGTAACTGTGAAACAAATGGAAACATTTGCCAATAGTAAATTTATATTAGTTAAGTGTAATTGAAAAAATTGAAGTGTTCCAATACCTGAAGGAGTCTGCAAAAAGGATGGAATGACGCTTTTATTTACAAGAGCATATAGGTGAAAAGGGGGAATAGTTTCAGAGGATAGAATTAGATACCAGGAAGAAATTCCTCACTATGAGGATGGTCAGGCACTAACACAGGTTGCCCATAGAACTTGTGGATAACTGTGCTAGCTTGAAAACAAACTAATGGAGGAATTAACCCCACACAAATATATTATGAGAGATTCCAAGTCAGAACTACAATTTAATAGGAAAAATTAAAATAAAGGCAGTAATATAGAAACACCAGCTTAAAATGACAAAGTCAGAATACGACCTGCTACCCTGTTGGTCAGAGTGGTGGTAGCAGTCCAATTAAATGGTGGCTGCAATCCCGTTGGGGTGATGGATGCGGTCTTGTTGAAGTGGTGATCCTGAGGAAATGTCTGGTCTGTCTCTGGAGGTCCAGTGGTGGTTCTCGAGCTCCTCTCCTCTGGGAATCCAGTGGAAGTAGTGCCCTGTAGAGTTCCAAGCCTCAGCTTATATACAGGTAGGGTGTTCAGTTCCTGCCCTCAGGGTGGAGCATCTCACAATGGGATGATGTAATTCTTATGAGTCATTCCAGGAGGCCTTGATGGCCCATTAGCAGAGATGGTCCCCCACAGAGCAGCTGCTGCTTCTCCAGAGGGTGTTATCAGGGCTGAGTCACAGAGAGGATAAACAACACTACTCCACCTTATCTTAACAGTTTATGGAGATGGTAATAGAATATATACTCTTGGTTACACCTTCCATGTAACCCAAGACAACGCCCCATCCCTGGAAGTGTCCAAGGCCACGTTGGACAGGGCTTTGAGCAGCCTGGGCTAGTAGAAGGTGTCCCTGCCCATAGCAGTGGAATGGAACTGGATAATCTCTAAACTCCCTTCCAACCCAAACAACTCTATAGTGCCATGATTCTTTGTGTGCAAAGAACATCTCTGTATTCAAAGTTCCTGCAGTGAGATATTGCCAGCCAGTGGTCATTTATTCCATTTCACATTAATAGCTTGCAGATCAGTGCATTAGTACAAAGTGTTTTCACTTAGTCGTAGTGATTTTTTTTCAGTCTCATCCTACATCATACTGTAAAGTAAGAAAAAAAAAACAGAAAATAAACCTAAAAATGTAATCTATAGCTGAGAAAGGCCAGAGGATCCTTTGCTTCTCTCACTTGGCTGCGGACATTAGCACTAATTTGGTTGTTGAATGTAGTATTACACGGGTAGTACCCAAAGCTACTGATTTTCTTGTGGTGTCAGGTTGTCCTGCCTTTGGTTCATGATTTCTAGACTGCACTGGGGAAGCAAAGACAGAAGGTCTCCATGTGAGGAGTATAGGGCCTGGTCCCATGAGCCTTTCTTCTTGGTTTCCTGATTTAGCACATTAGATGTCTGCATGGTTGCAGGATTGCTGTTAGGGTTTGGAAGGGGCAGGAATTGCAGGTGCTTACAAGGGCACATGCTTTGACGCCAGTCCTGTTTTGTGTGAAAAAAAAAATAAATCTGTGTGATGTCTTAGTCACATATCAGGGATATTTCAAGATGTGATTCATTTCACAAACTTGATTTAATCTGGCATTTCTTTAACTCTTTTTTTCCCCCCAAGGAAGTGCTACTTCGAAACCAGTTCGCTCTCTGACAGCCTACTGTTTCTAGGGTATATACCAAACAGCAGGAGATGTCTGTTAAAGAGCTAATGACCCATTTGGGAGACTTTACAAATTAATTAATGATCAATTGGAGGAGTTAGAAGGCAAAGCCAGGGCAAGTTAATGTGGTAGGCTGCCATTGCCTAAATTATATATGCCAATTAAAGGATCATTAATGTTATTATAAGCCATTTTTAATTAATGAAAAATGTAATGGTTTGCTGTCTTAATGTTGGTAGTTTTGAAAGATGCAGTTTTACCAGTGTAATAGACTGGATTTTCAATAGTGCCAAAACGAAAAGATTAGTTTGCTCCATAGAGCACTTGGATCAATATTAACTGTGTTCTTGATATAGCGGAAATAGAGTTTTTCAATTTATAGCAAATGTTCTCAAGAACCTTTGTGAAATCACAGTCATTTTTTTGGCTGTAATAGGAGCATTCATAAAGCACTGATGGGTTTCCATTAGAACAGTAAATGTTTGGCATTTCTGTATTCACTTTCATCCTGTAAGTTCTCTGAATGCTTTAGTAACTATAAAAATAATTATTTTAGTCATCACGGAATAAAATGCAACAGGTATTTAACAGCACACAATAATAGCATGTAGCACCCTGAGGCAGAAATTGCAAAAAGAATTAAGGGAAGTAGAATACATTTCTTGCATTTCACTAAGACGTCAATGTTTGGACAAAACACCTTGAGAACATAATGACCAGGAGCTTGTATCAAGTGGCTCCTACGATTATTTTCCAGTGGGTACACCCAGAATAGTGGTCATGGTTTTTACATTGCAGCAATGTCTGAGATCCAAAAAGCAGAGCCCCTGTCAAAGCCTGGCTTGTGGTGCACCCATTGTAAACCCCATTCCCACTCTGTTGTGATTTCAGTGTACAGCAAGCAGAGGACTGAAAAAAAAAAAAAGAGTTGTGATGGTCCATCACTTCAAAACAAGAACGAGAAATGGGGAAAAACAAAATGGTCAAAACTTTTTTTCCATATGAGGTTCATAGCACAGTTCGCTGTCACTATATGGAGGCAGCAATAAGCAGGGAGTGTATTCAACAGCTGCTACGCAGTCATGAGAACAGCCCAGAGAAGGATCTGGGGAGCTCCAACTTGGGAACCATGAAACTTTAGGTTCTGGAGGCAATAAATAGAAGATAAATGTTTTTATGTCTGGTCTGCTGTGAAGATTAGATGGTCAATATTTACAGAGTTCTGGAAATTGAAATAATTTAATTATTTCTGTTATTCTATGCACCATTGCTATTTACATCCTTACTGAGGAGTAAAAAAGGGCAGGCTTTTAAATGACTGAGAACAGACTAAAATCAACAGAAACAGAAGGAAAGCCCAAGACTTGGTCATTTCTGAAGAAAATTTTTTTTTTTCGGTCAGCCTGGCATATGGAGCTGGTTCCTTCATGGAGGTGAGTTGGCCTGCTGCCAGCAAAGGCAGCTGATTTTGGACAGCTGAAGCCTGCAGGAGGGAGGCTGAAGTGGGAACTGTGTAATGTCAGTTCCCCCACAGCCTGCGACTTCGCCTGATCCCTCTGCTCACCCGCAGGAAACGTGACTAGTGGGAGACTTCAAGGCAGTCCTCCTTTCTGGTATTAGTGCCAAAGTGATCATCTTAGCTCATAATCTTCACAAGACATTGATGACACATTCATTTTCAGGAACAGGGGCAGTCTCAAGCTGCACCAGGGGAAGTTTACGTTAGACAGCAGGAAAAAGATTCTTTATTGAGAGAGTGATTGGGCACTTGAATTGTCTGCCAAGGGAGGTAGTGGAGTTGCCATCCCTTGGCGTATTTTAAAAAAGATTAGACGTGTCATTCAGTGCCACAGTTTAGTTGATGAGGTGTTAGGCTATAGGTTGGACTTGGTGATCTCAAAGGTCTCTTCCAACCTGGTTTGTTCTGTGATTCTGTGAACATTTTTTCATGGCCAGTAAGCAATCCCCCGATTTTTCTCAATAGATCCCACCTTGTAATGGCAGGAAGTCCTCCATTGCATGAACTAATCTGGGTACTGTCTTTACCCAGTTTATCCAAATTGTTCCATCTGTGTTATATTACAACATATTTACCAGTGGCTCATCTCATTGCTATTATTTACATGCTCCCTCCAGATCTCTCAGGGCGGCCTGCTAATTTTGTTGCTGCTTGCCACAAGGCTTTTCCAAAGAGCGTTGATCACAGGGAGAACATCTTCCAAGCAGACCACTGCCCCCCTGCATGATTACTGTGTGGACACTTGGCTCTGCAAATCATCCATACTCTGATGTTTAACATTGCCTCCTCTGCAGGATAGGAAGGCCAGCTTTTTGGCAACTATCTTCAGATCACCCTCAGCCCAAATTTTGCTTGTGGTAAAACTCTACTTTCTCTCTGTTTCCACAAATCCAAATGTGGTCAGTAAGTTTAGACAGAAGAAAGGAAAATGGAAAAAGAAGTCAAGCCCACATCCGCCTTCTGGTTTAGCTTAAGTCTGAGGGATGTCTTTTTCCCTGTGTATTGCCAGCTCTGGAGCTGACAGCATGTCTCCTCTCTTTTGGATGATGCTCTTTCCCTTCACAGTAGAGCATCTTTAACAGGAGGGGAGGGTGTGTTATGGGCATCTGGGCGCCTGCAAAGCCTAAGCATTCCTTGGGGCTGCCTTGTGATTTTGGTATCTATAGCCCCTCTTTTCCATCTGGACCTTTATGAACAATTGCTCAACTGGAAAAATGTTCTTAACCTTTTTGTTGAAGTATAATGCACTTCCTAGCTTAATTTTTAGACATTTAATGTCCCTTGGTCTTATACAAATGGCGAGCTGCTGGTGACTGGACTGTGCTTAAAGAAAATGGTAATTTATGCTGGGAATCCAGCAAACTCATGTAATGGGACTCATTATACCCTGAAACTTGAACAATAAATTGACAGCTTCAGATTATATAGATGGTACAGCAGGATATGCAGAACATACATGTGCAATAAATCTGTATACTTGCTGTGTGACTTGCTGTGTTTGAGGCCAGCTATCATAGCAGCGAGCCGCTTTGTTATGGTAATGGGCTTGGGAACCTTGAGCACTTGCCAGGACACAAAGGGATGCCATCATACCTGCCATTTATTGACAGTTAAGAGACAAGATTGCTTCTACACCTGCTGCCTTACATAACAAGAATGTATGGAATCACCTCAGGCTGCCCTTGTCAATTATCATCATTATTTTTGTATTTAAAAAAGAAGGCATAGTTCTTGCAGGCATTCATCAAAGAAGTGCTGTGGTACTGCAGTCTCCACTACTAAGCCACAGCTGAGAGCTTACCAGCAAAATTCTTGAGATTTAAAAATGAAAATAAATACATATGTGCTGCTGGATTTGAAGAAACTAAGGGGGAAAAAATGGGGTGTACCACTTTTGGAAAGAGGGGAAGGTTACGCAGGAAATGTTTAAAGATGTTACTAGGTCATGTAGGAAAAAATTAGAGAGGCAAAAGCCCAATTAGAACTTAATCTGGCCACTCTGTAAAGGATAATTGTTATGAATGTGAGAGTAAATTAGATGGGTTTTTAGCTCTATCAGGGCAGCCTGCACCCCAGAAACCCTGTTACCTCTCTAGTTCTTTAATGATGGGTGATCAGTCTATTACAATATGACAGGTTTATTGAACAGACACAACAAAACACCTATGAGACTACAACTTAACAGACTAGTACTACACAGGATAACACAAGGAAAACTACTGGTAAATATATAGATATAGTGCACAATAAAGGTACCTATATTACAACTAGCCAAGAAATAGTAAGATTAGGAGCCAATGTAACTTACCAATTAACAGAAAGTGTACAAGATCTCCTTTTCCCTCAACTTCATGAAGAGAAGAATACAGAAAATCGACGTCTCAAATTTTCTAGAGAGAAACCCTCTACACACTCCTGAGTATGCAGAAGATTCTCCTACCAAAGGAGAAATACAGCTGTCTTTTATAGTTAGTAAAATGCTATTTGTCTGTCAGTCACAAACTTCAGCTTATCTTGTACATCCTGCCATCTGGCTGAAGAGGTTTATTGGGCCCTGTAAGCCTTCTTTCTGTGGCACCGAGCTGGTGCCAGGAGAATTTGGGCTATCAGGAGAATATGCATTCCTTGGTTATGCATCAGTTCAAACAAATAAGATTTTTGGCGACCAGGGGGTTGAAAAGTCCAGTCTCAATAATAAAAAGTATTTTTATAAATACAGTAATGGCAAAAGGAGGGGCAAGGACAACCTCCATTCATTATTGAATGCGAGAGGGAATTTAGTAACTAAAGATGAGGAAAAGGCAGAGGTACTTAACACCTTCTTTGCTTCTAATTTTCAACAGTAAGACAGGTTGCCCTCAGGACAACTGACCTTCTGAGCTGGTAGATGGGCTCATGGAGCAGAATAGCTCCACTGTAATCCAGGAGGAAGAAGTCTGGGACCTGCTGAGCCACTTAGATGCTCACAAGTCTATGGGACCAGATGGGATCTATCCTAGGGTGATGAGGGAGCTGGCAGATGAGCTCACAAAACTGCTCTCCATCATTTAGCACCAGTCCTGGCTCACTGCGGAGGTCTCAGGTGACTGGAAGCTGGCCAGTGTGATGCCCAGCAACAAGAAGGGCCAGAAGGAGGATCTGGGTAACTACAGGCCTGTCAGCCTGACCTCACTGCCCAGCAAGATTATGGAACAGATCATCTTTAGTGCCATCGCACGGCACCTACAGGACAGCCAAGGAATCAGATCTAGCCAGCAGGGATTTAAGAGGGGCAGGTCCCGCCTGACCAACCTGATCTCCTTTTATGACCAGGTGACCTACCTACGGGGAAGGTTGTGGATTTTGTCTACCTGGACTTCAGCAAAGCCTTTGACACTGTCTCCCACAGCATCCTCCTGGAAAAGCTGGAAGCCTGTGGCTTGGACAGGTGCACTCTTCCCTGGGTTAAGAACTGGCTAGATGGCTGGGCCCAGAGAATGATGATGAATGGTGCCACATCCAGTTGACTGCCAGTCACTAGTAGTGTCCCCCAGGGATCAGTGTTGGTGCCTGTCCTCTTTCATATCTTTNCCCCAGGGATCAGTGTTGGTGCCTGTCCTCTTTAATATCTTTATTGATGATCTGGATGAGAGGATTGAGTTCACCATCAGCAAATTTGCAGATGACACCAAGCTGGGTGCAAGTGTCACCTGTTGCAGGGTAAGAGGGATCTGCAGAAGGACCGGGACAGGCTGGATAGATGGGCCAAGTCCAACAGTATAAGGTTTAACAAGTCCAGGTGCCGGGTCCTGCACTTTGGCCATAACAACTCCCTGCAGTGCTACAGGCTGGGGACAGGGTGGCTGGACAGCAGCCAGGCAGAGAGGGATCCGGGGGTGCTGGGCGACAGCCAACTGAATGTGAGCCTGCAGTGTGCCAAGGTGGCAAGAAGGCCAATGGCATCCTGGCCTGTATCAGGAAGTAGTGTGGCCAGCAGGACCAGGGAAGTCATTCTTACCCTGTACTCAGCACTGGTGAGGTGACACGTGGAGTACTGTGTCCAGTTCTGGGCTCTTGAATTTAGGAAGGACGTTGAGATGCTCGAAGGCACCCAGAGAAGGGCAACAAGGCTGGTGAAAGGTCTAGAACACAAGCCCTATGAAGAGTGGCTGAAGTTGTTTAGCCTGGAGACAAGGAGACTCAGAGAAGATCTCATCACTCTCCAAGCTACCTCAAAGGAAGTTGTAGCCAGGTGGGGCTTGGCCTCTCCTCCCAGGCAACCAGCAACAGGACAAGAGAACAGTCTTAAACTGCAGCAGAGGAAGTTTAGGCTAGACGTCAGAAAAAAATTATTTACCAAAAGAGTAGTTGGACATTGGAATGTCCTACCCACAGAGGTGGTGGAGTTACCATCCCTGGAAGTGTTTAAAAGAAGACTGGATGTGGCACTTAGTGCCACGATTTAGTTGATAAGGTGGTGTTAGGTCATAGGTTGGACTTGACGATCTCGGAGGTCTTTTCCAACCTCTGTGATTCTCTGATTCTGTGCATTGTTCCTTGTTTGGTGATGCTTTTCACCTGAGGTGGAGGGTAGAGGATCAGCCCTCTGATTCAGGATTGGAAAAATCAGCTGATAGCTGTGTGCACATAATGAATCTGGAGCTAAACCATAACAGGCTTCTTAACAACAAACTCTGGACCTTTGTTTAAGACACCTGTCACAGCTATGCTATTCATCTACCAGAGGCTGTAGAAGTGTATAAATGGTCCCTGATGTATCAGGGAGACTGTGAGAGTGAAACAGTTTCCACCAGGTCTCACTATGTGATACAACCAAACTAGGGCAGATGAGGCTTCCTTACTGGAGTGGGCTCCCTATCCCCAGCCATGAGTCCTTTTTCCCCACTGTACAAGTGGCTGCTCCCTAGTTCTGCTGGGGTTGGTGTGTGGCTCCTATAGGATGTCAAAATGAATGGAGGACATGGCAGTGACAGAACAGGTTGGGAAGAGTCAGTACTTCCACTGAAAAATCTAATGCTAAAATCCATGTTTCCCTTTGGTTGATGGTGTTCATTGTTAAGTGTAATTTCTGGTTAGCTTCTGTGAGTGAAATTGCAGGCAAACTGCACTGGTGATGTGGTGTGGAGAGGGAATGATGAATGTCTCAAGGATTGGAGTCCTGTGGAAAGGTAAGATTGACCCATTAATGGGGAAGTCTGGGAGAAGTCACAACGTACACATGTAGGTTTATTGATGCTTATCTTTGAAGCCAGAAGAGTAGCATTCTGATGTTCCCATCCATTCCTCACCTGTCATATTTATTCATAAAAATATCAGGAGCCCAACCTGTGTTTGTTCTTTCTCTAGCTGATGAAGACAGTTCATTTTGAAGCCTGATCTACTCAGTGGTAAGCTTGGATGGTGATCCTTCTGAAATGAATAAGGATAATTAAAGGGACTGATTAAGAGCTTAGATCTTGGCGTTATAGGAGATGAGGGAAAACAAGGCATCCCTCTAGCTGGAGCTCAAGATTCACTGAACTTTTAAAGCACTTCTCCGTCCATGGGTAACAAATTTTTTTTATTTTGGTAGTCCAGATGAGAGTTATGGTGAGAGATATCTCATGATACCTGATGACAGTTTTCGTAGATGAAATGGGACAATTGTGATTGGTTCTGTCTGCAACTGAACAATAATTCTGGCCTAGGGAGACCAAAGTGTCTACTTTTCCCTGCACCCTGTTCAGTGTGATCCTCGCTTAAAATTTGTGATCATGATAAAGTTGGATTAAGAAAAGTGGGATCTACAGAATAAAAAAAAAATTCCAGAAATACATTTACTCATTTTATATCAATTTGAATAGCTGGGATTTTCAACTTTTGTAGTTTAAGAAGGCAATTATGTCTCTACCATTTGCTACTTTGATGCCCCAAAGTAAGCGTGGGAATAGGCAGGAGCTCTGCCTATTCTTGCTCTCCTGCAGAGACCAGTGGCAGTGTGGATGGAGTTTGAAGGGAATAGCCGCAGCTCTGAGCATCTGGATCCAGCTTTGGGAACTCTTAGAGCATCAGATGGCCTGCTCTGAAATTTCTAGATTGTAAATTTTTGAGACAGTATAGTTACTTTGCATAAGTTGTCCATATCTGCATGCCTACTGAGGAGTTAATAGGATTTTCTTTGTCTTTCAAGCTTCTGGAAAAAAAAGACCAAAATCCTCCCTCCTGTAAGAATGATATATTGTTATGAGTTGCCAATTTCAGTGGTTCTATGGGCTAAACAAACAAAGTGATAAATCTACCCTAGACTTCACCTGAAAACTTCCTCACTTCAGCTAATTAGCTCCAATCCACCCAGGATACAAGGGCTAAAAAATGGCAGCTAACGATTTCTGCTAAGGGGAATTTCTCATGCTGGGCAGCAAGGCTGACCTGGGTGTTGCTTCCTTAAAATATGTTAATGTGATGTAAAATTTAGAACTATTTAATTTATCTTGGTTATGAAAAGGAAACAGGACGGGAGGTATGGGAAATTTTTAAGTGCAGATAAACCTTTATGTTCTTCATATCTCAGAGGTCAAGGTTTAAAAGTAAGAAGCTATAGATAAGGATCTGCAACAATTTTCAGTCTTCTCTTGCCTATATATTTCCCAAGTGGCTCTCAAGTGTTATTTCTTCCTACTGTTGTCAGCTTCTATTGCCTGGTACATGACAGATATTTTATTTGACAGTCAGTAACAGCAATTCCAATCATAGTGAAAACCCTATTTTATAGCCCGTACGGATGGAAGTCATAACTTGAGGATATGTCACTTACTTGTTGGAAATATGAATAATTGATACTGAAGATAATACCTTTTCACAGTCTCTATTTATTAGAGACAATGCAATCAAAAATAGAGGGTTTTTTTCCAGTGGTTTCCTTTACATATGATTTGGTAGTCTGTGTAATTCAGGAAGAAAATTGGTCAGCATGTAGTTAGGGTCTGAGTGAAGGCTTGAACTCACAAATGTAATCAAGCATGACAAAATACTCAGTTCTGCCCACCTTAATATTGAATACAAGGTTGACAGGTGAAAGTCTTTTGCTGAGAAGACTTCAGGTGAGGTCTGCATGGCAACGTGGAAGTGTGATTTTCACATGCCGTTAACCCTGGCAGGGTGGCAGAGGCGACAGGGCAGTCAGACCCACAATGGGAGTTCTGCAGGAGCTCTGGGGACACTGCACCATGTGCTGGGACTGCTGTGCCTGGCATCCACTAGCATGGAAATAAAATGCCCTCAGGGTGTATTTGGCTCCACTGACAACTGACATGTTTCCTAGGACTTGTGTAGTATTTCTGAGCTTGGTTCTGATCTTCAAATTTAATTTTTTCCTGGGCTGCACTGTGATACAGAAACTATCTAAACCTTTTGCTGAGGCAATGCCACGAGTATCAGCTGTTGTGACGACAGCAGACCACCAAACCTGTCCTAAGCCCCTTATTGGGAGGGATGCAAGGGTGTCGTCAAGACCAGAAGGAATTTAAAACCATCTCAGTGGGTTCAGAGGCATCCCCTTTTAAACTTTGTAATTGATGCTGTAAGTTACCCAACAGACAGCCCACAAGACTGTTGTTTTTTGATAAATACAGGGTGAATACCAGTTGAAAGGACAGTTTCATTTGGTTTGTTTACCCTGAAATGTACCGTTGGACTGTGGTTTGGGGAAAAGAAGGGTTTTTTTTAAATCCACTTTATTTTCCATTATTGTTGAAAGCTGAATGAACTTTCAAGACCTGGAAGCAAAAGTAAATAAATTGCGAAATATAGGAAACCTTTCCACCTACTTTGGATTTGTGGCCTGATTGAGTGGAGATGAACTCATCTCCATGGTTTCATAGCTTTTTCCTGTATCTTCCTTATCCACCCAGAGGGTTTTTCCATGGCAGATTTTGAGGACCTTCCAGAGTTTTCTTGGGAATTTGCAGCAGACCAATTAGAGGCATCATGCAAGAGTCAGAGGCAGGAAGTCCTGCCACATATCTGCCTGCACACCCCACAGAACAGACGGGTCTGGTAGGGGGCAGAGGGGTCTTCAGCTCAGAGGAGATTGCTCCTTGTGGTAAATTAATTTTGTCTCTGAAAGAGAAATACTGCATTTTTTGCAGAGCTTTCCAGAAAATTCAGATTTATTGTGTGTGCTTTAATACATATGACCAGGAAATCTTTAGGCTAAAATAAATGGTGATGTAAAAAAGGAAGGGAAAAAAAAGGCTGTTTTACCATAGCCTAAGCTAATAACCAGTCCTAGTGCAAAACCAAGTGGAAATAAGTTAGAGTTGTTTGGTTTAATACTGACAGCAGCTTCCCTTTCCTCAACCATACTTTCTATCAACAGGAGTTACTACACACACACAGTTGTTCAGTGGAATAATTAGCCATCTCACAGATTAAATAACACAGGCAAATCCCATTTTTCACAGAGGGAAAACAGTCTTTTAAAAACTGAAGAAAGGAAGAGCACCTTTCCCATCTAAACTTGAACCAAAACTACAATTTCAATTTTTATGCAGCAAACAGGATGATCTTGACGGCTGTACTGTTGCAAAGCAGCACTGAGTGCCCGAGACCCTGTGATGGCATCACTGGCACCTGTGTCCAGTGAGGTGCACTAGGGACTCTGGGGCAGGGAGAGATGGTGGGGTCGGTCTGAACTGCCATCACACACTGTGGGTGCCCATGCCAGCCCTGCTTTTTGGACTGCCTCCATCCCCGGCAGCTGGCACTTCTTACCCAGCTGGGATATGGCAGCTTCTTCACGAAACATTGATGGAAATGTAAAGTTAATGAGACTGAAGACAGTTGGTAAATTATCTTTTTGTGCCCATAGTTGATTTTCACATATCAGTTCCCTCTCCCTCTCCTCTGAAAGCTGCCAGTTGAGCCAAAGTCCCTTGGCCTGAACTCTTCTGACCTGAGTGTAATTCCCCCTCTCCAGAGGATGAGCAACTTTGAGCTTTTTTCTTCTTGTTCATGAGAGGACCATGAATGCTCTGACAGATGAAATCCCAGCAAAGGATAACTGGATCATCCACAGATACAGTCCTTCATTGTGTCACATCAAAGCAAGTACAAGGAAACACCATAAAAAACCCTTGCATTGAGATCTGTGTGCATTTGATGTCACTGGGCAGTCTGCTTATGAGTGCTCAAGCCTGAGATGTGGCAAACTCCCTAGGAAACCTCATCCAGTGCTCTAGAAAAGAACTTTCCTGTTCTGTGGACCACTAGTGTGTGATATGGGGGTTACCCATCAGGCATCATTCAGTTCTCCATGCCATCAGAATATCTTCTTTTTGACTTCATGCTTCATCTTGATCTGAAATATTCTTCTTTGATGTTAATAACTGCTTTACTAAGAGATATTTTTCCTCTCTTCTCCACTCCCCAACTTATAACTGGGGCTTCTACTGGCATGTGGATGCCTCATTTGGCTACAATGCACAGTTCTGCCTGAGTAGAAGTAACTGTATGAGGCTGAAGTATCTTATACTGTAGTTACAACAAAGGAGAGTTGTACTGCTTCACATGCACTGTCTAACATTTAGTTTTTAATGCTTCTCAGAAAGTCAAGGAAACTCTGTACATCTCTCTTAGGTTACTCTCCAGGGAAGAGTCCCTTCCCTTTTTGGGGACATTGTAGACACAGACATAAAAAAACCCAAGCTAGGACAAAAGCTGAATGTCATTTATCTGGACGTCTGTAAAGCCTTTGGCTTGGTCCCCACAACAGCCTTCTTTCTAAATTGGAGAAAGATGGATTCAATGGTTGGACTATTAGATGGATAAAAAAGAGATTGGATGGTCACATCCAGAGGGGGGTGACTGTCGATGGCTCAGACTCCCAATGGACATCAGTGACAAGTGGTGTCCCTCAGGGGTCTGTATTGGGACCAGTGATATTTAATATCATCATTAATGACATAGACAAAGTGATCAAGTGCACCCTCAGCAAATTTGTTGATGACACCAAGTTGACTGGTGCAACTGACACACTTGAAGGATGGGATGTTATCCAGAGGGACCCAGATGAGCTCGGAATATCAGGAGGTTTAACAGACCAAGTGGAAGGAGCTGCACCTGGCTCAGGGCAACCCTCCATATCAATCCAGGCTGGAGGATGAACAGATCCAGAGCAGTACTGCAAAAAGCACTTGGGAGTGTTGGTGGGTGAGAGGCTGGACATGCCCCAGCCATGTTCACTGAGAGCCCAGAAACCCCCTGTGTTCTGGGCTGCATGCAAAGCCCCATGGACAGCAGGGCAGGGGGGGGATTCTGCCCCTCTACTCCACTCTGGTGACACCCCACCCGCAGTGCTGCATCCAGCTCTGGGGTCCCAGCACAGGATGCACATGGACCTGTTTGAGCCAGTCCAGACCAGGCCACCAAGTAGATCAGAGGGCTGAAGCACCTCTTTTATGAGGAAAAGCTGAGAGAATTGGGATTGTTCAGCCTGGAAAAGAGAAGGCTTTGGGATGACCTAATTGTGGCCTTCCGGCGCCTGAAGGGAGCTGACAAGAAAGGTTAGGCAAGACTATTTAAAAAGGCCTGGAGTGACAGGACAAGGGGGAATGGCTTCAAACTGAAAGAGAGTAGGCTTAGATTGGATACTAGGAGCAATCTGGTCTAGTCGAAAGTGTCCCTGCCTAAGGTAACTTTCAACCCAGGTCATTCTATTATTCTATGATCCATTGTCTTAGAGGTTGCTTGGCTTTCCTAGTGAAAACAGTGAAAAAATAACTAGGAACTCTCACAGAATTTCAGAAATAAAGGACTGTGTGTGTTGTCACTGACAGCAATTTGTTGCTAGTTTTTTTTCTGTAAGCTCCCCATTCCCAGAAAGTGCTCTGAGGAGATTGGTGAGACTCAGTGGTGCCAGGGCAAAAGGCTAGTACTGGAGTAGGCAGAATCCTTCTATTTCTCTGGAGAGGTACTTGGCTTGTTTGGAGTTCAAATTCACATGGTTATTGGAACTAGATGATCTTTAAGGTCCATTCCAACCCAGGCCATACTATGAATCTATGATCTCTTCTTCCTGAGCTAGCTCAGCCTGCAGTGGCTTAGACTTGATACATGACAGATGAGATCTTGTCCTGAAATATAAGGTAGGGCAACACTACAAGCATAATATAAGGATTTAAACATGATTATTACATAAATGTATTTTATATCTTTTTTTTTAATAAGAAGAATGCTCTCCAAACATTTTTCAAAGAGTAAATACATTCTTATTAGCTGGTATTTCCCAAAGGGTAAGATGAATGTTGTTGCCTCTAGGCAGCTGCTGTTTCTGTTGTATGAAACTGTGGAGAAACACCAAGGCTAAATAGAAATTCCTAACAGAAACTCTGTGTCATAGGTGGGCATGGGCAAGCCTTGCCCACCACAGGGACACAGAAGGAGTGCCTTTTGCAGGGCAGGGAACAGACAGTGTACAGCACAGTCTACCTCCCAGCTCCGAATAAAAACCCAGTACATTTATTTCAGTAATCTTTCTAGGAGAGACAGTTGGCTCCATGACTTTCAAAAAGCAGTTCTAAAGTTTAGAGGATGAAGAGCTTCTCCCATGCTTGACCCTGTTCTTGTCACCTAGTAACAATGGTTCATTTTGGGATCTCTGCAGAGCCTGTCAAAGCAATGAATTTTTCAGCTGAGAAAAAGAAGGAGAGATATTTCTGTGAATGCCATATAAGCATGAGGTCTTGTCACCTCCCTGCATTTCAAGGAGAAAGTTATTATTTCAACAGCTTCTTTTAATTTTTTTTTTTAATATGGATTCCTCATGGTGTTTCTAGAATAGTAGGGATTCTTAGAAGCAAACTGCTAACGAAGCTTTCCTTGACTAGGCAGACAGGGACAAGAGTTTTTGGTATTCAGGGTAGGCTGGCAGTGTGGTGCTCATCTCCCAGCCCTGATCCATGATAGCTTTGGGGACAACAGTTCTCCCTGACATTACAGCTGGGGCTGCCTGCCTGCTCGTGTTCCTGATGATGCCCCTGCTCCCATGTTGCACCCCATCCTCCAAGACGTCCTTCATTTCTCCCATCTCCCCTTACCCTGGCCCTGGGCCATTGCTCCAAGACCAGCAGTCCTCCAAGTTCCCCATCCTACATAGGTTATGTCTCAGCAACATGGACTCTTCTGAGGATTTCTGATCTGTTCCTTGCTCTCCTCAGCAGACTGGAGTATTAAGTCAAGGTTGAGGCATTAAAAGGCTTGAAGGAGGAGTCAGTACTGCATTGCTAGTGGCTTCAGAAGGGGCCTGGGAAGGCACATGCAGACTGGCAGGTGTCAGCACTATGGACATGAGTTTTCTTGCCACCTCAGATAAAACTGCTTTCTTGAGGCAGCTTGCAGCAAATTCTCCAGAGCTGAGGGACTTAACAAAGTGTTTCTCTTAAGGGTGAAATGTGTGTACATTAATTAAATAACTGGCTCCTAACGGGCAGTTTTAGCCAAAGAGCAGAATGGCCCAGCACTGGTAACATTGGCCCGTGCTACCCTGTTGAGGGCTCTATCAAAATTGGTGGCAATATTCTCACTGCAACATGCAAAGCTCACACCTTGGTCTTTCATCTATGAGAACCCATGGTTAATGGCATTGTTTTCTTGATGGCATCTTATTTTATATCAATTATTTGAAATGTATCATTCCACCAGCAGTAATACACTAAGTCCTTTATCTTCTGTGTGCTATTTCTCATAGTTTCAAATCAAATAAGCTTTTGCAAAAAACGATTATTTGTTACACATACGTTACATGCTGATGTGAATCCTAATCTCTCCACAGTGCATAGAAGAGGTGGAATAGTTAATATCCCCTCGCCCCACGAAAGGCTGCAGAATAATATCCTGGGAAGCTGAAATAATCACTCTGCCATCCGTTGTTCTCCCCTGGGCCTGCCCATAAGGAATCATATGCAGAACTGTTAGAAGCAGTCATCACTGAAGGTTGCCTGCTCATTTTACTGCCTGTAATGTAATTAGTTTATTCAGGAGATGTGTTCTATCTTCTTTGCTGTGATTCAGAAGAACCTTAATCTGACATGATTTCATTATCCCTCCTCAGTAATTAATATTGCTGCATAAAATCAGAGGCTTACTCTTTATTGCAAGCAATATATTATGAAGTGATTCTTTTTGCTCAAGAAAACATAACCTATGTTCTTATTATTAGTTCTCTAAATCTGCTTTTTCTATATTATAATAATAGTGTTGTCTTGGGAGATTGTAGTTAAATGTCTAGGTTTTTGGGGTTTATTGTAAAAGAAAACTTGTTTAAATGGGAGCAGGAACAGTCTCGAAAAGTGTAATTTAGATAATTATTTGAACGCAGCCTTTGAGTTTCAAAGGTGTCTATTGATAACCCTATTTATGACATACCTAAGGGACTGTGGCTCTAGTTCACTTTGCAGACCAACTGGTTTTCCTTTTCTTATTTTTCTGTTCTGTTTTAACATTTCTGTTTTTACTAATTTTGAGTTTGGACTGAGTTTCTGAACTCCAAGTGCCTCAAGCTGTGAGCCATTTCCCCAGAACAAAAATTTGAGGTGCAGTACCTCAGTTTGAGTTAAGGAGTGCCCAGAGCTGTGTATGCTCATAGTGTCCACATGCAGCTGCCCATACATCAGTATTTAACCTATTTACAGTACATATTCTCAAACCAGTAACCAGAGGTTTTTGTTTCACTTTTCTGCTTTTCTCTTTTCTATTTTCTCCCAGGATCCTGGACCAAACTAGGTATTTCTCCCTCATCCAGTAGCACTTCTCATTCCCAAACATCCCACATTCACAGCAGCGGTAAATGAAATACAAAAACATGCCCCAAATGCTAGTTTAGCTATGTGTCAGGGGACACTCTGAAGCAGTTAAAATGGAAATCAAGTGCCTGATTACACATTAAATCAGCTGATGATAAATCTTTCTTTCCCATGGTCTCTTTCTTTTTATGAATATCTCCTTCCCTCATTATTTTGCCCTCATTTTCCTCGTCAAATATGTGACTGTTAATAGGCTAGTTGAATGAATAGGACAGTCATTTAGGATGTGCTTTGCTTTTGCTCATAACTCTGCTGCAGATGCGATTTTCAACAACTAATCTTTGCCATGCTTCAGTTCCCTGTCTATAAGGCAGGGATGGCATTTCTCCATAAAATGGGAACCTTGTAAAATAGAACCTCTTGAAGTCATTGAGTGGCTCAGGTACTTTTCTGGGGAGGCCCTTAAATAACCTGAATAGATTAATGAAATGGTGTGCCCTGTCTTCTAGCCAAAATGCTCTGCCACTCACGTCACCTGTACTTACATTACCTCTAACAATCAGGAAAAAGGGGCTGAGGAGGTGTGTGTGTTTGTGTGTGTGTGTTTAAACAATTGCTTTTGACAAAAAAAAAAATTTAAACTCCCCAAACCTGGCTTATGGATGGTGGAAGGCTTTTGCAGAGGAAATAGTGTTCCCCAGCAAAAACTGACCACTCTGCAAGCCCCCTTAAAGCTTTCCTGAAGCCGGGTCTCTCACCCCAAGACAATCTCTCTAGGACGGACATTTCTCACCCAAAGGAGTGTTAGAAGACCAGGAGTACCTGGGTCTAGAAAGGTTTGCCTAGGCTGCCCATGCAGAGTAAAATGAAAAATGTGAGTAGTGGTTTTGGAAGAGACTCACCCAGTGAAAAGATGAGTAGAGCTCATACCTTAAGGAAACCCATCACCAGCAAGGTGGATTCATGGGTCTGCTCCCCAGGCCAGGTGAAGCCCTGTATCAGTGAGTTGTCCCCTGATTCACTCTAGATCAATACAGTCATGTGCCTCCTCATAAAACCCTCCTCAGCACTTCTGACACTCAAAACTGCACACACAAGCAGTTGTTTTTCTGCATTTGCAGTATGTTCTGCCTAAGCATCACAGTGGCAATACCAGGGACTTAATATTTCAGCCAATCCAGGAATAAATCGCTGTTCAGGGCAAAGATAAGTGGTTTAAACAAAAGATGGCACAACTCTGTGGGCATTTCAGGAGAATCACTTGGAGGGTAACCAGAATTATTCTTGTTTTGCTTGACCTTAACAATCGTACTCAGGCAATTTTTTTCCTCCTTTCTCTAGTTCTGCAGCATTATTTTAATTTTGCTATTGTCTCTAATTTTGCTTCAGAGTCAAAGCATTCTGCAAAAATAATGGCAGGGCAAATAATAGCAAAACTCTATTTTGTGGCACATACACCCTCACGGTCTAGGGATTGTTCTATAACTGTGTGCTAGCACTGTAAAATTGTTCACTACATAACTGTGTTGGCTTAAATCACCAAGAAGTCTGAGGACACAGGCAGGAAGGGGGGGAAAAGACCTCTAGATTTTTGTTCTGTCTCCTTTTGAACCTGCAGGAACTAATTTCTTCATGGGCAAGACAACAGAAGCAGGGGAAAATATTAGGATTTTGACAGAGGCTTAAGTCCATCTTCCCTCAAAGAAGGTGGTCAGCTAAGGTCTGGACGTGACTGGTGTCTCACCTGGTGATAAGCTTCTAAATGTAAGAGACTAATTCATGTGGATGATTTGTTCTCAAGTCCTTTTTCCACATATCAAAGAGACTTGATCCTGCTTTTCACGCAATTCACTGAGTTATATACCACACTATTATCCGCAGGGATTATTGTAGAGGGGAGTGGGACATGCCTGAATTTATGCAGGATTAGCACAATGAATACACCCCACACATTAGGCTCAAAGAGGTGGGAGGCCAGCTTGCAAACTTCCCTTAAACAGTGCATTCCTTTTTATGCCGTGATAAGTAAGAGGGTTTTTCAGGTTCTACTAGCTTTTGGTGAAAGACCATCTTCTTTCTCCTTCCTACTGAGATTTTCAAAAGACCCTCCAATAAAACTGTACAAACAGAACTGTAATAATTATGTCTAGCTTGGTGAAAATAAAGGGTCGTTTTCTGCCTTTCCCAGAAGAAGCAATAAAGTTGGTGCTTTCCCAGAAGCTTCTGATTATTATGCATCCATGTATCCTTGACCTATATATCCAGGTATCCTTGTACCATTTGCCCTCAACTGAAGGGCAAATTATGAGACTGAAATAAAGAATAAACTCAATTTTAAAAAAAGTTTGCAAGTAGTTTAAATGCACCTGCTACAAGCAGCCCCAAGATAAAAGACTGTGACAGGAAAGTTCTGTCTTATAGTCTATACCATTTAACTGGCATAATTCTTCACACATTTTAAGTTGGGAGTGAATAACTTCTGAAACGTAATTCTAAGTAAAACACAAATTATACTTACACAAATCTTTCTTCCCTGGAATTCCACAATTTTGTGTTCCTGCTGGTTTTATTCCTTTTCTTCAAAAGAAGAGAAAATGTCCTTCCTCATCACTGACCTACACAGCTAAATCCCTTCCCAGTCCTGGTCTTCCCCCTGCTTTCCATGCCAAAGGCTATCTTCCCCTTAAAACTAGGGAAGAACCCAACTTCTTCCTCCTCTTTTAGATCCTCACTAACCTGAATGGTTTAGTTGTACGTTTATGCTGCATGAAGGTTAAACTGCTAAAAATGCAGCAATATTGGACATTGCCTGCACTGAAGCTGGGTTTGCAACTTTTTAGTGACTATAATTTCATGTTTTGGCAATATACATTAATACCAATACTGCCAATGGCAGTAGCTATAATTAATGATGTTCCTCCTAGTTTTTTTCTGCTTATTGGTCCTGAAAATCTTTTATTTTTCTTTACATTATGGAAATGTCATGTCTGGACTCTCTCAAATTTCATCAAGATGAACATTGCACTATAATGTTCTTTTTTGAAGAGAAAATTCCTTCTTTGGGGACACAGGGACAGTCGGGCTCTTGACCTCTCCATGGAAAGGCAGGCAGACAAGATCCTGGTTCACACTAAACCAGGTCTAAAAGCCAGGTCTCAGATTTATCTCTGTGGGTCCCGAGGACATGGACTTGGTTAGAACAACTCAGGAACCTTGACTCTGACATCCTTCAGTGCGGCAGTGTATGTGGCAAAAGCCA
>VZRZ01002332.1:117836-131000 GCA_013398175.1 Climacteris rufus | reverse complement strand
TTTTTCAATCCAGGCTATATTTTTTGCCTTTTAGACTGATATCATGAATGTCTGGTTTTTGTAACTTTGATTGAGGTTGTTTCTATTTGTGTTTGAGTTTGTGAAGTCAATCCCTGCTTTAGAATCCCTGAAGATGATGCAGTTCCACCTCTTCCATGGGCAGGGACACTTTCTCCTACCCCAGGATGCTCCAAGCCCCATCCAACCTAAAATATAACCAGGAATACTCTGTGTTTAATTTAGGAAATGAGGAAAAAGCTGAATTTACTTTACACAGCAGATCTGCTGGAGCAAGAGGAAGGGGGTTGTGGTAGGATGCAGGAAAAGCTGAGGATGACAGAGCAGACGAAAGCTGGGAGATGGAAGATCCACAAGTGTGTGGGCTGGCAGAAAATGTGGATCAGCAGGAGACGGAGCAGTCTGGGGCAGGGGTGGAGGGATGACAAGGCAGGTATTTAAAGCTGAAACCTCACACTGGCATGGAGATTTTGCTTCCCAGATTCCCAGTTTAGTCCAGTGATGGCATCAAAAGGCAGAGCTGCTGACGTGTGGCTGGAAGCAGAACTGGTTCCTTGGAGATCCGCAGGGAAAATCAGAGAGTTTGTGATGAAATGAAGGGCTTGGAGATGCCAGGGGAAGTCATAAGGAGTTGAGCAGTCCAATTCCATGTCTTTTTTCCTAGAAAAAAAAGCAAACAAGTGGATAATGGGGAGGACAAGAAGGTTTGCTGGGGTGGGGTCTGAGGCTGGCTGGTGTTGAGGCAGGGAAGGGATCAGCCTTGGGATTCAGGATGTGGAAAACGAGCTCAGCCCAGGCTTCAACTTGAGGGTCCATGTGGATGGGTTGGTTCCCACCTGGTCCAAAAACGAGGAGAGCTGAACCTCTGCCCACCACGAGATGGGGAGGAGCACTGGAAAATCTGGGAATTTGTGGTTTGGTCCCTGTTGAAGCAGGTGGTGGGTGGGCAGGACCTGTAGGAAACACCAGGTGCTCTCATCGTGGTTCTCCTTAATTTTATCCTAAAAGAAGTGTGAAAAGGGGCTCAAAAATCTGAACGAATCATCCCCTTAAAAGTGAAAAACACATAAAGAATTATTTATGTTGTTATGTGTGGGGGGAGCCTGTTCAATACCATTAATTTCTTCCAAATTTAGGCAGTGTTTTTTGCCCAATGTTTTCCAATTTTTATGTGATTCTTGGGAAGTTTCTTCTCTGGCTTCCCTCTGGCACTTGGAGATTTTTTCCATCCCAGACTGATTTGGGTTGGGGCTTTTTTTAAAGTTCATCCCATCCCATCCCATCCCAGCCCTGCCATGGGCAGGGACACCTCCCACTGTCCCAGGCTGCTCCAACCTGGACTTGGACACTTCAGGGATCCAGGGGCAGCCACAGCTTCTCTGGGAATTCATTCCAGGGCTTCCCCACCCTCCCAGGGAACAATTCCTTCCCAATATCCCATCTCAACCTCCCCACTTCCAGCTTGAAGCCATTCCCTGTGTGCTGTCCCTCCAGCCCTTGTCCCAATGCCTCTCCAGCTGGAATTCCAGGAGCAGTGTCCATGGGACTCTCTCTGCTGCTGGGGGAGGCTCTTCTCCTCCTGCTCTGCCCACAGGATCTGCTTTGCCACGGGAACAAGTCAAGGCTTTGCAGCTGAGTTGTCGTTTCTGGGCTTTCTCTGTGTCATAAATCTAATTTTGGTGCTATCTAAATCAAATCAGGGGCAGCAGGAGTGGCTTTATCACGGTGGCAGCTGCGTTGGCCCAGTAAATCACATTTTTATAAAGTCAAAGCCATTCCTGTTGTCTGTTATGGAAAAGTCTGAGGTGAATATTGCAATACCCAGAGAAATAACCCATTTTCTCCTGGAAAAGAGAATTTACCCATTATCAGGCTCAGCAGAATTCTGTGATGAGAAATGTCAGGTGGAAAAGAAACTTTTATTTCTTTATTGAGGCCTCTGTGACGTCTTTAATCTCCAGCTAAAACTCTTTCATCTTTCATGAAAAAAAGATGATTAAATATCCTTGCAAGGTGTAGAACAAGCCTCTGACTTGCCAGCTCTGCTTGTCCCTGCATCACCCCATTCCATCAGGTCAATCAGCTGGAATTCCAGCCCCTTCCCACAGCCCTGTGCTGTAGGAAGCCCATCTGGAACTTTATTTTTTAAATTCAAAAAGCAAACCCTTTAATCTCCAAAATCAATTCCTGCTTCCTTGGAAGTTGGGGTGTTGTTTTGGTGTGAGTTTGGAAAGAGTACTGGAAATTTTCAGGGTGTTTTTTGTCTAGGAATTACAGAATCCCAGGATCGCTGAGGTTGGAAAAGACCTCCAGGACCATTGAGTCTCTTCAGAGAATCCCGGACTGGTTTGGGTTGGATGGGACCTTAAATCCCATCCCATTCCACCCCTGCCCTGGACAGGGACATCTTCCACTATCCCAGGTTGCTCCAAGCCCCAAAAAACCTGGCCTGGGGCACTTCCAGGGATGAGGAGTCCACAACCTCCCCAAAATCCCAAAATTCAGAAATAAACTATCCTAACCAACAGCCTGCAGATCTTTCCAGGCTTTTCCCTACATGGTTTGGTCCCAATGGTTATTTTAAATAGATTTATAAACCTGGTGGAATAAATGGCCCAGAGGAAACCCTTGGAACATCCAAATCCCCATGGATGAGTTCTTGCAGCAAGCAGAGGATGTGACCAAAAAAAAACCCCAAAAAACAAGGAATGATGCTCCTCAGGGAGCAGTTGGATGTTAATTTTCCAAAGTTTTCCAGGGAACACTTTGTAGTCTGTCCATAAAATGTTCAGCAGATTGAGGAAAAAGCTGTTTGTGCAGAAATTCTGGGGTTTGGGGATGGTCTTGACAAGAAGCAAGGGGTGGATGTGGCAGATTTGGAGATGGAAACACCAGGATTTGATGGAAACACCGGGACAAATGGGAATTATTGAGCCATGAAATGCAAGGGACAAATCCTATTGAGAATTGTTTGAGCCTGATACTTGTTATCATTTAAATCAGGGCTGTGTTTCCATAAAACCTTTTTTAAAGGTTGTATTTTCTCTGACCCAGCTCAGTTCAGTTCTTGCAAATAAAATCACATTAACTTGAGTTATGACAGTGTTATTTTAATTTATTATTCCAAACAAAATGCCTTTCTTCCTGAAGAAATGCATTGCATCCTGTTAGAGGCAATATTAGAGAGGTGAAATTCAGGTTTTAATTTGCTTTATTGTGGCTACAGGGAATAAATATCACAAAGTGAAAGTTTATCCCTCTGAAATGCTTCCTGCTTTTCCATCCATCTTCTCCAGCTGGAGTTTAAATGCAGAGGGATTTAAATACAATGTGGTTTTAAATTTGGATTTATTTTTTTCTATCTGAAGAAATTAGGGATATGGAGTGATAGGAAAACAAAGGTTAGATGGGATATTGGGAAGGAATTCTCCTCCCCTGTGAGGGTGGTGTTAATAAATCCCTGTTTTCCTGGCACCAGACAGGAATCTGACACACCAGTGAGGGCAGATTCCCTGGATTTGCCACTTCCCAGGCTCTCCATCCACCTGCTCCAGGTCAACTGATGATCCCAGGGGGAAGGAGAAGCATCTCCTGCCACAAAGCTTTTCCCAGATTCTCTTTTTTTGTAACAAATCCTGGAGTAAATGGGAAAGGAGAGTTTCAGCTGAGTCCATATCCAACTGGAGATGCTTCCAGAGAATCCTTTGTTTTTAAAATATAAATTTTATCTTTCCCAGTCCAAGAGAATCTTCCCTTTTCCTTGTATTTTTTTCCATAAAGCAGTGACCTTGCTGAGGAGGATTTGGACAGGCTCTGGAATCCCCCAGGTTTTACCCAAAATCCTGGAATTTTGGGTAGATCCAGTGTCCCTTTTGGTCCCACATCTGGTGCCACCCTTTGGCCCTCTCCATTCCCAGAGTGATGGAGAGCAGATTCCCATTCCTGATTTCTGTAAAAAAATCTGTGGCCAGCCCATTCCAACATGTAATCTCAATTTCTGGGGAGAAATTCCTCCGAATTTCTCTCAAATTCCTCCCAAATTCCTCCCATGGAGGGTGTGGAGCAAAGGGCAGGGATTGAAACCAGTGGGAGGGGATTTTCTATGGAATGTGACACCAGAAGGGCCTTGCAAATTTAATGTTTCAACCTGATTATTGAATATTTTCAATATTCAATATATTCCAGGGGCAAAGAACTTTTTTCCCTTTTAACCTTTTCCCAATACATTATTCATAGATCCTTCCTGGAATTACCTGGTGGCAGCATTAGGAGAATCAATTTGGTTTTTAAAGCCAAACCTTACTGCGTTTTTGAAGGGAATATGTTTTATGTAACAATAATGTGGATGGTCACTCAGCCATTAATCGTTTTAAAAGTCAGTGGTTTCTCCAAATGCATAAATTCCTCATGAAAAATGCATGTTGGGATAACAGGAATTATCCCTGGGCTTCAGTTCAGATTAAAAGCAGCTCTGGTGATGCAGTGAATATTTTAAAAGGCTCTTGTTTGTCCATAAACAGCTGATGGGAGTGAGGAGCATCCTTGTAAAACAGCAACAATTCCTGGAATGAAATAGGATCGGAGTGGGAGGGTGGTCAGTGCTGGAAGTGGGATCAGCATCCTTGGGAGTGCTCAGGACAAACCCCTGAGCAACCTGGGCTGCTTGGACCAGCAGGATGAGGCTCTTCCAGAGGTCCTTTCTGAGTTTTCCTTGAGTTTTTCCCATGAGCCAGGAGGATTTTAGAGCCTTTCTGGAATATTGGACAGCTTGGATATCTCAGGGAAAAAAAAATGTAGGTGCCTCACAGCTGTGGAATAATCTGATTTCTTGCTCGAGATCAGGCAAGGTCCTGCTTGTGGCTGCTGGGAAAAATCATTTTACATCACCATGGGAAAAGGAGGGGGAAATAGAGGGGAAAAGGGGGGAAAATAGAGGGAAAAGGGGGGAAAAAGGGGGGGAAAAAGAGAGGAAAAGGGGGGAAAAAAGGGGTGAAGCACGTGGAAGTGGCATCCATAGGTCACACACTGCAATACTCTGCTGGACCCACATTATTCTGTGTTGCAAATGTTTCACTTGGGTGCCAGTCAAATGCAAGGTTTTTGGAGGGAAATTTGGTAAAAATTGGACAAAAATTGGATTATTTCCCTGCTCGTCCTGGGGTTTCCTTCATCCGTGGTGTTCTGGAGAATCCCTGGGCTATGGGATTGCTCATCCCCACTCTCATCCCACTTCAAATCTGGGGAAAAGCCCAGTAGATCCCAACTGTTTTAATTTACACATAAAAAGCAGGATAAATAATATATTCCTCCTATTCTCCACGAAGTTAAATGTTATATAAAATTACCATCCATTGTAAGAATCTGTAATTATTTAGAGGATCTCTCCAAATTAAAAATGCCATCAAAGAGACCTTTATTCAGCTGGTAACTGATCCCCTCTTGGAAAAATACAGAAGCCAGGGAAAAAAAAAGCTCCTCCACTTAATCATTGCTGTTATTTTAATTTCTTTGTGTTCTGCCTGTTTGCAGGGAAGCTTCACAATTTAATTTGCTGCCTCCCACACATGGCACGGAGCTGTTGCCTCCCAAGTGCAGCAGGTTCCTGTGGAACCTGGAGCAAATCAGACTGGGATTCAGAAAAGAAAAAAAAAAAAAAAGAAGAAGAGGCATTTTGTTTTAATGCTGTTATCTGAGTTGCCAGGGAGGGGATCAGAATGTTTTTTTTGATTTTTGGATTCGATTTACCTCTGGAAGAGGCTCTAAATACATTTGAGATGTTGGTTCCTGGAAATTAATATCTTTTTAAGAGGCTCTTTCTGCCACCTGGGCTGCACTTTATGGGAAAATAACTTCTGTAGCTCATGGCAACAGCGTTTAATGGTTCCTGGCCTGGAGTTTGCACAAAAACTTTTCATTCAGGGCTTGACATCGTGTTCAGCTGGTGGCACCTTCCTCCTCACGAGCGTGGGGCTGGGGACAGCGACTCCGTTTTGTTCGTGTGTCCTTTGGTGGCCTCCAGCTGGGGCTGCACCGTGTCCCCTCCTGTCAGGGCAGGAGTTTTCCTTCCTCCCCAAGCCCCAGGAACTGGGATCCCATCCCAGCTGGACTGGGAGCAGCGGAGTTGGCACAGGCAGAGCTTTGTGTGGAGCATCCCCGAGCGCCCAAATCCAGCGCTGCGTCTCCCAGCTCCCCTGCCGCCCTGTTTCCGTAGAATCCCAGGCTGGTTTGGGTTGGGAGGGACCTAAAAGACCACCCGGTCCCACTCTCCTTCCATCCTGGAATTGTTGAGGTTGGAAAAGCCCTCCAGGGTTGAGTCCAGCCTGTGATCAATCCCCACCTTGGCTCTGAGCGCCACATCCAGGAGTTCCTTGGACATCTCCAGGGATGGGGACTCCAAACCTGCCTGGGCAGCCCCTTCCTGTGCCTTTCCATAAAGAAATTCCTCCTGAAATGCAGGTTGAAAGATCAAATACAAGATCTGATGGGTTTTTAGCATAACATCATCATTTTGGTCCAGTCTGCACCTCTTCCCAAAAGACGGGGCTGGAGTGAGGATGTCTGAAGGCCTGAGAGTGTCCCAAGCCTGGTGTGGGTGTTGTTCCTTCTGGAATGAAAGGGATGGGATTTATCCCACCTCCTTTCATGGCTGGGATGTTCCATATGGGGATGATGCTCCTGACAGGCAGAGGGGACACAATCCAACAAGGCTGGAAAAGCCTCCCAGACCACAGAGTCCAGCCCTTCCCCAGGCCTGACCCTGTCCCCACGGCTGTCAAATCCCTCCTGGAATGGGGACTCCACCACTCTGCCAGGGTTGGACAACTCTTTCCATGAAGAAATTTTCCAGATATCCAGTCTAAACCTCCCGTGGCACAGCTGGAGGCCGTTTCCTTTGTCCTGTCCCTTGTTCCTGGGAGCAGAGCTCAACCCTCACCTCACTCCAGCCTCTCTCCTTGGCAATCTGCTGGAGTTTCTCCAGATATTTGGGAGTCAGAGCCTGACCCTCATCTTGCTCCAGCCTCTCTCCTTGGCACTCTGCTGGAGTTTCTCCAGATATTTGGGAAGGCAGAGATTTCCCAGCCCCTGCTTTTCCTTTGGCAGGCAGTGCTGGTGTTCCCTTGGAGCTCCCTTATCTGGGACCACTGATATTTCCCCCTCGCTCTTCCCCAAAGTTTGATCCCTTTGGAAGGCCAGCGCTGGGATTTTTGTTGCCAAACCCCCGCCAGAAGGAATTGTTCCAGAAGTCTGGGAGTCTTTGATTCCCTTTGGATTTGGCTCCATGAATCCTTGCTCAAGTCCACTCTTTCTTCTTCACCTGATCTGTGCCTGCTCATGAAAAAGAAATACAAACCCTAAAAGAGCTTGGGATGTTTGTGTCCTGCTCGGAATAACAATGGACTTCCATGGATTCAAGAGCAGTTTGGGAAAGCTTAAGGATGCAGGAGGATGCTGGGAATGGCTGTTCAATTCCAGGGAAATGAATATAAACAGGATGTGTTTAGGGTTCTCCAGAAAATCACAGAGTTGCCTGATTTTATTTTACACTGATAAAATCTCGAGGTTTTCATTTCGTAATTTGTTAAGTGCTGATTTGGAAAATATTCCTGAATTCCCACTTCTTTTCCAAATGCCTTAATCCACACCAACACTTGATGAAGTCTTCTCTATTATTTATATTATTAACTAAGATTGCCCCAAGTTCTGGCTGGATATTCAATGAATTTTATATGAACCACACATGAGGAGAGTTAATTTTTATTCCAATAAACCAGCTCCACACCTTCCATTAACTCCCATCCTTGTGCAGTTCCAGCTGCTTTATTAATATTTATGCTTTCACATAATATATAAAGTTATTGTGAGTATGAAAGTGTTGTTTAATTCTTGTTTTATCTCACACTCTCCAGTTCACAATAAATTATTAGTTTACAAATTGCTTTGCTGCAGTGGAAGAGAGCTGTGTGATGAAAGAGCAGGGTTTGGTTTTTAGGAGTTATTTTGATGCTTTTCTAGTGTGTGATTGTCATAATTTTCCATTCCTCATGTTTGAAATAACTTCATTAATATAAAATATTAATTTATTACCATGAAATTGTCATAAACAAAAAAGAGAAGAGGTTACTGCGTTTGTTTGGCTGAAGATTTTATTGAGATTTAACTGAAAATGCCTGTTTAAAGTGCAGCCTCTGCTCCCAGACGTGGGGAAGTGACAGATTCCATGGCATCCATGTGCTCCTGAGTGAGGCTGCCACGTTGGAGACCCCAAATTCTTGGATCCTAGTGGGTTGGGGTGGGAATTTTATCCACTGTTCTTGGATGGATGCAAAGATGGAACAGGAGGCAGGTGAATAACATTCCTGGGAAAGAGAATCTGCAAATTGTCACATTTGTGTGGATCAGTTCTTGGAATTGAGTTTTGTGGATTTCCATCCATTTTAGGACCTGTTCTCAGGAATATTTTTAATATTCATAGCACATTTTGGGTATTAAGGAACAACGTGTGGTGTATGTATATTATGTACATTGTAATTGTAAATTACACTTTTTAGCTGTGTGAAATTCCTAATTAACTTCCTAACGAGCTGCCAGGGCAATTAGCTAAAGCAGGGCTTTAAATGATTGGTGTCTCTGGTTCAGGGGAAGATGGATTTCAGGGGGGTGGGTGGATGGGGAAGCTGGGCTTGGAATTAAATTTGGAAAAGTGGAACTGGGGTTTTATTAAGCAGTGTTCCATTGCTCCATTGCTTACTGGGGTGCTGGAGACAGGGATCCAATTATGTGGGATCATTTTTTAGGAAAATAGGACTTCATGCCAGCAGTTGCCTTTGGCCAGATCTCCCATTATTTCTGATAGATCAGTCCCCAATTTTCAGTCTTCCTGAGGCAGATTTGCAGCTGTTGGCTTTAAACTGGAGGAGGGCAGGGTGAGGTGGGATATTGGGAAGGAATTCCTGACTGGGAGAGTGGGGAGACCCTGGAATGGATTTCCCAGAGAAGCTGTGGCTGCCCCTGGATCCCTGGAAGTGCCCAAGGCCAGGTTGGAGCAACCTGGGATGGTGGGAGGTGTCCCTGGGGTGGGAATGGAGCTTTAAGGTCCTTCCAACCCAAACCATTCCAGGATTCCATGATATCCTAACAAGATCTCGTTGAATTTAAAAGCAATTAGAAAAATTTATTTGAAAGATTAGATAAAGAGTTAAAAATCCGTGTGCCACGGGACTGTGGCTGCACACACAACAAATGGCCCGTTGCAGTTTTCAAGGGGGTGGAGAATATTCCTCCCGAAAATTTGGAATAAAATCCGTATTGAGCTGGTTTTGTACAAGAAGCTGAATTATTCATGTGTCTCTGCAATCCCACGGAGGGGCTGCAGGGAGATTAATGACCCACTCAGCCTCGTTAATGCCACCCAGAGCCCCCTCAGTGGAGCTCCTGTCATGTCCAATTAGCAGAACATTAATCTATATGTTGCTGTTTTCTTGAGGAGGCTTTATATTCAATTTGTTTGTTTCTGATTTCGTTAATTTGATTCTGCTTTCAACTTGTTTGATTCTGATTCTGTTAATTTGGTACCATTTGCAGCTGAGAACAGACAAAACAGTTTTCAGTTGCTCTTTAAATAAATGAAAACAGACATTTCACTGGCCTAAAACCTGTTTTTTTTCCAGGTTTTACATCTAAACACACCAATGTAGGTGGCTGATGTTTTCCAGATGTACTTCTCACGTGGGGGACTCAGAGAAAGATCAGGCTCAGGCCAAGTTTCTGTTCTCCCAAATTCAGGAATAACCTTGCAGCTGAGTCTGCTTCCCCCTGGAAATCCTCATTGGAGTTGTGAAGCCCCCGAGGTTTTCAGAGCTTCCCCTTGGAGATTTTGTGGGATCTTTTGGAAAATCTGGCCAGCATCCCTGTGAAATCTGTGCAGGAATGGTGGGATCAGGAAATATCCTGCTTAGGAGGAGGTGGAGGCTTGGAGATGGATCTTGGGATCTGGCTCCACTCGGAATAAATGGATTTTCCCTCTGGGAGCAGTGGGGGCTGAGCTGCACCTCTAATGAAGCATTCCTTGGGCAGGCAGAGAAATGTCATCTATCAGTGAACTGTCTCATTTAGGGCACTCAAACCAGCTCAGAATTCCTGCTGCTGCGCCAGTTTGCCTTCAAAATAGAGAAAATTGAATATCCAAGCCGCTCTTTGGGGGAAAACACCAATAAATCACACCCTGCAGCAAGGATTTGTATTTCAGCTGGCTGGGAGCAGCAGGGCTGGGAGGGAGGGCTGGGGGTGACACCTCGAGGGTCCCACCTGGACATTTGGGAAGGTCACCACTTCAAGAAGGGAGATGCTGACCCAAAAGTGACCCCAAAAATGGTGGGGTTTGTGTGGGGTCTGAGTCCCTCAGCCCCTTTTTTTGAGGGAAGACCAAGCACAACTGGCTGGAGAAGGGAGAGGATTTATTCCTCTCAAATCCACTCAAATAGGGAATTCTTGGCTTGCAGGGAGTCACTTCAACCCACAAGGCACAAAACCTGGTACATTGGTAATCTGTAACCCCAAATTCTGGCTTCAACAGGACAAACTTCTGTGGAATTCAGAGTATCAGAGCAATGAGCAGATTTCTTTCCAGGCTCTCCACATTATCTTAGATATTATGGAAGTTTGAGCCATCCAAAACTTACAGGAACAGTGGACTCCATAACTTTTCCATGTAGGCTACAGGAGCATCTTCAAAAGGATGCTCAATATCTCCTTTTCCCCATAACCATAAAATTATAAACTCAATGGCTTGGATTGGAGGAGACCTAATGATGTTTTCTGCCCACAAGGCTGTTAAAATATTATTCTAAACCTGACAGCACTCCTTGCTGGTTAATGGGAATACCAGATTTGCTGCTATTTGGGATAATTTGTGGGGAGATCTGTGAAAAAACACATCCAAATCCCAAACCATGGAGTCTCAGCAAACATCTATTTTTTTGTGTATAACATGAAGTGAAATTTAGCCTGAAGTCCATTTTTCTCCTCCTCCTTCCCCTGCTTTCCATTAATTAATATTCCCTTTTGTCCCCCTTTAATGACCCTACTGTGGGTTGCCCACTCCAGATCTGCCTGTGATTTTCTGTGAATTATTTAAGGGCATTTTCTGCAAATAAAGCCCATTAATTTCCTTTCAAGGGACAGTTCAGACACATAAGAAAATTCAGAATTTCAGGACAAGGTTTGTCTCTTCAAATGGTCATTCCAGTTTTGACTCCTCTCAGTAGCTGTGGTTGTTTCAGGGCAGTTCTTTGGTGGTGAAGAGATTAAACTTCTGTTTCAGCAAGAAATTTAAGCTAATTTTCAACATTAAGCACAATAATCTTTATCCATAAAAGCCTCAAAACTCCCTGCCCTGTGCTTTACCTCTGTTTGCTCAACTGCTTCAACTCAAAAGTGTCGTGGTGCTTCCTTTTATTGGAAATTCCTCTATTTATGGTGGAAAAAAACCCTGCAGTGTAATGTGTAATCCAAAAAACTGATGGTCAGAAGATAAATCTTCCTCAATTTAAAACATTTATACAAAGAAAAGGAAAATCCATCCAAAGCCAGGGGAAGAATCTCCAGAGAACAGCAAATAAAACTTCAGGGCTGTGCAACAGTTCCACTCCTGGGTTCTCTTTTGCTGTGTGAAACACGAAGTTACCATTTTGTAACTCTTGTTTTTAATTTGGGAAAGCCTTGTTTTTAATGTTGTATTTCCCCAAGCAGCCCAGCAGTAGAATTTAACAGGAATGTTTGATGATCTGTTCAGTGCAAAGCAAAAATACCCTGTAATTTATAAAAATATCAAACCTAACAATAGAGCTGGAGAATGACACCAAATTACAGATTTATAGAATAAATGCAACTATGATTTTTGAAAACTTCTTCTTAGGAGAAAATAGCAACTTCACAGTGGAATTTCAGAGTTAATTCTTTTAAATTGATCTTTCTGGGTAATTTTTTTATAGAATTCAATTGGCATCTTTTTAATTGCAATGATGCAGAGATTTTCTCCAGGAAAAGCAGCAAGGAATCATCAGCAGAATAGAACTGGGTGATGTATTTTGAATAAACTCTGCAATTGCTTCATCTGATTGTGTTCTCCCAGAATCATTAGGGTTGGAGGAGAGCTCCAAGATCAAGTGCAGCCTTCAGGGAATGAATCAATATTCCCTCCTGATGGTTTCAGGTTGGTTTGTCACCTCAGGGTTTGCTTTCATCCCTGCTGCACAGGAGAGTTACATCCAAATCTTCCAATTTATTCTTTATTTTAAATAGGCAAGCAATTATTTTTCTCATCCTAATCCAGTGGGTTTGTTGTTTGGGTTGATACAAAGATTCACTCCTCCAATAACTGCGATAAATGTGTTTTCCTTGAGTTCTGTCCCTAATAAAATAGTTGGGATTTCACATCTTGCTGGCTAAAAATAGCCAGACCTTGGGCTTAATTACAGAGTTTTCTTTTTTCCTTGAGATTGTGTGCGCTGGAGGTGGGGAGGGTTTTGTTTCCAAGGAAACAAATGCGCCGCACTCGCCGAGCATCCGGTGCTTCCCGCAGGAGAACGCCATCCCCAGGCTCCCTGCAGAGGGGAGCTGGGGTGGCCTTTCTCCAGCAACATCCAGGGTCATGGAATTGGGGTGGAATTGGGAATTTTCCTGGATTTGGGGGTGTTTTCCTCAAGTTGCTCTTGGGGTGGTGGAAGGGGAAGTGTCCCCATCCCAATTCCGGCGTCTCGGGCGTTGTCGCCCTGTGGAGTCGTTTTTGTGTCCAGGTGCTCTTGGGAGAAGGGCTGGGGTTGTAGCAGCAGCATTTACAGGTGGAATAAATTATATTACATGGCTTATATTACATCTCTGCTTTTATGTGGAATATTAAATTCCATAATAAATAAAGTCAGTGTGGTTTTACACTTGTACATGGTGAAGGGGAGGTGTCCCCATCCCAATTCGGGCGTCTCGGGCGCTGTCGCCCTGTGGAGTCACTTTTGTGTCCAAGTTCTCTTGGAAGAAGGGCTGGGGTTGTAGCAGCAGCATTTACAGGTGGAATAAAACACCTGGCTTATATGACATCTCTGATTTTCCATGGAATATTAAATTCCATAATAAATAAAGTCAGTGTGGTTT
>VZRZ01002332.1:78282-117816 GCA_013398175.1 Climacteris rufus | reverse complement strand
TGTCCAGGTGCTCTTGGGAGAAGGGCTGGGGTTGTAGCAGCAGCATTTACAGGTGGAATAAATTATATTACATGGCTTATATTACATCTCTGATTTTCCATGGAATATTAAATTCCATAATAAATAAAGTCAGTGTGGTTTTACACTTGTACATGGTGACAGGACAAGGGGATGGCTTCTCACTGCCACAGGGCAGGGTTGGGTGGGATATTGGGCAGGAATTGTTCCCTGGAAGGGTGGGGAGGCCCTGGAATGGAATTCACAGAGAAGCTGTGGCTGCCCCTGGATCCTTGGAAGTGCCCAAGGCCAGGCTGGATGGGGCTTGGAGCAGCCTGGGACAGTGGGAGGTGTCCCTGCCCATGGCAGGGAATGAAACTGGATGGGCTTTAAGATCCTTCCCAACCCAAAGCATACCAGGATTCTGTGATTTTAGGAATATTTCTTTTTGTGTGTTGCAGCTGTCAGGGGTACAAAACTCTGCCTGTAGCAGGTGTGATGTGGAAAAGGGCAGAGCAATGCCAAGGGGAGACACTTCCCAATTCCTTGGCCATTCCTCTGAAAATCAGGGAAATGGGAGCGATAAAAAACGCTCTGGAAATCACAGGAATTGGAAGGAGTCCAGATGCCAAAGTCCAACTGTTTTTTGTGTGAGTGGAGGGGTTTTTTTGGAAACCTTTGGGAAGAGCTCTTCTCTCTGTTCTGAGATAAGGATGTTTAGAGGGTAGGGAATGTAAATGATAAGGAATACAGTCAAATATGCACATTCATAACCTGTGGATGTGTGATGGGGAATATTCTGGGACTCAGGATCAAAGGACTTAAACCTCTCCCTGAAAGCTGCTCTGGGAGCAGCACTTTCCCATCAGATCCAAGGGGGCTCCCAGAGAGCTGGAGAGGGACTTCCCAAAGTCATTGTTATTTTTTATTTTTCGAGTTTATTGCCTGGCTTGAACCTCTTTGGAGAACAGGTGCAGCCAGGCAGAATTTGAGGGAATACCCACTTTTGTTGCCAAAGGAGCAGCTCAGGGTGTTGAGGACCAGCCTCACATGGCCCCAGCTGTCATTCAGAGGAGCCCTGGGGGGATTCCCGAGGCAGCAGCACAGAAAATGTGTGCCCAGGTGTGAAAAACCATGGAATTCCCAGGGAAAAGCAGCTCTGGGGGAGCCAGGGTGTGTTACAGCACCCCCAGGGCTCTCCCCGCTGGCTGGAACAGCAGGGCTTCGACTGGGGATGTCACAATCCCCAGGGCATCACTCTCCAAACCAAGTGACATTCCTGACATTGCTGAGCTTGCCCAGCACAGGATTGCAGGGAACTGGGATCTCTCTGTCCAAAGGGATGAGATCTGCCCAAACCCCAGGACCAGACATCAGTTTTAGTGGAGTTTGGGATGAGGACAGTGCTCTGAAGGAGAAATGACATTGCACAGTTTAATAAAAGCATATTCATTTCACAGATCTACAGAATCCTAAAATGGGATTGGAAGGGACCTTCAAGATCCTTTACTTCCAATTCACCTCCCACTGTCCCAAGCTGCTCCCAGCCTGGCCTTGGGCACTGCCAGGGATCCAGGGGCAGCCGCAGCTTCTCTGGGAAATCCATTCCAGGGCCTCCCCACCCTCCCAGGGAACAATTCCTTCCCAATATCCCATCTAAACCTCCTTTCTGCCAGTTTGACCCCATTCCCTGTGTCCTGTCCCTCCATCCCTTGTCCAAAGTCTCTCTCCACCTTTCCTGCAGCTCCCTCAGGCCACACTGAGGTCCCCCCTGGTCTCCTCTCCAGGCTGAACAATCCCAGCTCTCCCAGCCTTTCCTCCCAGCAGAGCTGCTCCATCCCTCTGCTCATCCTGATTCCTCCTCTGGAATTGCCCCAGCAGCTCCAGGACCTTCCTGACAGGAGGTGAAGCACCCACAGAACATCTGGGCCACCCTGGAGCTCACCCTGGGCCTGGCTCAGAGCAAACCCTTGCCCTGAGCTTTATTTCTCTGCACCATGACAAAGCTGGGCTTAGCGTGTGCAGCTAAGTCTGGGAAATGTTCTGGCACATCCACTCTTCCCAAATTATTTAAAAATTAGTGCTGTTGTGAATTTTCACAGTTTTTAGCATGCCAAAATCTCCTGGCTTGGATGAGTGCATGGAGACATGAATATTAATGTGCTGCTGGAAGTTGGAATGGGAGTTATTTCACGATTAAAAAATAACTACTGTCAATATAAGTTAATTTCTGTGGCAGAAGCTTAATGTATAATTGAGAGGGGGGGTTCAGTGTGTCAAAGAAATAATCCCAGAATCCCAGACTGGTTTGGGTTGGGAGGGACCTCAAAATTTATTTCATTCCATGAGCAGGGCCACCTTCCACCAGCCCAGGGTGCTCCAAGCCTCATCCAGAGGATGCATTAAATGAATCCCAACTTTGGTTCCTTTTCCAATATTGTTTTTGCTTTTTTACTTTTAGAAAGGGTTTGAGAAAATGAAGATTCCCAACTTTTCATGGTTCAGGATGTTGTATAATTGATAATTGTTGGGATTGTTTTGTCAAAGGGAGATGCAGAGCTTTGGATTTGCAGGCAGGACCCTTCCCTCTGTCCTGCCCTGCGTGGTTGCTCTCCAAGGCACATGGTCCTCGTGTTCCCACTTTTTCTGTGGCTGCTGCCAGGAGGTGACCCCTGGAGATGGGACAGTGGTGACACCAGCAGCCTTCAGGAGCTGGTGGTGGCCACTCAGCTCCCATCCTTTGTGAGGATTTGGGGTTTCCTCCTTGTGGGGTTCACTTGGGATCAGCATGGCCATGGCTGTAGAGCTTGGAGGTGAGGAATGCTGTGGAGAACAGGAGTGAATTTCCCTGTCTGTTCTGGGCCTTCCTCCCTGTCACAAAATCAGATGGAACAGGAAACATGGTAAAATGTTTTCGTGCAGATGGATTTGTACTCCGAGGCACCTGAGAGGTGATGGCAGCGAACATTAGGGGAGAGAGCAGAGAGCAGCAATCTGAGCGCCTGAGGAAGCTGCTTTCCCTGTCTCCTGTCAGGAAATAGCTCCTTAAGTGGCGCTCCCAAATTGTCAGCTGCTTGTTTTAACACAAAATGTGTAAAAATACCCCTCCTTCACTCCGGGAGATGGGAAAGCTCTGGAGAGCTGCAGCTTCAGGGCTTGGAGACGTGGAAAAAGAAGCATGGAGGGTTATAAGTCATAATATTATGACCTATTAGAGAGGCAATTATTTTATTGCTGTGTAAATCAGTGCTGTGGATGAGGTGTAGGGAAAGCAGGAAGGTTTGTGGATGCTGAGGGCCTTCCCAGCCCCATCCTGGTCCTTCTGTCACCTTTATGTACCTGAATGCCAGCCCAGCTTTGGATGCTCACGGCTGAAAACGCCACTTCAGAGCCCAGGGCGGTGTTTGGGGGGGTTTATTACTCATCCAGGAGACATCCAGGGGCTCAGCTTTCCTTCTGGCCTGCAGGTGGGAGTGGGAAGAGGGAAGAGAATTCCGGAGCTGGGTGTTTGTTCAGCATCTGCTTTTCCAGATGGCTTCACTTGTGGAGAGGGGACCTGGAGCGAGAGCTTGGAAAGCTTGGGAAGCCTCAGGATGCTGGGAAGGAGAGATGGCTCATCTCTGATCAGCAGCCTGCCCACGGGTGTCCTGAGCCACAGGGAATTTGTAGCCTGGAGAAAAAGGGGCTCAGGGGGCCCTGCTGGCTCTGCACAGCTCCTGACAGGAGGGGCAGCCAGGGGGGCCGGGCTCTGCTGCCAGGGAACAGCGACAGGACACAAGGAAATGGCCTGAGGGGAGGCTCAGCTTGGACAGCAGCAGGAATTTCTCCATGGAAAGAGTGCTCAGGCTTTGGAAGCGCTGCCCAGGGAGGTTTGGAGTGCCCATCCCTGGAGGTGTCCAAGGAACAAGGACGTGGCACTCAGGGCTCTGGGCTGGGGACAAGGTGGGGATGGGCACAGCTTGGGCTTGATGACCTTGGAGGGCTTTTCCAACCTAATTAATTCCCTGAATTCCAGCACTTTTTCCCTGTTGCTTCATTTAGTTTCATCCAGAGAACCACCAGCAGTGCTTCTGTAACTGAGGGAATACTCTGCATTTCCAAAGATGTGGAGCACCCAGAGCAAATAAATTCCATTTCAGGCCTAAATTTGGTGGTGGTTTCTGTTCCTGTCAGATAAAGGGGGCTGGGTTTTCCTGGAGTCACTTCCCGTGCTGGGAGCTCACATCTTCTGCAGCAGCTTCTCCACAAACTCTGAAAGCTCCAGAGGCTGGAAGTAGCCAAAGTGGGACATAAAATTAAAGCTCCCTAAAGGTGCAATAAAGCAGGAGGCTGGGATGCAATCCAGGTGGGAAGCTGGGAACCTGCTCGGTGCTGGTGCTGCTCACTCCCAGCTCCCAGGCTTTGCTGTGCTCCCCATCAGTGTGTGTTGTAAAGATGTCAGCAGAGATAGTGTTGATAGCAAATAGATAAAAACATCAAGGAATTGCCAGCTCAGCGAGTGCTGAGACCCCTTGGAGACGCTCTGCACAAAGCAGCTGCCGCTGGTGAGTCACTTGGTTGGAAACTTTTCAGGCCTGGGATGAGATTTTCCTGCTTTTCTTTCCGTGTTTTGGTTCCCTCTGCTCCCTGTGCTGCTCTTTCTGACTCTGTCCCACTTACCCAGCCCAGTCTGGTGCCTCGCTGGTGGCTCTGTCTCTCACATTTGGCCCCTCTGGGGGAACTGTTGGCTTGGAAACGCCTCCTCTTCCACATTCAACTCCTTGCCTGAGGTGTTACCCACCAGAAAATGTGGTTTATTTATGGGAAGAGGGGAAGTGCTGGTGAGAAAGATGGAGGTGCTGTGCCTGCTTTGGTCCTGGGGAGCACCTTGGGGTTGCATTTGGGGACAGATTTGGGAGCAGTGCCCTGGAAAGTGCAGATTCCTGCTGCCAAAGGGCTTCCAGTGATGCCGTTTTTGGAAAACACCAAGTGCTTGTGCCACCTCCTGACAGTTTTTATCCAGAGCTCTGTAAACTGAGAACAACATTCTGGAGAGAGTCCAGAGAGGCCACGGAGCCGCTCCAGGGCTGCAGCCAGGCTGGGAGAGCTGGGGGGGCTCAGCTGGAGAGGAGAAGGCTCCAGGGAGAGCTCAGAGCCCTTTCCAGAACCTAAAGGGGCTCCAGGAGAACTGGAGAGGGACTGGGGATGAGGGCTGGAGGGACAGCACACAGGGAATGGCTTTGTGCTGAAAGTGGGGAGATTTAGATGGGATATTGGGAAGGAATTGTTCCCTGGGAGGGTGGGGAGGCCCTGGAATGGATTTCCCAGAGAAGCTGTGGCTGTCCCTGGATCCCTGGAATGTCTCAGGCCAGGCTGGACGGGGTTTGGAGCATCCCTGGGACAGTGGGAGGTGTCCCTGCCATGGCAGGGTTTGGAATGGGATGAGCTTTGAGGTCCCTCCCATCCCAAACCATTCCATATTTCTAGGATTTAATGATTCAGCACCTGGCACACCGAATGTCCTGCAGGTTTCAAGCCACCCAACAGCAGGTACAGCTCATTCTTTGTTGAACAAAATTCTAAAACTAAAAAAAAAATAGGTTATCTGAAAATTACGTTTATGAGCTAATTATTCTGAGGGGGTCTGTGTTTTATGATCTTAAATAAGTGTGTTTCTCAGTATTTCGTGGAGAATGGTGGTGTTTAATGTGAGGGTTGGCAAAATAATATCCCTGGAGCTCTTGGGCAGCCTGTTTAAGAGAAAGGAGGGAATTAGAATTGCAAATCAGGATTTCATCATCCTCAATCAGTGTGGCCGGCAAGGAGGGATGAATGAAAAGCTGCTGCACGGCTCAGGAGCTGCTCTGGAGCACCAGCAATCACATCCTTTCCAAATCAATAAATGGCTTTGTGCTGCACAGAGCTGCCCGTGGCACATGACAAAAAACCCCAGCAATTCAAACATTTGGGGCAGGGCCGGTGGTGCTCTGCAGAACAGGCAATAAAACCCCAGCAGCAGCGTGGGTATTATTGGTATTATTTATAAAAATATGAGGAGTGGGGGCAGCTCCTTTTGGGGTGGGTTTGGCTCATCAGCTGGGGTGGTTGTGTGTTATCCTGGTTATTCCACTATTAGCAACGAGGAGGCAGAAAAATACCCCTCAAAACGTATTTAGGTTGTGTTTATCTGGGGTGAAAACCCCAGTATACCCTTGCATTAATGTAGGCTCTTTAATGTGGGAAAAGAGAGCACTGAATAAGCTTATTTTTATACTCTGTGCTTCTGGTTTGTCTCAAAATACACAAAATATCAGCTGCTATTTTTCAGGCTGCTGTGAGGACAGGGAACATTCCTGAGCCTCCACAGCAACCTGCTGTTGATTGAGGGAATAAAGGTACCCGAGTGCTGAAGGGCCTGGAGTGTTTCAAGGCAGCAGGAGAGCAAGAGCTGCCTTATGTAACTTTGCTGAGAGATGTGGAAAAAAAAAAAACAACAAAAAAAAACATTCCGGGCTGGTTTTCCAGTTTTTGAGGAGTCTGTGCGATTTTTCACCAAACATTTGAAGTTTCCCTGGAGGAGCATCAATATTGGGGCTGCCAGGATGGCCCAGTGGGAGTAGGGCTCCTCATTACCACGGCTTGCAAGGGCTAATTAATAAACAAATTAAAACGTCCATGTGGCTAAAGAGCAAAATGAACAATTTGGGGTTTTTGGAAGTGGGTGGGAGTGGGAGGGAGGGTGCTCAGGCCCAGCAGTGAGGCAGCAGTGGCTTCTGCTCACAGCCCTGAGAGGTTTATTCATTTCTGTCATGTTGATACTGCAATTGCTGGGTTTGCAGTCGGGTCGTTAGCAGAGGGTAATTATTGAACTGTCTCGGAAACTATGGGAGAAAAATCCCAGGGAATGAGTTCTTCTCCTTCCCACCCGGCCACCATTTGATTGCTGCCTTGCTCCCTGCAATTAGCCATGGCAAATTGGGGATGCTGGGTGAAGGGAAGGCTTGGCTTGTGAAGGGAGAAAAATGGGAATGGGGAGGGAAAATGCACAAACCCAGCGTGGTGGGGTAGGAAAAAAGCAACAGCTCGTGGAATTGGCTGTTCCAAAATTAGCAGCGAATTAATTTTGGCTTTTTTTTCCACCAAGAGCAGTGAGGAGAATGTTGATGACCACTGGGGGAAATGTTCATCCCACAGGGACATCCTGGTGGTTTTTTCCAGGCACGGAGGATGGAGGGACAGGACACAGGGAATGGCTGGTCCCTGACAGGGGGCAGGGAAGAAATTCCTCCCTGGGAGGGTGGGGAGGATGCCCAGAGAAGCTGTGGCTGCCCCTGGATCCCTGGAAATGTCCAAGACCAGGTTGGACAGGGCTTGGAGCATCCCTGGGACAGTGGGAGGTGTCCCTGCCATGGAATGGGATGGGCTTTGAGATCCCTTCCATCCCAAACCTTTCCATAATTCCATGTTCTGCACGTGTCTGTGTATATTTATCTACATCCATGGACGTTTGGGAACTTTTTCGTAGATAAGATGCAGAATTTTGTGGTCTACACAAAATTCTTCAGCTCTGAGTGCTGAAGTGGCTCCTGCCAGACCCGGCTGGCCCAAGGGGAGGTGCAGCACAGCCAAGGAGAGGCACAAACTGTTGATGTATTGATTATTGTATTGATTGATTATCCATACTCCAAACTGACTTTTCCTTACACCTTTAATTGGCCTCTGTATTTATGAATATTTCGTATTTTTATAAATAACACCAATAGAATAAAAATACGGGTTTACATTTCACCTCCCTGTTAGAGGAGAGAAGCAAAGAGTTTTTCCAGTCTGGAAGAGTCTTTGCTTTGGCTGTGTCGGAGCAGGCAGTGGAGTTGGAGTGAGGATGGAATGACATTGCCACTCTCCCCTCTCCCGTGTATTTTTAAATTGGATTTGGCATCTTAATTGCTGAAACAGTTCCTCATTCTGCTTTTCCAGCTCGGAGCTGGCTGCAGGGAGGGGTGGCCTGGCAGGTCTGAGGGCCTGGTTTGTGGATGCCCTGAGATCCACGTGTGGTTTGGGCACCCCCTCCTTGGAAACAGGGAATGTGATGGATCGCTGGTGATTGATGAGATGTAAACCCCGGTTGTGCATCACCTACAGAAATCCCATTTATGTCACCTATAGAAATCCCATATATGTCACCTATAGAAATCCCATTCATAAGTCACCCATAGAAATCCCATTTATGTCACCTACAGAAATCCCATTTATGCATCACCTATAGAAATCCCATTTATAAGTCACCTATAGAAATCCCATTTATGCATCAGCTATAGAAATCCCATTTATGCATCAGCTATAGAAATCCCATTTGTGTCACCTATAGAAATCCCATTCATAAGTCACCTATAGAAATCCCATTTATGCATCACCTATAGAAATCCCCCTCATACATCACCTATAGAAATCCCATTTATGTCACCTATAAAAATCCCATTCATAAGTCACCTATAGAAATCCCATTTATGTCACCTATAAAAATCCCATTCATAAGTCACCTATAGAAATCCCATTTATGCATCACCTATAGAAATCCCATTTAGAAGTCACCTATAGAAATCCCCCTCATACATCACCTATAGAAATCCTCTTTACACTCCCTTATATCACCCCTAAAACCCCCGTTTCTGCACCCCCTACAAAAACCCCATTTATACCCGTTTGCCGCCGCCTTTCCTTCCAGCTGATGGCTAAAATCCCTTCCCTTGGTTGTCAAGGTGAAACGTCTGGAGACTTCAGGGAGGGGGGGGAAGAAAAATATCCGGTGAAGGGAAAATTCTGAGGTTCCTCCTGCGCCTTTGTTGCCATCGAAGTTTGCGCTTCCCGAGGAGAGGAAGCGCCGCATCCCTCCGAGCCCTCCCGGTGCTCCGGGCACCCTTGGCAGCTCTCCCGCTGCCCTGGCCGGCCCTGCCAGCACCGCCCTTGTCCCCGGGTCCCCTCCGGGCTCGGGGCCGGGGTCTGGCAGGCGCTGCCGGGCGGAGGCATCCCCGCCACCTCCCTCCTTCCCTCCCTCCTTCCTTCCCTCCCTCCCTCCCAGCCCTGACGTCTCCATGCACCAGGGAGCCGCGCCGGGTTTGATGTTGGGCGGCGGGATGGAGATCTTGTAAATCTTGTAAAATTCCATTTTATGCAGAGAGGGAGAGAGAGAGAGAGAGAGAGAGAGAGGCAAATCCGCCGGCGCTGCGCGGGGCGAGGCTGCGGCTGCCCAGGCACCTGCGGGATCCTCCCGCATCCGCAGCACCTGGAGCGGGCGCGGGGAGGGATGGAGAGGGGAAGGAGCCGGGCCGGGAGCGGCGGGAGCAGCGCGGAGCTCTCTCCTCCCGTCTCCCAGTGATCATCCCTGCCAGAGCCTTCCTGCTGCTGCTCGGCTGGCGTGGACAAAGAGCCGCTCCCTCCCGGCCCGAACCCCTCACCTGGACCTGCCCGGGAATCTCCTCCCTGTGGATGCGGAGCGGGGGACGCGGGAGGGAGCCGGCGGCGGAGTTTCTGCAGCGTCAGAAAACTTTGATTCGGCTCGGAAGGTGCTGAGTGAAGGAGGGATGTGACCTGCAGAGGATAAACAGGAAAAAGTGGGATGTTTCTGCAGCTTGGAAAAGCTTTTTTTTTTTTTTTTTCCCCCCTCTCAGGATCACTGGAAGGGATTATACAAATGAGAGCAGGAAACTGCAGTCAGGGGTTTGCCAGAAATAGATTTATTTTTTCTTTCTTCTGCTAGAAATGAAGAAGTATGGGAGTCCGTAGAGGCTGTTCCACATGCACCCTCACATTTTGATTGCCGAGGCATTTGCGTTCCTATGTAAAGTGACATCCACCCTGCAATGGGAGTTGACATGTAACCCCAAAGAATAAAAACTCCTGGAAACATCTCCGTGCCACTCATCCAACTTCAGACAGATACAAGTTTGGAATAAGCAGGACATGTACTGAATATTTTCGGATGGTAGAAGAGAAGTATCAGCTGGGAAGATGTTAAATATTAATATTTTACCCAATCGCCGCCATTCGTGGATTTGGTGAGTATGCCATGGGATCACAGCAGCTCTGGTGGGCAGAAAAGCTTGGAAATGAGGATTTTCCCTGGGTGAAAAGCAGCTGCTGGACGGGAGCATGGGCAAGGGGGTGCGTGCTCCTCGAGCAGGGGGTTTGCTGGAAATTCTCTCCTCTGAGCTCTCCTGATCAGATTTGGATCTGCCGCACCCTCCCGATGCCTCTGAGCCGGGACTGTGGGGAAAGGGTGGGGAAAGGATGGAGAATTTCCTGTTGTGCTGGCTTATTTTCCTTCTGAGGTGTGCATGAAGCGAAATTTTCCTTTAAAAATTAATGAGTCCCCAAAACGTCCCCTCGCTCGAGTGATTTCATGGTGCCACCTCTGCACCTTCTCCAGGCTGCTCTCAACCCCTGTTGCATTTTAATGAGCAGATGGAGCAGCTGCTGCTGCCTCTGCTCTGCTCTGGCCATGGGAGGGCAGAGGGAAATTCCAGAGCTGTGTCCCAGGTTTGGGTTTGGGAGACGCCACCAAAACCTCATTTTATAGGTAGAGATCCGCTGTGGGATGGAGCCATTGGGTGGTGTGATCCATGTGGGTAATCTGTGGAGTCTGTGAGAACATTGGGACAATTTCATATTCCAGATATTCAAATGCTGCATTCTGTAATCTCACCTATACACAAATATTGTGGTTTTACATAGAATTGACTCTCTGTAATCTCATTATGGATTTTAATCGTTTAACCGTGGCCTTGGGATGAACCTGTAGCGTAATATTTGTATATATTAA
The DNA here is from genome assembly GCA_013398175.1 of Climacteris rufus. NCBI lineage: Eukaryota > Metazoa > Chordata > Aves > Passeriformes > Climacteridae > Climacteris > Climacteris rufus. The sequence continues at coordinate 107,021 of VZRZ01002332.1, read as the reverse complement.
TAAAAATATCCGGGCTCTGGGCCTTGAAACGGTGCTGGGGAGGGACAGGGTTGGGTTGCCTTCTCCAGAGCACGTTCTGCTCATCCAGGAGAGCCAAGCATGGTGTTCCAGGGACAAGAGGGCGGGAAGGTAAATACTGAGAGAAGAGGAAAAACACGGAGCCTGTATTAAAGTCAGGGAATCCTGGAATGGTTTTGGTTGGAGATCATCTTGTTCCACCCCCCTGCCGTGGTCAGGGACACTTTCCACTGTCCCAGGCTGCTCCAACCTGGCCTTGGACACTTCCAGGGATGGGGCAGCCACAGCTTCTCTGTGCCAGGGCCTCAGAAGGAACAATTCCTTCCCAGCTTTCGTTCCTAAAATCAAATCTAACCCAACACGTCTTGGAATTGTTCCCACGGCTTCCCCTTGACGTTTCGCTGGGGGAGTTGTTGGTTTGGTTGAGAAAGTTCCTCCTGAGGAGGAGCCCTAATAAGCCAAGAAAGAGGAATATGAAGTGGGAAGCGTTAATTGATTTGCCAGACTTACAAACGAAGGGAAGAGGAGGAGCCCTGTGGGTTGGGTATGGACAACGCCAATGCCCCTGCAGAGCCCGGGCAGTGATGGAAAAAGTGTTTCCTTTGGAGAAAGGAGAACCACATTTCTATGGCTGCAAGGGAATGTGGATCATTTTAGCTCTAGGAACCGAAATAAACACTGAGCAGCACCGTGATCCTGACAGGGAGGGGTGTCGGGGTGGGCCTGGGGGTGGATCGGAGCTGTTTGATCAATCAGGGAAGTTTCAGGTAATTAAAACTGTGCAGCTCAACAGGAGCCTTGTCAGGATGTGAATTTATGGAGGAAGGGATAGAGGTTATCCTATAAAATCTCACTTCAGCCGTGCCCAGGTGAAAATAAAGCCTGTTCTTCACCCCATGCTGGCCTAGTTTCAGTCAGACTGAGCCTTGCTAATCCTGGCCTGTGTAAGCTCCTGGTTGCTTGTTCAGAGCCCACCTTGTGGCTAAGACTCATTAATTACTGCCAGAAATTTGTGTTGCATCTTCAGGCATTTCCTTCCTCTGGAATAAGTTTTTTTGGGCTTCTTCAGAGCTTCTCCCTCTGCTGTCCCATCATCCAGAAGCAAACTCTTCCACAGATCTTCACCTTGGCCTAGGGGAAGGTGTCCCTGCCCCTGGCCTTTCAGGGTCGCTTCCAAACCAAACCATTCCATGATTCCACGGAGCTTTGGAGCACTGCATTCCCCAGCAAGGTCAGGAGAGGAGCTGGTGGCTTCCATCCATATCTGGACAACGTGGGACACGGGGCACTGCTGCTTTTGGGGTACAGAGGGGAGGGCTCTGCTCTGTGCTGAGGGATCCCTGCCTGGAATGGGGCTTTGGCACATGTTCTGGGGAGCTGGGATTGCACTGGCACAGCAGTTCCTGGGGGAGAGATGTGGGAATTTGGCGTTGTTCATAGGCCTGGTTTCAAACTCAGGGTTGTCCCCTGCCCTGGAGCTGCAGGGACTGAACTTCGTGTGGGGGAGCACAAACTCTGCCCTGATACGAAGTGGTGGAACAAAATCCCAGGACTTCTGGCAGCACAGGGATCCCTAAGAGGTGCTCCACAGCTCCCAGATAACTGCAGCTGGAGTGGCAGGGCCTCCTGGAATATCTTGGTTGGAATATAAACATGTTTATCAGTGCAGTGATAACCACGGGATGAGAAGGAGTCACCCTGACCTTGATTCTCTCAGCTCCCTCCGTTCAGGCTGAGATGCTGCAGTTGGATGTGAGGCTGGAGGTGTTTTCCATAATGTGGTACCATAATTGTGGGATCACTGGGGATGGAAAAGCCCTCTGGTTTTTCCAGAGGGTGGCCAAGGCCACCCCTGCCCACGTCCCCAAGTGCCACATCCACAGGGCTTTGAATCCCTCCAGGGATGGGGAATCCACCCCTGCCCTGGGCAGCTGGGCCAGGGCTGCACAGCCCTTTCCATGAAGGAATTTTCCCAAATATCCAATCTAAACCTCCCCTGGCACACCTTGAAGCTGTTTCCTCTTGTCCTGTTGCTGTTCCCTGGGAGCAGAGCCTGACCCCCTCCTCACTTCACTGACAAACAAACTGACTTGGATTTTTAGATTGAGCTTTAAAGTGCTCAGGGTTTGGTCTGGGAATTAACACTCTCCAAATCTGTGGGTTCAACCTTCCAGTCACCTTATTGTTGTAGATTTTAGCTGTGACTTGCAACATTTTGGTTTTCTCCACATGCGAATTCCACAGCCTTCTATAAATAGGCAGGATTTCCAACAAAGCAATGATTTATATGCAGAAGGTAGATTTGAGAGACAGAACTCAGAAATCTGTGGGCACAATTTAGAAAGAGGAGGCCAAATATTTCTCCTGTGCTCACAACTGCCTGTAGGAAGCACAAAGAACTCTGTGTCTGCAGCAAAGACAATGCCTGGCTGAAAGGGAATGTGGAACAATGGAGTGATGGGGGTTTAATTGCCAGCGTTTGGTTGTTTGGAAAGCTGGATGTGGAGGGATTCCGGAGGAGGAATGGGCTTGGTATTTAGTGACCTTTCCCTTCTCTTCAGGCTGTATCTTTTCAAGTTGTTCCTGGCTGTGTTTTCCTGCTGGTCTTGAAAGGCAGAAGATAAGAGTTAGAGGCTGCTCTTGACGTATTTACATTTCCATATTTCCATTCATTATCTTCACTTCCAGGGAAATAATCTGGGGAGCTTCACTGCGATGGGAAAGTCTTTTCCAGCCAAGTTCATGGACATCACTGTCCTGCACGCAAAGTTGTTTTTCCAGGCTATTCCTCCTCCTCCTCCTCCTCCTCCTGCTCCTGCTCCCTGCCTTGTCCAGGAGGCACAGGCTGAGTCCTCCCTGGCTTCAGAGACCCTTGGGATGAGCCTGGATGGAGGAGCTGCCCCGGTGGCTCAGGAGCTGCTGCTGCCCAGCCTGGCTCTGGTGCTTCAGTGAGAATCCCTTGGGACAGCTGGCACACAGGGATGAGCAGGAAAACACCAAGTGCTGACCCTCTCTGGGTTCATGCGAGTCCAGAAGGATGTGGAGCTGCTGGAGAGAGTCCAGAGGAGGCCAGGGAGCTGCTCCAGGCTGGGAGAGCTGGGGGGGCTCACCTGGAGAGGAGAAGGCTCCAGGGAGAGCTCAGAGCCCTTTCCAGAACCTAAAGGGGCTCCAGGAGAGCTGGAGAGGGACTGGGGACAAGGGATGGAGGGACAGCACACAGGGAATGGCTCCCACTGCCAGAGGGCAGGGTTGGATGGGATATGGTGAAGGAATTGGTCCCTGGGAGGGTGGGGAGGCCCTGGAATGGATTTCCCAGAGAAGCTGTGACTGCCCCTGGATCCCTGGAAGTGTCCAAGGCCAGGCTGGATCAGCCTGGGATGTGGGGAGGTGTCCCTGCCCATGGCAGGAATTGGAATGAAATGAGTTTGAAGGTTTTTTCCAGCCTAACCCATTGTGGGATTCTGCGAATGCAAAACCAGCTCTCAGCATTTCTAAGAAGTTCTGGGACTTTTTCCACTCTTGCATCTTAGCAGGCTTAGCAATGCAGATTCCTGTTTCTAAAGCTTTATCAGGATTTCTTTCCTAAACCTCTTCTCCAGAGGCTAATAAGTGGGATACAGATTTCTTTTAGCTCCAAACTCCCTGGCAGATTAGGCAATCTCAGGCACTCTGTGAGCACCAGGACAGAAAAGGTTTTTTTTTCTTTACAGCAGAAATGAGTGAAATTTAATAAGTGAAATTTTGGCTTCCTGCTGACCTGGAGTTTGCCACATCCAAAGAATCCCAGAAGTTGAGTGAGTTTTTCTTTTTCAGCACAGCCTCCACAGCTTGTGATTTCCATCCTGAGAGCAGCTCCCTGTCACCACCCTGCAATTTATCCCTTTGGAAGGTGGGAATAATGGCAGAGCTTTCCCAAGGGCCATGCAACATTCCCAGGCAGCTGCTGTGCTCCAGTTGCTTCTGCACAGAATAAATCCAGCCTGTGCCAGAGTTCCCAACCCAGAGCAGGACAGACAGATATTCCCAGGCCAAAAGCTCAGCCCAAATTTAAGCCTGGGCACTAAACAAAGGATTTTCCTGGGCTTTTCCCTGTCCTGCCCCCCTGCTCAGCCCTGGGTGGTCAGCAGCAGTGGGGTTCACTCCTTATCCACAGGGAACTCCTCTGGACTTCCCAAAGGAATCCAGGTGGGATTCAAGCTCTTTCCCCCCAAACCTGGGAGCGTTGTCCAGCTCCTGTTCCCCCTGTCCTGGGAGCTCTGGGCTGTGGCAGGTCCAGGCAGAGCCCAGACCAGAGCAGACACTCAGGGGGCACCTTTGCTGCTCATTTCGGGGGCAGCCACGCACAAAAGAGAGATTCGGGAGCTTGGAATAGTGGAATCACGGAATAATAGGATCATGGAATCATGGAATCATAGAATCATGGAATAATGGAGTCATGGAATAATAGAATAATGGAATAATAGGACAATAGAATCGTGGAATAATAGAATCATGGAATAATAGGATCATGGAATCATGGAATAATAGGATCATGGAATCATGGAATAATAGGATCATGGAATCATGGAATAATAGGATCATGGAATCATGGAATAATAGGATCATGGAATCATGGAATAATAGGATCATGGAATCATGGAATAATAGAATCGTGGAATAATAGAATCATTGAATAATAGAATCATGTAATAATACNGAATAATAGAATAATAGAATCATGGAATAATAGAATCATGGAATCATGGAATAACAGAATAATGGAATAATAGGATAATAGAATCATGGAATAATGGAATAATAGAATAATGGAATAACAGAACAATAGAATAATGGAATAATAGAATCATAGAATAATGGAATAATAGAATAATGGAATAATAGGAAAATAGAATCATGGAATAATAGGATCATGGAATCATGGAATAATAGGACAATAGAATCATGGAATAATAGGACAATAGAATCATGGAATAATAGAATAATAGAATCATGGAATAATAGAATCATGGAATCATGGAATAACAGAATAATGGAATAATAGGATAATAGAATCATGGAATAATGGAATAATAGAATAATGGAATAACAGAACAATAGAATAATGGAATAATAGAATCATAGAATCATGGAATAATAGAATAATGGAATAATAGGACAATAGAATCAGGGAATAATAGAATCATGGAATCATGGGATAATAGAACAATAGAATCATGGAATAGAATCACACAATCATGGAATCACAGAATATCCTGAGCTGGCAGTGACCCCGAGGGTCGAGTCCAGCTTAGAACCCCTTCATTCCATGCACTGTGAATTTTTATTTTTTTTTTAATGGGGGTTGGGAAATTATGCCCTAAACTGTGTGAACTGCAGTAAAAAGAGCCATTCCTTTGCTCTGGAAGCACAGAGAGTGTCCTTCCTCAGCACTTGCGTTGTCTTTGTTCAGTTTATCACAGAATCACAGCCTGCTTTGGGTTGAAAAGAGCCTAAAAAAATCATCTCACCCCACCTCCCCCCGCTGACCCTCACCGCTAATTTTAATTGCACTTTTATTGATTTAATCACCCAACAAAGGGCGCGGAGAAAGGAAAAAAAGGAAAATCAACCCGGAGCGGGCTCGGCAGAGAAAAACCCCTCATTTTTATGCTGCTGGAGGAGCTGCCAGGTTTTTCATCCTTTCAGAGCCGAGTTCACCAGACGTGCGGGGCTGCGCTGAAAGCTCCCGGTGACGTCAATGGAGCGGCGGAATGGGAGCGCTGCGAGCGCCCGGCACATCCCATCCCTCCCTCCCTTCCATCCTTCCCTCCTTCCATCCCATCCCTCCCTCCCTTCCATCCTTCCCTCCTTCCATCCCATCCCTCCCTCCCTTCCATCCTTCCCTCCTTCCATCCCATCCCTCCCTCCCTTCCATCCTTCCCTCCTTCCATCCCATCCCTCCCTCCCTTCCATCCTTCCCTCCTTCCATCCCATCCCTCCCTCCCTTCCATCCTTCCCTCCTTCCATCCCATCCCTCCCTCCCTTCCATCCTTCCCTCCTTCCATCCCATCCCTCCCTCCCTTCCATCCTTCCCTCCTTCCATCCCATCCCTCCCTCCCTTCCATCCTTCCCTCCTTCCATCCCATCCCTCCCTCCCTTCCATCCTTCCCTCCTTCCATCCCATCCCTCCCTCCCTTCCATCCTTCCCTCCTTCCATCCCATCCCTCCCTCCCTTCCATCCTTCCCTCCTTCCATCCCATCCCTCCCTCCCTTCCATCCTTCCCTCCTTCCATCCCATCCCTCCCTCCCTTCCATCCTTCCCTCCTTCCATCCCATCCCTCCCTCCCTTCCATCCTTCCCTCCTTCCATCCCATCCCTCCCTCCCTTCCATCCTTCCCTCCTTCCATCCCATCCCTCCCTCCCTTCCATCCTTCCCTCCTTCCATCCCATCCCTCCCTCCCTTCCATCCTTCCCTCCTTCCATCCCATCCCTCCCTCCCTTCCATCCTTCCCTCCTTCCATCCCATCCCTCCCTCCCTTCCATCCTTCCCTCCTTCCATCCCATCCCTCCCTCCCTTCCATCCTTCCCTCCTTCCATCCCATCCCTCCCTCCCTTCCATCCTTCCCTCCTTCCATCCCATCCCTCCCTCCCTTCCATCCTTCCCTCCTTCCATCCCATCCCTCCCTCCCTTCCATCCTTCCCTCCTTCCATCCCATCCCTCCCTCCCTTCCATNATCCCTCTCTCCCTTCCATCCCTTTTATCCCTCCCTCCCTCCCTCCCTCCATCAGCTCGGGGCTGCTCCCAAAATCCCTCCCCAGGACTCAGGGAATCATTCTGACCCAGCACAGTCGAGAATAGCGATGTTAAAAATGTATTAAAGCGCTGAAGGTGTTGGTTAAATTCTGCAAGTTTCATTTTTTTGGGGGGGGAAGAAAAAAGTGAATTCCAAAGTAGCAGAATTGTTGTTTGGTTTATAAAGGGGTTTATTAATCATTTTGCAGGGTCTGTTTTTCTCCAGCCCCAATTATTTGTATGGTTTTGTTGCTTTTTTTTTTTATGTAAACTCTTATTTATGTATANAATGTGTTTTTTTTTTTACCTCTCTTTTTTTTTTTTTTTTTTTTTTTTTTATGTAACACTCGGTATAAATTCTAGGACAGAAAATGCCTGCGAGCCTTTAATAGCAGTTTAGCTTTTTTTAGCTTTTTGTTTGAAGGAAAACGTGTTAATTGTATCAATCTGGGAATGCTGCAAACAAGCTCAGTCAGGAAGCAACCCATGACACTGAGCTGATGAATTCCTGCTGGGAGGCCTCATCCCACAGATCCTTTGGGTTTTTAAGGAATTGTCCCAGTTCGTCCAGCCCTGCTTGGCCAAAATGTTAAATCTGAGCATGGGACAGCATCTCCTCAGCCCCCATGGAAAAATGGGAATTAGGGCTGGGAATGTGGCCAGGATGAGGTCTCAGGACACTGCAGGGAAAGGGGGAAATGGTGTAGGAAGAAATCAAATTATTTTCACTCTCCGTAGCACTGTGGAAAATTAAATCTCTACTTTGTAGACAGTGGGGATGAGGGAAAAAAAAATCCAGGGATACAGAGGTTGGAGAGCAGGGAAGGGCATGAGGAGAACCCTGCCAGCCATGGGAGCAGCCCCTGGCTGGGATGAAAGCTCTGCCTTCCCACTGCGGGCATCCAGGAGAACCCTGGAATGGTTTGCTTGGGAATTACCTCAGAGCTCATCCTGCAGCAGGGACACCTTGCCCAGCCCAGGATGCTCCTGCTTTTCCCCCGGGGGCTCCTCAGCGTCTCTTTGGGAGCAGGGAATGCTAAAAAGGCTCTGATTAATGCCCTTGTGCCTGATCCACGCTCAGAATTCCAGCGGTGAGTCAGCTGGGAGTGTTTTTCTCAGGAAAAGGCTGAGCCCTGGCTGCCGCTGCTGGGCACTGCTGCCAGGTGTGGAATGGAACCTTCCCAGCAAGGAAAACCAAAAGGCAGCAGAGCCCCAGGCTGCAGGCAGCTGGCAGAGAGGTGATGCTGTGGGAACAGCAGGTTTGCCACGGCTTTATTCCTGGAATCTGCTCCGTTCCTGAGGGACTTTCCAGGCTGGTTCCACCCCGAGCAAGGGCAGCGTGGCCTGGCTGTGGCACCACCCCAATCCCTGCCTGTGCAGTGGGGGTTTGGAGGAATTCTCACAGAATTCACATCAGCAGCGATAACAAAACTAAACCTGACTCTGTAGTGGTAACATAACTCTGAAACTTTATAAAAATTCCCGTTTTTCTGATGGAATGCTTCCCATGTTTCCTTTTCCTGGCCGTTTGGTTTTGCCTGGATTAAATACCAGCACGAAACTTGGGTTTGTGGAGTTTGGTGTGAAGAAAATTCCCTCCTGTGTCCCTGTGTTCCCTTCCTGTGTCCCTGTGTCCCTCCTGTGTCCCCTTTGCCCAGGGAGCTGCCTGAGCACAGGGATTGGGGGTTTCCATGAAATGTCACACACTCGGTGCCCACATTTGAATTTCAGTGTTCCCTGGAAGCTCGGGGATATTCCCACCTGATGTTTATCCAGGTGTTTCCTCTGGTGAAGGCAATAGCTGTAGGTCTGCTGGTGAACTGAGAGGGAATTAATCCAAAGGGATTGATTCCTTAATGAAATATTTTTAGAAGGATGAAACATGATAATAGAAACTGGAATTAATGCTTTGTTTTAGGATTTTTTGGGGTGGGAATATAGAAAAAGGAGAGGCTTGGGAAAAGCAAATACAGAATGTGTTGGAAGAGGTGCACAGTGTGGATTATTGCTTCCAAAGGATTAAATTTGCCAATTAAAGGCAGGTTTGCCCCATTTGTAGCAGCAGATCCCGAGTTGCCTTCCCTGGCTCGGGAGCATTTGGATTTCTGGGATGCCCCAGCGTGAGCAAAGCACGGCAGATGTGGTTGGTGGGTTTGTTTGGGGGACTCAGGGAATTAGGAGAGGAGCTGGATTGCACAGACAGGATATATTTGGCTTTTAGGAGAGCGTGAAATACAACTTGGAGTACTCCAGGGGAGTCTCCTACCAGGGGAGCTCTGGCTGGGAGCTGAGTGGGCGATCCAGGGAGCATCCAGGGGATCCCACAGGGGGCCTGTGATCACCCAGCCTGCAGGAATTGATATCTGCAGAGAGATGAGCAGAACCCTTGTTGTCCAAAGGTTGCAAAAATCACAAATAAATACTCGTTTTCCTTCATGAGAGAGAAGAAGAGGGAGCTGGGAAGGACTGGGAGGGCTGACAGGGAAGGTGAAATGAGGATGAACCCAAAAAATGGGGGGAAGAACATGAGAAATAAGGTGGAAGTCGCTGTGCGGCGTGGAAAGGCCTGTTTGGAGTAGCAGCCTCGGTATGTAGGGCAGCTCTGACGTATTTCCAGGGAAGCCAGAGCAGTTCTCAGGAGTTCAGGGTTTGCAGCAGCAAACGAGGCAGATTCAGCAGGGGCAGCCTGGAGAGGGCTGGGGGGGAGCAGGAGCCCCTCTGTCCCTGTGCCCAGGTGAGACCCCACCTGCAGAGCTGCCCCAGCCCTGCATCCAACACAGGGATGTGGAGCTCTGGAGCAAATCCAGAGGAGCCACGGAGCTGCTCCAGGGCTGCAGCCAGGCTGGGAGAGCTGGGGGGGCTCACCTGGAGAGGAGAAGCTCCAGGGAGAGCTCAGAGCCCTTTCCAGGGCCCAAAGGGGCTCCAGGAGAGCTGGAGAGGGACTGGGGACAAGGGATGGAGGGACAGCACACAGGGAATGGCTTTGTGCTGAAAGTGGGGAGATTTAGATGGGATATTGGGCAGGAATTGTTCCCTGGGAGGGTGGGGAGGCCCTGGAATGGATTTCCCAGAGAAGCTGTGGCTGCCCCTGGATCCCTGGCAGTGTCCAAGGCCAGGCTGGAGCAGCCTGGGACAGTGGGAGATGTCCCTGCCATGGCAGGGCTGGCACTGGATGAGATTTAAAGTCTCTCCCAACCCAAATCAGCCTGGGGTTCTGTGACAAGGCACAAGGCTTTGTTCAGCCAAAAGGTGAACTGTGGGTGTTCCCAGTGTTCTTCCCAGTGAATGTGTTGTGCAGGTAAAGGCTGCAGATGGATTTTGAGATGTCATAAACACCAGGAGATGAAAGAACAGGACGAGTTTGGAAATGAGGTTGTGAAGTCAGGTGGGGAAAGTCCTCTCTCAGTCCTGTCATTCTGCCAGTCTCCCCCTGTGGGGATCTGTCCTACAATTCCCAAAGAATTCTGGTGTTCACTGAAAGTGGCAAACACCCTTTGGTGTGGCCCATAAGCAGAGAGAACCCCTGTATTATGTGATTAACTCTTTATTAGAGGAAATTTCTGTCATTTCCAATATTTCACACTACTTTATTGTGCTTTTTGAGTTAAAATCATCAAACTGCTGCTCCAATCTGCTTCAGCTGGTACCTAGATTTTAACTGGATCACAGAATCCCAGACTGGTTTGGGTTGGGAGGGACTTTAAATCCCATCCAGTGCCACCCCTGCCCTGGCAGGGACACCTCCCACTGTCCCAGGCTGCTCCAAATCCCATCCAGCCTGGCCTGGGGCACTGCCAGGGATCCAGGGGCAGCCACAGCTTCTCTGGGAAATCCATTCCAAGGCCTCCCCACCCTCCCAGGGAACAATTCCTGCCCAATATCCCATCTAAACCGCCTTTCTGTCAGTTTGACCCCATTCCCTGTGTGCTGTCCCTCCAGCCCTTGTCCCCAGTTCCTCTCCAGCGCTCCTGGAGCCCCTTTAGGTTCTGGAAAGGGCTCTGAGCTCTCCCTGGAGCCTTCTCCTCTCCAGGTGAGCCCCCCCAGCTCTCCCAGCCTGGACAATCTCTTTCATTCCCTGTATCCCAGCCCTGGATTTGTTCCCTTATGTTTCCCAGCTTCCCTGAGCATTTCTCTCTCTCCCTGGTCTCACTGCAGGAGGATTGTCCTCTGCTGCCAGGACCAGCAGTGGGGGATTGGGGATGATTCCCTGGAAGCCCCTGGGGTGGGTTTATCTGTGGGATGGGGAGCAAAACCCTCCAGGCTGGGTGTGCCCAGTCTAAAATACTGCCCAGCTTTTGTTTTTATGGCCTGGCCACATCAGTGCTGACCCCCCAAAGCTGTTTCATTTATCAGTGAGCCCCTGCTGGCTCATTCTGCATGCAGTGCACAGAGGAGCAGGGATATTCTGGGATATGATCCCAGGAACAGTGGTGACTCATCAGCTGCAGCAGCAGCAATGATATGAGGAGCTATTTATTACAGCTCTTCTAAGCTGTGAATTCTTCTGAGCAGTGCATTCAGCTCGAAATTATGTAATTATTCCTCCTGGATGATTTCTCGTATTGGTTTGTAATTACAAAATATTCTCGGCACACTCCTGTATTTTAAAATCAAGTCCTAGGAATGACTTAATGTGAGGAGAAGGGAGGGATTAAACCTTACCTTGTTTATGTTTGTTTTATTTGACTTTAGCAGTGATGGTTTTGTGTTGTTGCTACACAAACTTCACCTTTTTTTTTTATGTGTGTGAAACTGTTTTGCTCATCATTGACTGCTTTGGGGTGAAATCCTCCTGGAAAGTGGCAGGAGGGGAATTCCATGTGGGAGTTCACGGCTGGTTGGGTGGCAGGAGGAGTTGTCCTTGTGCCTCCCAACTTCTGGCTCTTCCCAGAGAGGGATGAGGAGATCCAGAAGTTTTTAGGGAGGGTGTGCTGCCACCCCAGCCCTCCTCCAGCTGGCCTTGTTTCCATAAACAGCCTGTACTCATCCAAGGAAAAGCAGCCCCACTCCTCCCCAAAGGGAGAGGCAGGTTGTTGGCAAAACCTTTTCCCTAAAAAAGAGAGGAAGGTGGGTGTTAAACACTCTCTGAGGCTCCTGGAACAGCCTGGGTGGGGTGGGAGCCTGGCATGGACAGCTGGGAGATGCTCCTGGCCCCTTGGAGCTTTGGAACAGAATTCCCAGCCTGGTGTGTCCCTATTTAGCCATGTGGGAATGCTGAATTCTCCTCCTGCTTTACACCCTGGATTTGTAGTTTCTTTCCAATACACACAGTGTTTGTTTTCATGTTCTGTGTGGCCAGCAGTGCTGGGGACCCTCCTGCCTGAACTCCAGGTCACTCCCGTAGGTCTCAGCCCATGCTGGGCTGACTTGTTCCCACATTCCAGGTGCAGGATAACCCGGATTCCCTTCCAGCTGTCTCCTTCATCTCCTCCCTGCACATTCCAGGGAGTACACCCACAGGAATCACCCTTCTCCCTGCAAGGATGGGATCCATCACAGCCTCACACGTCAGGATTTGCACCAGCAGAGGAAATCAGCACAAAAATTGAGCGAGAAGTGAAATTTCAGGTGCTTTTTTCCTGACTCGTTGCTCTGTGCCAGCTGTGGGCCTGTTACACTCATTTCTGTGGGGGTCACCTCACCCTGGTGGCTTCAGCAGCTCCACGGGGCTGTGGAGTCCTCCTGGTGCCACTGGAGGAAGCTCCAGGTACAACAGGGAGTCTGGAATCCATTCCTGGCGGTTGGCACTCCCTGGGAACATGCAGGGGCAGATGGAGATAGGACAAGGGGGAACGGGTTTAAACAAAAAAAAAGGAAGATTTAGATGGGATATTGGGAAGGAATTGTTCCCTGGGAGGGTGGGGAGGCCCTGGCACAGGGTGCCCAGAGAAGCTGTGGCTGCCCCTGGATCCCTGGAATGTCCAAGGCCAGGTTGGATGGGGTTTGGAGGAGCCTGGGACAGTGGGAGGGGTCCCTGCCATGGCAGGGATGGCACTGGATGGGTTTTAAAGGTCCCTCCCAACCAAAACCAGTTTGGGATTTGAGGATTCTGTAATATTTGGAATTTTTTACAAACCTGGAGAGAAATGAACCTGCTGTTTCTCGCTCAGATGCTGTGGGGAGGCAGAGGCAGCCAACAGGGCACTGACTCAGTGAATCTGCAGAATCTGACCCCCAAATTCCCCTGGGACTGGAGGAAGGAGCTGTGATGCAGCTCCCTGCAAACCAGAGACACCTTCTGACTCCTCAGCCATTCCCTGATATTCCCACATGTTTGCAATCTTCTTGGAAACGATGATGAAATCTTTAATGCACAGTGGGGCTGCAGCTCTTGGGCGTGACCAGGGAAGTCCCTGGGGCAGCTCCTGGGCTGCTTTGGCTGCAGGGGACAGCAGCTCCTCCACCTGCTGCTCAGTGGAATCCTCATCCTGTTCTGTGGCATCCAGGAAAACTGGGAATTACGGATCTGTTCAGCCTGAGCATCACCAAAGTGCTCGCTCCACTCTTGCTCTGCTGAGGAGTTGGATAAATATTTCTTGGTTTTAATCACCATTAAAAAGAGAAAAAAGCCATGTCCTCCTATTTATAATCTCTGAGCTGTGCTATAAACTCATCACAGCCTGAGCATTTCAAAAGTTATACAGAGGGTGAGCTGGCAACGCTCTTGGAAAGCTCTAAATCACATTTTATTGTCCAGTTATCTTAGGGAAGTCTATTATTTTTACACTGATCTTATACAATTTTGTTTTAATCTTTACTGTATGCTCTATTTTGACTTTTCTGGTCAATTTTTATTGCTCTCTTAGGAAGGAATGTTTAAAAGTGGTTTAGCAATAAGTTTGGAAGAAGAGATTAATTAAAACACAAAGGCAGTGATGGAATGGGATTGTCTTAGGTGTGAGGTCCTATTGGGTGTTTCAAATTAGACAATTCTTGTTTTTCCAAGATCATGTGGAACCCTGGAATGGTTTAGATTGGAAAAGCCCTCCCAGATCATCCAGTCCAAGCATCCCCCAGCACTGCCAAGGCCACCACTGCCCCACGTCCCCAAGTGCCACATCCACAGGGCTTTGAATCCCTCCAGGGATGGGGACTCCGCACTGCCTGGGCAGCTGGGCTAGGACTGGGAAACCTTTCCATGGAGAAATTTTCCCAATATCCAAGGTGGATAAGGATTGAGCTGTTGCAGTCCTGATGGTCTCTTGTTCTTTTGGGAGCCACTGCACCTTCCAGGCCCTTCCCCAGTGTGTGGAGCTCGGCCATGGGCTCAGTGTCCCTGCCCTGCTGTGTCCCTGCTCCATCAACCCTGGGACATTCCCTGAGCCTTGTGCCAGGTGGGAGAGCAGGGCAGGCTGAGCCCTGGACAAACTTTATGGGAAAAACACCCAGGGAAAGGTCCTGAAGCCGGCTGGAGGAAGTGCAGGGAGGGATTTCTTGTAACTCCTGTGTGTGTGTGTCAGCTCCAAGGAGAATTCCCACGCGAGGGCCCCGGGGGTGTTGGAGCTGGGTGACATCACAAGGATGGGGATGAATTCACAGCGAGGTGATGCCACTGAGAATTGCAGGCTGTGCAGGCAGAGAACTGCAGGCTGTGCAGGCAGAGCTGCCACTGAGAATTGCAGGCTGTGCAGGCAGAGAATTCCAGGCTGTGCAGGCAGAGAATTGCAGGCTGTGCAGGCAGAGAATTCCAGGTTGTGCAGGCAGAGCTGTGCCTGGCAGGACGGGCAGGGAAAGGCTGAGCACCCAGGGAGCTTTGACGTGTGCCTCACTTGTGATCTGAGCCCACTTTTGGGGCCAAAATCACTTTGTTCTCCTAAAACATTTCCTGTTGGCCCTGGGTGAGGAGCAGCAGGGAAGGGGCTGGTTCTCTGTGGTCCCCACATCTGTCCTGCTGTGGGATAAATTGTCCAGCCCCCCGTAATCACCTCAGTGGGGCTGTGGAGCTCCCAGGGCTGGAGGGCACGGGAGCTGGGGAGAGCAGCTTGATCCCACCTGTCTGCACCTCAGGACACTTCTGAGGACACAGATTCACCAGGGCAAAGTGGCACTGGAGGAGATGCTGTGTCCGTGTCTCTGCGGTGAAGTGTATGAAAGGATTTTCTGGAAAATGTGGAGAATAAATACTGGCTGAAGAGTAGAGGTCTGGGAGTGAAGGTTTGAAGCGGATCTGTGTTGGATGGCCCAGTTTCACTCAGATCACAAAGGGCTGCCTGCATTTTTCATCCATAAAGGTAGTGAATTGTTTGGAGTGGAGGCTGGAAGAACAAGCTGACCCCCTTTTGCTTTACTGCATTAAAATTATATAGAGTTTGAAGAACTATTCCATTAAACTCTACCCTCACTGCTGCTCTCCCAGACCAGTTTAACTCCAGGAAAGAAAGCCCAGCTGATGACTGATGTAATATTATGTGTTTATTTCAGATTAAAAGTGTTAAGAAGTGGATTCTGGCAGGAAAAAAGAAAATGTTTTTCAGAGGAAACACAGAAAATTGCCAGAGCTCTAACACAAGTGTCACCTTCCATGAGGTCTGACATGGCAGCACAGCAGCTGTGGAGGGATGAATTGTGTGAGGCTGACAAATGTCAGCACGTCCTTAACGCAGGCTGGAAGGGGCTGGGGCTGCAGGGATGCACAGGCAGGGGGGGAACATTTCATGGAATCGTGGAGTCACACAATGGTTTGGGTTGGGAGGGATCTTAGAGCTCATCCCATTCCTGCTGTGGGCAGGGACACCTCCCACTGTCCCAGGCTGCTCCAACCTGGCCTTGGGCACTTCCAGGGATCCAGGGGCAGCCACAGCTTCTCTGGGAAATCCATCCCAGGGCTTCCCCACCCTCCCAGGGAACAATTCCTGCCCAGTATCCCATCTAAACCTCCCCACTTGCAGCTGAAAGCCATTCCCTGTGTGCTGTCCCTCCATCCCCTGTCCCCAGTCCCTCTCCAGCTCTCCTGGAGCCCCTTTAGGTTCTGGAAAGGGCTCTGAGCTCTCCCTGGAGCCTTCTCCTCTCCAGGTGAGCCCCCCCAGCTCTCCCAGCCCGGCTGCAGCCCTGGAGCAGCTCCATGAACCTTTACAAAATAAGGGATGGAGTTTCCAAGTATTGAGCAGCCCCCTGGTAAACCCTTCAATAAACTCTGCCATCCCAGCCTCCCTTCAGAAGAGCTGGAATTTCTCGGGCTGGTGCTGCAGAGCTGAGTCCACAGGAGTAAAAGGAGGCTCCTGGCTGGGGACAGGGACAGCCAGGATTGCCAGCCCAAGTTCTGCATCTCTCTGCTCCTGTGAGTTTGTGAATTTACCAGTCGCACATTTTTATAAAATTTATTATCTTTTCCCTGGCTTCATTTTCTCTCCCGTTATTAGAGAAGCAAAGGAAAAGCTCTCCTGGGCATGAATGAGGATCTGTGTAATGGGTTGCAATGGCTCCATCAAAACCATTGTGCTCTGCCTTGTGAATATCTATTTAATCAGTGGTTTTCAAAGAGCTTATTTGTGCTAAGTGGTTTTTCTTTCTTAGACTGCAGCAAGGATCTCATGCTCTTGTGAAGATGCAGCACAGCCAGTCCAGCTATTCTGGGCTTCAATGGCTCCATTGAGCCAGGAAGAGGTTCAAGTACCAGAGATCCCATTCAGATGATTGTGGAGCTGCTGGGAGGAAGGAGCATTGCAGGATGCTCTCCAGTGATGAAGCACTGGCCTTGATTAACTCCTGTGTTACACTCAAGTCAATCAGCAGCTCCATTATGCTCGCTCGTGTTTTCTACACCATGGATTTAGGAGTTAGGCCAGCTCTGGATGTTCTTGGAGGCAGCCAGGAGGTTTCGGGCCTTGCTCCTGGAGGGAACTGTGCTCCATCAGCCCCAGAAGAGCTGCCCTCACCATGTGTGGCTGAGGTGGCACTGCTGCCTCCCTGCCACTGCTGGGCCACCAGTGGGAGAGTCTCAGGGGGTTGAGACCCACCATGGTTGTGTTCTCTGGCTGTGCCAGGGGTCCGTGGCTTTTTGCTTCCCCCTCAGCCAAGGAAATGAAAAGGTTTCACTGTGGCTTTGCTCACTGCAGGTACAAATTTAGACAGAATTTGGTTCCTGTGTGTGGCGAGTTAGCGGCACACACAGAAACATTGCTGGGTTTAGATGAAATCCCAGAGAACATTTCTTACAACAGCACAGTAAAAAGCCATCACGAGTGTGTTGTGAGCAGCAATAAATCCTGCACCTAAGCAGGGTGACTCCTGCACAGCTTCCCAGCCTGGCACACGCTGTTCTCCCCTCTCCCCTGTCACTGAACACCCTGCACAGCCTCCCTTAAAGCAGGACCTTGGCAGAGGGCAGAAATCACCAACTGCTGAGGGCTGAGTGCTCAGCACAGAAGGGTTTGACACGAGGGTTTTGTTGCCTTTCTTGCCACCCAAGTTATCTTGTTTGCTCTTCACATGATTGCCAGCAGGCCCTCGCTATCTCTGTGGCATTTGCTGTCCCCTGGGTCAGATGTTCTGCTGGGTGACACCAGGGTATTAACAGAGCGTGTCACACTGGATCCTGGCTGAGGGATATCAGGAGAATTCCCATTGTGTGCCTCCCACCCTGGCTCTGGGATCTTGATGGTTCCCAGAGGCTGCCAGGGCTGGCAGACGGAGAAGCGCCGGCCCTGGCCCCGGGACTGCTCGGCTCCTTGGCCAGCAGCCAGTTCTGAGAACATCAGCGTGTTGGCAGGAAGGTCTCCTAACCTGAGAACTCAGGGCTGGCCCCTGAAGGACAAAAGGAGACGGATTTCTGCTGGACTCCAGCACGAGCCCAGAGGGGGAAAAGGTTTGGAAGTTGTGTCTTGGCGTGGGCTGGAGAAGACAAGAGGCCTGGGGTGGGGTGGGAGAGAGGGGCCAGAGTTAAATCTCCTTCCAGTCTCCTGCAGGGATTTGAGCTGAGCTTGAACAGGCTGGTTTGAAGCCGTATTTCCAGCTGGAATGATAGGGCTGGCAGTGACCTGACAGCTTTGCTGTGAGCAGACAAAGGGTTAATGCCCCGTTGGGTGCTGAGCTGCAGGAGGAACATTCCCCTCTGCAGCTTGTGGAGTCATTGACCTCAAAACCAGCATGGAGCACGTTTCTCTGGGTGTTGGGGTGTGCCTGGTGTTTGCTCCGTGCCTGGCATCCCTGCTGCAGCCGGATCCCACAATAGCTGGGGTGGGAAGGGCTCTCTCTCAGCAGCCCCTCACCGGTTTGGGGTGTTTTATAGGATCCCAGAAGAGCTGGGGTGGGAAGGGCTCTCTCTCAGCAGCCCCTCACCAGTTTGGGGTGTTCCTATAGGATCCCAGAATAGCTGGGGTGGGAAGGGCTCTCTCTCAGCAGCCCCTCACCAGTTTGGGGTGTTTTATAGGATCCCAGAAGAGCTGGGGTGGGAAGGGCTCTGTGGAGAGAGTCCTTGCCCAGGTAGGGTCACCCAGGGGACACATCCAGGTGGGTTTGGAATGTCCCCAGAGAGAGAAACTCCGTGATCTCCCTGGGCAGCTGTTCCAGTGCTCTGCCACCTTCCATGGGAAGAAGTTTTTCCCTGTGCTGAGGATGAACTCGTTGTGGTTTAGTTTGTGATCATTGCTCCTTGCCCTGTGGCTGGGCACCACTGGAAGGTCTGGCACCATCTACTGCAGCAGCTCCTCACCAGTTTCAGGTGTTCCTCAGTAATTTGAGGTGTTTTCACCAACTCCTCACCAGTTTCAGGTGTTCCTCAGTAGTTTGAGGTGTTTTCACCAACTCCTCACCATTTTCAGGTGTTTTCTCTCATGTGTTCCATCAGTGAAATCAAACATTTCCTCCTCCCCCTGCCCACCAGTGCCTCCTCCCTGCAGGTTTCACCACACTGAATGTTTCCACACGGTGAGTCAATATTTTTAAATGGATCCATTTTGACCATTGATTACCTCTGCCCACTCATTCTTCATTAGCTCAGGTCAGCCCTTTATCAATACCCTAAAACAGCCAGGATATCTCACTTCTTATTAGCTCTAGAATGAAGCTTGAACTGCAATCAGATACAATGATTTTGTGCCAGCCTACACATTTGTGCTTATTCACACTGCAAACTTCACCTTCTGTGTAATTAAGTAGTAATTAATTGTGGCAAGTGCTCTGCTTGTATTTATTCCAAATCTCCAAGCGGCTGTGGCTGTTTTGTTGCATTTTTTGATGCTCCTGGACTTGACTTGTTTCAGATTTTAGTTTTGGGCTGATTTTGCTCAGTGCCCCCCATGTCTCTGTTAATTTTGCACAGCTTTATGGTTTGGAGGAAGTGACTCCAAAACAATAATTCCAGCAAATGATTTTCAACATGAAACAGAGCGTTTAAGGGATCATTAATTAAGGAAGATCCAAATGAGCCTTGGGGCAGGTCTTGAGAACGTTTGCAGGTCTAGGGAACAGAACAGTGCTATGAAATGATATTTGGGGTGCCAGCAGTGCACAGTCTGCTTTCACCTCAGAGAAATCCTTCCTTCCCAAGGGGTTTTGCAGAAGGAGCTGGAGCTGGGGTGTGCGAGGAGGCTGCAGGAGCCTTTCCAAAGGGCACAACCTGAGGTAGGGCTTGAGCAAGGAGGTGATTTGGCAAGGAGAAGATGTGGACTCTTGCAAGCTCAGACCTGCTCTGGAGGAGTCACAGGGTGGTTGGGAAACTGGGTGGAGAGGAAGGGGAAAATTGGGTGTTTCAGCTCCAGGGATGGAGCGGAGATTCCTGCGCCGTGTCGGGGAGAGTGGGAGAACTGTGGTGAGCATGGGGTTGATCCAGGCTCCCACAAGGTTTGCAAGACTTGCTTTGGGTGGAGAAGCAAGCTGGAAGGATGCTGGAAAGGTTCAGGGGGAATAAAAGCAGATAATGGATGGTTGTGTGTGCTGGGTGATGGTGTTTCTCTCATTCCTGAAGTGGCCTGTGCTCCTGCAAGGACCAGCATCCTGAGCACCAGCACACCTGGAAAATTTGTGGTCTTGGATCTCCTGCTTGACCTCACCATTTCACACAAACCACATGAAATGGGCTGCAGGATTTTTGCCCTGTCTGGATTTTTAGACTCACAATCACTCTTTCAGAAGGTTTTCTTCTTGCTGCTCACCATCTCTGCCTTCTCTCCACATTGTAGAAGCTTTTCCTTCTGCTAGGTCCAGTTGGCTGTCCTGAGTGATTAAAGTTCATTGCAGAGCTTGGGATTTAATAGCAGAAAATCTAAATCTGGGGTTTGACTTCACCCTCTTTTCCCCCCTTTGGTTTTCCAGCAGCTCGAGGAGGAAGGGAGGGAGTGTGAGCAGGCACTGTGTCCCTGCTGGTTCCTGCTGAGGGGTCCCTTCTGCCTCACTGTCGCTAGGAAAAATGCAAATTTATGGAAATACTGTATGGGATGGCAGGCTTTGTATTCCCTGGCTCTGGGCCAGGCATTTCGCAGAATCATGGAATCACACAATGGTTTGCATTGGAAGGGAGTTTAAAGCTCATCTTATTCCTGCCATGGCAGGGACACCTCCCGCTGTCCCAGGCTGCTCCAGCCCCATCCAGCCTGGCCTGGGACACTTCCAGGGATGCAGGGGCAGCCACAGCTTCTCTGGGAATTCCATCACAGGGCCTCCCCACCCTCACAGGGAACAATTCCTGCCCAATATGCCACCTAACCCTCTGGCAGTGGGAAGCCATTCCCTGTGTGCTGTCCCTCCATCCCTTGTCCCAAGTCCCTCTCCAGCTCTCCTGGAGCCCCTTTAGGCCCTGGGAGGGGCTCTAGGATCTCCGTGGAGCAATGTTTAATGAATTACACCATTAATCCCACCAGTAACAACACCAAGTTGGTGTTTACCCCCATCACTCCCACAGGAAAGCTGTTCAGTGCTCTGTCTGCTCTCCAGGCAAAACATTTCCCTCTGATTTCCAACCCCAGTGTATTCCTGTCCATTTCATACCCTCTTGGTTTTACACCAGAGTTGTCCTTTAGCATAAAGATCCTATTTCCTTTGGTGGCCTTTGCCTCTGGCACATGTGGCACCAGGGCATCACCCTTCCATGGGTGGGAAGAGCAGGTGCCATTCCCAATCCATCCCCTTGATCCATGTGCCAAACCCCTCAGACAGAGCAAACACTTGGTGCCAAGGAGCCAGGTTTTTCCATCCTTAATATTTTCCCCTCAAATAGCACCAGTTGGCAGATGCTCGTGATTTGGATGAGGCAACTTTTGCACTGAGCTTCTGCTGGCCCTGAAATGATCAATGAGAGCTATAAAAAAGATTGCCCTTGGAATCTCATCCCTGTGCTCTGGCATTTGCTATCGCAGTGTCCTTTCCTATGGATATAAAAGATGGAGAGTGCAGACATTGGAGAGATGTGAAGCAAGAGAACTTTGGCTGAAATGAACCCAACTGGATTAATTATTGTTAGGAAGGCCGAGTCTCCAAAGGATTTAATGATCTGAATACCATCTTAGGACATTTCACTCTCTTTTTACTGACAGGCTACACAGATCCCAATTATGGAGATAAATCCAAAAACCAGGTCAAATAATTATTCTATGAATCAAGAGGAAAGGCTGGATGCATTTCTGAGCACAGCAGCTTTCCACACACCCACTGCTGGACTTTTGGGTACCATAGAAGGACTGGGGGGAGTTTAAAACATTAGTGCAGAAAATCTGAATCTTCCAGCTCAAAGGCTGCCTGTGCTCCCTGGTAAAATGGGAAACTCTGTGGGCTCTGTAGGTTGTTCCGGTGGTTGTCACTTTGTTCCTGTCTCCAGCGAGGCTGACAGCAGATGAGAGGAGCTCTGTGAAGTGGGGCTGGACAGAGCAAAGCAGCTCTGAGCTTCCCCCTCTGCTTGCAAAGGCAAAAGTGCCTCTGGAGTCGTGGCAGGAGATCCTCTTTTTAAGGGCAGGATGGAATAAAGCCTGGCTCAGGCTGGCAGCCTCCTGATGGTCCGTGCAGATCCGGGAATCTTTCCTGAGTGCTGGAAGCAGAGGTTGTTTGCTGCACGGGACCCTTGAGACTCGTGCTGAAGACTTGGCTTTGCCATCAGTGCTCTGGGAAGGGAGTTAAGTGCAGATTACACTGAAGGGGGCTATCAGATACGTGAAGATGCATCAATAAAAGATGGACTGTAATTCCCTTTCTGTTACCAGTAATATCCTGGTGGGCGAATGCAGGGCTGGACCCTGTGTTCCCACTTGCTGGGTGGGATTATCCCCCTCCCAAGCTGGCTCTGGGCAGGGAGCAGGGCTTGGCCACAGGCAGAAGTGTCCTGGAGCCGCACCAGGATCAGCAGCAGCCCCTCACCAGGGTCCCTGTCACACGAGCCAGGCCACCACGGGCAGCCTCCTCCACGGGAGGAACATCCATGTGCTGCGCATTGGGAAGGACAGTCTGAGAAATGCTACAGGGCTTAGCTGGGGCTGGAAAAGCTGAAGTGACACTGAACAGAGCGGAACAGCCAGGCCAGACAGGGATAAACACTGCCCTGTAGCTTGAATGCAAACATCTGTGCTGGGGACAGCAGCGATTCGCTGAGCAGGTGCTGCCAAACGCAGAGCAGGAGCGCCCTGCTGTCCCTGTGCCACCGGTGCCACCGGGCACCAGCCATCCCAGCGCTCTGCCAGCAGGGAAAGGGGGCAGCTGTCCCCTCGGTGAGACCCAGCTGGGTTCATACACACAGTAAAAGCACAGCTCTGTGCTGGAGATTGGGTCCTGGTGAGCTGTGGGTGGGTGGAGGTGCTGGGCAGAAACAGCTGGGAGGTGAGGAGAGCTGTGTCACTGCTGCATGGGAGGGACCAGGGAATCCTGGAATGCTCTGCCTTAAAGCCCATCTCATCCCACCCCCTGCCATGGCAGGGACACCTCCCACTGTCCCAGGCTGCTCCAAGCCCTGTCCAACCTGGCCTGGGGCACTGCCAGGGATCCAAGGGCAGCCACAGCTTCTCTGGGCACCCTGTGCCAGGGCCTCCCCACCCTCCCAGGGAACAATTCCTGCCCAATATCCCATCTAAATCTCTCCACTTTCAGCTTAAAGCCATTCCCTGTGTGCTGTCCCTCCATCCCTTGTCCCCAGTCCCTCTCCAGCTCTCCTGGAGCCTCTTTAGGCCCTGGCAGGGGCTCTGAGCTCTCCCTGGAGCCTTCTCCTCTCCAGGTGAGCCCCCCCAGCTCTCCCAGCCTGGCTCCAGCCCTGGAGCAGCTCCATGGCCTCCTCTGGACTCTTCAGCAGCTCCACATCCTTCTGATGTTGGGTCCCAGAGCTGGAGGCAGCTCTGCAGGTGGGGTCTCACCTGGATACAAAAGTCAGGGGCCACATCAGGAACAAACCCAGCAGAGGGATGTGAACACATTTAAGAGTCACCTGAGAGCAACAAGGTTTTCCTTGAGTGGAAGGCTGGGAAGGGAAGAAGGTCACTAAAGCCTGTGGAGCTGTGAGCTCTCACCCCGGGGAGCCCTGTGCCCGTGCCAGGGCTGTGCTTGGCTCTGTGTGTCCCATCCTGGGTCATTAAGTGCCAATGGTTTCCAGCACAGCCCTTTCCACGTGGAAGATTATTTAGGAAAAGCTGTTAAGAAATGAGGAACAGGTATACAGCATTAGGTAGCAGCCAGGCAGTGGTGCCTGCACACGTCTGAGGGTGGCAGGAACAGCATTTGTCCTTGTTTATGGATTTAAGAATCCAGAGGGATGTCTTGGTGAGATTCACGAATCTCAAAAAGGATCTTTAGCACGAACAAAATCTGCCCAAACCTCTGGAAATATTTTGGAAACATTTGATATCGTTGTAAAGGTGGTACTGTAGTTAGGAGGTGGGGAGTGATGTCCTCAGGAATGACTCTGGGAAGGAAAGCAGATGGTGAACCTTCTTGGAGAGTCAGTGCTGTCATCCTCAGGAAAAGTGTAAATTCCTGACATAAACAAAAATCCACAAGCCTGCCTGGTCTGGATGGCTGAAATGTGTTTGTGTTTCGTGCTACAGAGCAAACTGTGGGGCTGTGCAGCTCTCATGGAAACCACTTGACTTGCAATGACTACTCAACTGACTGAACTGCATCCAAATCGTGGCACATTCCTGTTTTTCAGTCTTTTTGCCAATTTTTGTCGTGTTCCGAGGCTGCTGGTGAGCAATGCTAGTTCAGGGATACTGTGTGGAAGAAGTGGAAGCCACGGGGAACAGCTGAGGGCACTTGGCTTGTTCATCTTGGAGGAGGCTGAGGGGAGGCTCATGCAGGCACTGATTTATTCTCTCTCTGACCTGTGACGGCACCCAGGGAATGGCTGGAGCTGTGCCAGGGCAGGTTTAGGTTGGATAACAGGGAAAGGTTCTTCTCCCAGAGGGTCCTGGGCACTGTCCCAAGGGAATGGGCACAGCCCCAGGGCTGCCAGAGCTCCAGGGGGGTTTGGACAGCGCTGCCAGGGATGCCCAGGGTGGGATGGTTGGGGGGTCTGTGCAGGGCCAGGAGTTGGATCACTGATCCTTGTGGGTCCCCTCCATCTCAGGATATTCCCTGATTCTGTGATCCTGTGGTTGTTACAGTAGAACTGCAGAATGTGAACAGTTGGGGGTTGCTGTTATTAATTCTCTTTGTTTGCAGAGTGACTCATGAAACCTCGCTGTGTTTTACAGTGATTTCTCCTGGCTCCCCGTTGTGTGTCTGTTCATTACCGTGCCTCAGGCACAGCTTTCCACAGGTCCAGGGCCAGTGCCCGCTCACAGCTAACTCCTGCCACCTACTGTCTCCTGCCTTCCTCCTCACGTCCCTAAGATCCTGGGTTATTCCAAAATGCGGGATAAAGGAGCTGCAGCTGCCCCGCGGCTCGTCCTGAGCGCCCTGCTGAGCATCGCTGAGCTCCCTGCTCCTCCCTCTGCCCACCCTGCGCCTCCTCCCCTCCATCTCCATCACCATCATCTTTTCTTTCATCCCACCGAGGAACCAGAGAGCCTGGATGTGGAGTTTCTGGAGACAAATCCAAGGAACAAATCCAAATCCACCTTCCTCCTTAGATCTGCAGCGCTGGGAGACAGGACTGGCTGGGCTAAGGCCCATTCCATATGGATCATAGAATCACAAAGTTTGGAAAAGATCTCCAAGACTATCAAGTCCAACCATCTCCCAGCACTGCCAAGAGTCCCAAGTGCCGCACTAACGGAGCTGTTAAATCCCTCAGGGATGGGGGCTCTGCCACTGCCCTGGGCAGCTCTGCTGTCCCCTTTCCTCCCGTGGAGCCAGAATTTGGCTCTGGGCAGGTGGCCTCAACTCCCTGGAAGCCCTTGGTGGCCTCCAGACACTCCCTGAGATTGTCCCAGCACTGGGAAATGTTGGTAAATAGACCTGGCAACACATTTTGGAGGCAGGCAGGGAATGGTGTCAGCTCCCATGTGTCTTAGGGTGAGATCTCCAGGGACAGGGATTTCTGTAACTCACCTTGAAGGGTTTATAAGGACCTTAGATACCAAATTTCTGACCCATGTGTTGAGATAACACAATTTGTACCACAAATGGGGTGTCTCACTGCCAGTGCTGTTGCTTGAAGAGAACCCCAAAATTTCCTTTGCAGTTTATTTGGTGCTTTGTAGTCTGCCACCCTTATTTTTAAGTAGGCAAATGCAGCTTTTTTCCACTTGGACAAAGCCTGTGGGGCGTGCAAGCTTTGGAGAGGACCCTTACAGTCTGTGGAGTGTTCTGAACATGATGATTGAGTTTTTCCAGCAGAGCTCAGCAGCTCACTCCTAATGAAAACACGAAATGCAGCTCTGAGAGGGCAACTTTACAATCGAATTGCAATTCTTGCCAATTTCAGCAAATGTTTGTTTGGGGGATGTTTTTTGTTTTTGGCATCAGGACACGGTTCCGGGTGGGCTGTTGTGTCAACTGGTGAAAAACACAAGGTCAAGCTCTTGCTCTGTGTATCTGAGGTCACATTTTCCTAACACTGGGTTATCCAAGGGGAATATTTTTCCATATTCCACTTCTTGTAGCTGTTAAAAAGCCACACTAGCAGAGACTTATTCCTGAGTTTTGAGGCTCTTGCTCGCAGGCTGTACCTCTGGGAGTGCACAACATGGGACACTCTTGGCAGAGGTAACTCCAGACTCTGGTATCCGTCACTTTTTGGGGAAATTTCTTTTAACTTCTGGCTGAGCACGTGGTTGGCTGAGTGTTGGATCAAGCCCAAGGAACAAGAGCCTGAGGAGTGGCTGGCGTGGCTGCATGCTGAACTTGAGGAAAGGAATAAAAGCACTTTGCAGTTGGATTTGCCACATGATCCATGTGGCAGCGTCCCAGTTTGGCACAGGGAGCGCGGGAAGTGGGCAGCCAGGAGCTGCAGCAGCCACGACAGCCTGAGTGTCTCCAGCTCATCCCAGGGCTGGAGAAATCTGGAAAACTTGCAGGGTTCAGGCAAACTCTTCTGCCTTAGCCAAGGGTTAACCTCTCCCTTTAACTCAGGTCACAGAGCAGCAGGGTCCTGCTTACACCTCCAGCTACAAAACTGTTCATGCACTCCAAAGATATTGAAAACCTCCCTGACTTAGGTGGGAATTTCCTCAGAATAGGCCTAGACTAGCAAAGAGCTTTTTGTCTTATGTTAAAAGAGGGAAAGGGAAGAGGATTTGAGTATCTTCCACCTATCTCAAGGCACAGAGGCTGTGTTTCCCTCTTCCTAAACTCATTCCTTTGTAATCTTTGCAAAGATCCCTCATCACTTTGCCATCAGCCTCCCTCCCTTCACCTCTTCCACACTTTTTAAACCCTGTGTGTAAACTTCTTCTCTCCACCATCAAACAGCCAGAAGCTCTGCTAAATGCTCAGATTGAGTACATTGCCGTATTTCCATTTGTGTCACTAAATTAAATGTTCCTGCTCCTGCAATAAATGTTTTGAGTAATCAGAGTTAATTTTCTGAAAGGGTATGGATTAATTATCAGCTGGCTGTTGTTGGTAGATGCCATGGTTATGGGGCTGAGTTTCTTCTGTTGAGTACTTTAGGGGTAAAAATGATAATAATTTGTTTAATTTAATACTTTATGTATTTAATAATTTAATACTTTATGTGCTCCTCCTGCCATGGTTAAAGCACGCTCTGCAGAGTGGAGGGAGAGCTGAGCTCTTTCCTGCCACTGTGCTCAGGGAATCTTCTGGATTGAGGAGCGGAGGGATGGAGAAATGCGTGGCAGGGGCACAGCTTGGTCCAGCTTGCCCAGCAGGCAGAGTAAACTGGGACCACACCAAGAACCCAGCTCCTACTGCAAGTAGACAAAGCCTGACTTCCTAAGGCAAGGAAATTCTCCCTGAGCGTAGCTGTACCTCCCTTGGCTTTCTGGGACGTGGTCACACATCTGCTTTTCCATTCAGGTCCAAATGCCCAGGCACAGGAGGCCAACCTGCTCATTTTTGGTGTTTACGAGGGGTGTCACTTGCTAAAGTGGCCAGGGTGACTTCAGCCACAGGTTGCAGCAGCCAAGTTATGAAACCCTAAGAAAGTGGGTGTAAAATGGAAACGGTGACAGAGGGTTTAGTGCTGTTTTTTTTTTTTAGTTTTTAAACAGCCCTTCATTTTACAGCCCAGCTGTTTAAAATTCACTGAACTAATATCTGGAATGGCTAAAACATGAGCTGTGCCTGAGGAGAAACTCGGGCATCCAGCTCCCACAAGTGCCAAGACCTCACCAACCTTGCAGGATTTCGATAGTTTGGTTCCAGAGCAGGTGGGGACAGGGCTGGGCTGGAGGGTGGTGTCACAGTGTAGTGTCTTTAGTCCCCATTGTGCCTGTAAGGCTTGGAGTGAGGTTTGGCAAATTGAACTTCATTGTGCCAACAGCCATGAGGGCAGAGAGAGGTGTTTAGAATCATGGAATACTGGAATGGTTTGGGTTGGAAGGGACCATCCCATTCCAGCCCCTGCCATGGGCAGGGACACCTTCCACTATCCCAGGCTGCTCCCAGCCCTGTCCAACCTGGCCTTGGACACTTCCAGGGATGCGGCAGCCACAGCTTCTCTGTGCCAGGGCCTCCCCACCCTGAGAGGGAAGAATTTCCCTGTCATCTCTAGTCAAACCCTGCCCTCTTCAGCTGCTGCGTGCTCCTGCTGCGAGTGCCAGGAGCTGTGCTGAGCTGAGAAACGCTCGGGCTGAAGGAAGCGTGAGCAGAGGCAGCCAGGACAGAAGCCTGCGGGGTAAATGTGTTACGGTCACACAGAGTCCTGCTTGCACACAGGAGAATTGTGCCAGCTGCGGAGATGGAGCCCAGTGACACACGCACGGCACAGTCTCTGGTGGCAGACGTGTGACACGCAGCCTGTGTTTTGTTCGCAGCTTCGATGTGGAAAATGGCCCGTCCCCGGGCCGCAGCCCGCTGGACCCGCAGGCCAGCTCCTCATCGGGACTCGTGCTGCACACGACATTCCCGGGCCACAGCCAGCGCCGCGAGTCCTTCCTCTACAGATCCGACAGCGACTACGACCTCTCACCAAAGACCATGTCCAGGAACTCTTCCCTCCCAAGTGAACAGTAAGCATAAATTCAGCTCGTATTTTACACTCCCTAAGAGCTTTCCGTGCTGCTCTAATCCCCAGAGCTGTGCTAAGAGGAGCTTATGGGTGGTACACGCACATTTCATAGCCCAGAAAAGGTGCTGTTATCTCCCAAGGCAGATCCAACATCCTCCCCCATCCCATCCTTCAAATATTCCCACTTTCTCCAGAATTTAGCAGAAGAGTTTTCACAGCCACATCATCAAATAATAGAGAAGTTGTACTGAAATTATATTTACAATATTGCTGTTCCCCATCCTGTTTTCTGTCGTGGGCTGTTCCCCAGAACCGAGTGGAAAATGAGCTGAGACAGATGGCTGAGCTTGAGAGGATCAATACACACAGAGCCTGCAGCTTAAACGAGTGTCCTGGATTCCCAGCCCTTTATTTTGCAAGGCACAGTTTAAAGTTTTAAAGTGACCATTAAGCTATGAAGAAAGCGCT
>VZRZ01002332.1:47404-78262 GCA_013398175.1 Climacteris rufus | reverse complement strand
GGGAGTTTAAAAAAAAAAAAAAAAAAAAAAGTTGAGCTGTTGCGAAAGTTTTGTCATGAAATGGAAATCTGAATATTAGCCAGATCCACAAGAGTTCTCCTGAAAGAGAATATCCCTTCTGTGAGTTAAAATGGAGTAAATATTGACTGAAGTAACCACTCCAAATTATGCAAATGCCATGTTTGGTGTAAACGGTGGGTTGTAACGATTCCCAGCAGTGTGCTGGGGTGGGGGAATCCCATCATTTCCCCCAGATTCCTGGCTGTGTGCAGCTGAAGTGTCCATCCACTGTGGGCATCGAGGCTCCATCAGCACTTGGAAGAGTCAGCACCTCCACACTGGCTTGATTTTGACATCAGTGTGGAGACAATTTTAATTAAATTGCAGACTTACCAGCACTGATACCTGAGTTAGGACAGGGGGATGAGCTCTGTGGCAGCACAGGCAGGGAGAATCCCTCTTTGGAGGGCTCCAGCACCAGTGGATGCCTTTCCAGAGGAGCCTGTGGCAGCCTGGAGCCAGCTCTGCTGTCCTTGTCTAGAGCATCCTGTTATTATCTGTGGGATTAACAATAGAATTGATGACAACGTTGCTCCAGGGAGACCTATGAGTGCCTAAAGGAGCTCCAGGGGAGCTGGAGAGGGACTTTGGACAAGGGATGGAGGGACAGGACACAGGGAATGGCTTCCCACTGCCTGAGGGCAGGGTTAGTTGGGATTTTGGAAAGAAATTCCTCCCTGGGGGGGTGGGGAGGCCCTGGCACAGGGTGCCCAGAGAAGCTGTGGCTGCCCCTGGATCCCTGGAAGTGTCCAAGGCTGGGCTGGACAGGGCTGGGAGCATCCTGGGACAGTGGAAATGTCCCTGTCCATGGCAGGGGTGGCACTGGATGGGATTTAAGGTCCCTTCCAGCCCAAACCCTTTGATGACTCTGTACCCTGCCATCTCTCCGTTCAGTAAATCACACAGGATTTTCCATACACGCACAAGTACCGTATATTATACCACCAAAAAAAAAAACTTCCCTCTTATTGCCAGCGACGGTGTGTTTTGCTCAGAACTTCTGCTCAAAGCTTCCATGATGAAAACAGCCGGACAAAACCCGGCGTCTGAACAAGATTAAAGACTGCGACAGAGATCAACAAAAGCCAGGAAATTCAAAGGTGACCTTTCCCCGCACCACTACGGTTGGTTTTTTTCCACCGCGGTGCAAGCGTGAGCCTCAACTTTTGAATTTCCTGGCTTTTATTGCCTGGCGTTCCCAGTCCGAACGCTCGCTCCAGCCGGTTGTTTTGGATATACACCGTGACCTTTCCATTAGAAACAAGTTTTTATGTGGTGTTAACTCAATGCTGCGTGGGTTCGTTCGTGAGGAAAACCCCCTCAGGAAAACGCTCATTCCCTGAGGTGAATTTCACTCTGTTGGAAGGTAAATTTATACAGAAATCTTTGTTTTCTCTGTTTTTCCTTAGGCATGGCGACGACCTGATTGTCACGCCTTTCGCCCAGGTGAGTTGGTGGCATTTTGGCCTCTAAAACAGTTTTTATAAAGCACTAAAGCGGAGAAGGTGACGCCTGCGGTTTTGTCTCCCTCAGGTGCTGGCCAGCCTAAGAAGCGTTAGGAACAACTTCACGCTCCTCACCAATTTACACGGCACCTCCAACAAGTAAGCCTGGTTTTATAATCTGCCTTGGCAGGCAGGAGGAGCCGGCGGGGGCCGGGGAAGCGCGGCCGCGGTGCCCCAGGGCTCCTCCATGGCCTCACGGCTCCGCCGCGCTTTGCGCGCCACGCCAGGGGGCGCCATCCGCTCTCCCTCATGGCCTCCTTCCCCTCATCCCTTCATCCCCTCATCCCTTCATCCCCTCAGAACCATTCTATGGCCGATGTGCGCCGCCAGTCGTGGGGTCCCGCACCACAAAAAACACATTGAGGCGAGGGAGAGTGTTCAGAGAAGGGAAGGGGCTGGAGCCCCAGGAGCAGTGGGGGGAGCTCAGCCAGGAGAAAAGGAGGCTCATGGGCGCCCTGCTGGCTCTGCACAACTCCCAGACAGGATGGGCAGCCAGGGATGATCAGGCTCTGCTCCCAGGGAACAGGGACAGGAGGAGAGAAAATGGCTCCAGGCTGCGCCAGTGCTGGTTTATTTGACTATCAGGATGAATTTCTTCACAGAAAGTGCTGTCCAGCCCTGGCACAGCTGCCCAGGGCAGTGGTGGAGTCCCCATCCCTGGACCGTGGCACTTGGGCATATGGGTCAGTGATGGCCTTGGCAGTGCTGGGTTGGACTCGGTGATCTCAGAGATCTCTGCCAACCTAAACAATTCCGTGATCTTCCTCACGTTGCCACCTTGGCTGTCCCGGGTGTTCCGTAGGCGCCCAGCTCAGAGCAGAGGCATCACCTCTGTTCAGTCAATCCATGGTCCTGCCGTGGCTTTCCACCACTGTTTCACAGAGCAAACATAATCACAGAATAGTCCGAGTTGGAAGGGATCCAGCAGAATCAAGTCCGACTCCAAAGTGCATGGCCCATGCAGGGATCAAACCCACAGCTTGGGTGTTATCAGCACCGGGCTCTGAGCAGCCGAGCCAGTCTCACCTGAGTTGGCCATGGCCTAGGGCAGATGCCAAGGAGGGCACCCCAAGCATGAGGCTCTGGGGACAACAAGGATTTCCCAGCAGGACAGGCAGCAGCATCCTGGAACTCGGCTCTGAGGAGGCTGCCCAGAGAGCTGGATCCCACATCACTTCCTTTGACACTGATTGCTCTGAATGGGGAAGGTGATGCACTCAGGAGGAGGATGTTGTTTTTTATACCTGCTGAACAGGAGAAACCAAACAAACGCCTTTTTACGCCTTTGTCCGGAACCACCATTTCCCCTTGGCTATTTATACAAAGCCAGTCATCGTCATCTGGCCTGCTTTGCCCCAAGAGAGCTGCTTTGCCTCAAACCATCATTCATTCCTGGCAAAATCTGTTGTGCACCCACCCATCCCACTGATCCCACCCTGGGACTGGCAGGCGCTGCTCGCTCCAAGTGTCCCGCTGGCTCCAGAAGGGAAGGATGAGGTGCAAGGATGCATTCCAGTGGGACACCACGGGCTTGCTTCACTGCTGCAGGTGTGAGAGGCATCACCTGGGTGCCCACCATGAGCTCACAATCTTGCATTTTACATAAAGCCCAACGTTTTATCCGGGAGTGAGGTTTTCATCCTGTTGATTCCCGTTTGCAAATTTTGATGGGAAGGAACCGCCACATTCCAAGATGGAGGTTAATAGAAAAGCAGATGGCTGAAATAGTTTCCTTTTTTTTTTAAGATTTGCTTTTTTGGACAGCTCGGGCATTTCAGCAGTTCCTAATGAGGAATCTGAAATTGGACGGGGCCGGAAGGAAGCGAGGGCGTAACCTGTAGGACACACAGGCATCTTACAGTGTCCTTTGGAAAACATTCCCAGATTTGATTGAAGTATAAAGTCGTTTGCCCAGCCAAAGTAAAAGTCATTAAATTTTCAAACCACTATATGCCAAACATCCCAATCCGTGGCGGAATGTGCTTCCAGGTGCTGTGGAGCTTCCTGCACAGTTTCCAAACAGCTCTGCTGGGCTACAGCCATGCTGCCAGCTCATTATTTTATCATCTGTCTCATGATATGTGATATTTTACTTAAACTTCTGCTCTGGGGATCATGAGAATCTCAGCTTTTCTTTAACCCCTCCTCTCCTCTCTTTTTTCCTCCTTCTCCACCCCTCCTGGCCCGAGCAAGAAAAAAGAGGACGCTGTCCCACATATTTGCTGGAAAATATGAATGTTAAAGGCTGGAGGAAAAAAAAACAACCAGCAGTCATATTTTTTGGACTTTAACGTCAGGGTTCTTGAGGCAGTTTCCTGATTGGAAAAGAGGAGAGGATGATTAATGGCTTTGGAGTGCTGGAGTTTGGCAATTGCGGCCCAGGCCATGGTTGGAAAGCATCCGGAGCCTGCTCCTTGGAATGCCCTCTGGCAAGAGGGAAGGAGCGGGAATTGGGAGCCGTGTCCACTTGAACACAGTGGTGGCTAAGAAGGGACAGTGCTGTCAAACCCCACATCCCTGGCTCTCTGTGCCCACGCCCCGGCTGCCTGGAAAACAGGATGGGCACGGCCAGCACGTAAATGTGGGGATGGCGGGAGCGGTGCGGCTCTGGAGCGGGGAATACCCTGCTGAACAGCAGTTCATCCCTCCCCACCCCCCAAAGGCATGTCTGTGCAGCTCAGGGTTTGGAGCTCCCTGGAGCACATCTCCCTCCGTTCTGGGAGCGCTGCAGCCGGGCCGTGGTGTCCCTGTTGGGGAGTTTCTGTTTTTTAGAGATTTCAAGATTTGGCTTTTCAAAGGCTCAGCAGAGGCAGGTCGGGGCACATTTGCAGGGAATTCAGCACCCAATGTGTGTGTGTGTGTGTGCCCTGTGCTGAACCCTGGGTCCTGCACATCCTGCCAGAACAGCCTTTGAAATGCCAGGGAAGGCTGCTGCTGGGAGCAGGCTGTGGAGCCGGGAGCGAGGGCTGGGGCTGCCCTCTCCTCGCACACCCCTCACCTGGGCAGTGATGCTGGAGCCGTCCTCCCTTCATACACACCTCACCTGGGCAGCGATGCTGGACCTGCCCTCCACTCACACACACCTCACCTGGGGCTGCCCTCCCCTCACACCCACCTCACCTGGGCAGTGATGCTGGACCTGCCCTCCCCTCACACCCACCTCACCTGGAGCTGCCCTCCCCTCACACCCACCTCACCTGGAGCTGCCCTCCCCTCACACACACCTCACCTGGACAGTGATGCTGGACCTGCCCTCCCCTCACAACCACCTCACCTGGGGCTGCCCTCCCCTCACACCCCCCTCACCTGGGCAGCGAGGCCTTCCCGGAGCACTTCTGAAGAAGCCCCTGCAGCTACAATTGCAGCAGAATCGAGCTGCTCACACGCTTTGATTTTAGCTTCAAAGGAGAGCTGGCAAATCATGGATGTTTCAGTTCAGCGGTTGACTCCAAAAATTGGGGTTAGGAAGGAGGTTGGCGAAGGGAGAGTGTGGGGAAATCTGGCTTCAGTTAAAATGTATCCGAAACTTCTTATGGAAGCAGAAGCTCAAAGTTTCATTTTTGGTCAGCCTGAAGTACTGCATTCAATCCAAACTGAAGTATCTTGATTTTGGTGTCAACTCTTTTTTAACTCCTTTAAAAAGCAAGTCTCTGATGATGGTTTCAACTTGAAAAATTTAGTTTTGTTTGGCAAGTCTCACAGGGAACTGTGTTGACATTTGGAGAGATACTGCACCTTTTTCCAGTCAGACCCTGTTGGCTTGACTTGAGCCAGTTTTTCAAGTAGCTTTTGGTCCTTCCAAAATCCAGGCTTTGCTGCTGAAATTGTTGCTGTGAGTCAAAAAAGTGCCCTTTAGCTGTTTCAGAGCTTAACAGGAGTGACTGCAGCATCTTCTTCCTCACTTCAAGAGCAATTCCAATGCCAGCTGTAGGGTTTAAAGACACATTCCTGACCTTACCTGTGGCATTGCCTTGCAGCGGTTTGACATCACTTCAGGGGCTGTTCCAGACTCGGGAGGGAAAAGCTTTCTGGGAAAAGGCCTTGCTCATGGGGGAGCCACCAGAGCCTGGCCCTTGCTGCCTTCAGGAAGTTTTGAGCAGAAAGCTGCAAAGGCAGCACGGGATGATGGCACATTTCTCCTCATTTCCAGCATGTGGAACAGGCAGGGAACACACATCTCTGGGTATTCCTAACAGATCAATCAACACTGCTTGACAAATCATTGTAAAATGTTTTGGGTTTCTTTGGGAGAATGAAGAAGGATTTTTAACGGAGGGAGCTGGCAGTTTGAGCTGCCAGCAGGGTTTGGAAAGATGAAATAATACCTGTTGACAGAGAATTCTTTCTCCCTCTTAGGAGATCTCCAGCCACGAGTCAGCCACCTGTCTCCAGAGTGAACCTGCAAGGTACGTGTGGGACTTTGGGATCAGCTGCCAGGCCAAGTGCACACAGCACTTATTGCAGTTTTGCTTTCAGCTGCTTCTCTTCCCCCTCCCCGCTGCAATTCTGGGTTCTTCCTGCAAAACCAATATGAGAGAACGATCAGGCTCCAAATATTGTTATTTTAATAGGTTGGTTTGGGGTTTCTGGTTGTGTATTAGCATAGGAGATGAACATGATTTTGGTTTGATAGTCATGGCCACAGTGGCTGCTGTTCTTGTGAGTCCCTGCGTGCACAGGCCTGGACAAGCCCCAGCCTACGAGCCTTGAACAGGCTCAGACACAGCTGGATTTTTTTTTTTTATCCTGTTTATTTCAGTTTGTTTCCATGTGATCTGTGTAAAAATGGCAAACTCAAGCACCTTTCCCGGCTGAGACTGCCTCTGCTTCCTGCTGGGAAGGGGGCTCAGCACCCTGGGGTGCCAAGGCAGGTAGGGTGGGGTGGGCAGTGGTGTGAGAGCTGCTCAGGGGTGGTGAAGCACTGAGGGTGAGGAGCAGAAGCTGGTTACTTAGGACAGGTTTATTTCTTTTAACACCTGGCTTTAGCCAGGCAGTGCTGAGGGTCTGTAGAACCCTGCTCAGGATCAGAGCTGGCCCTACTGTGCTAATTCAAAGGTTGCTCCAGACAGAAGGAGATAAGGTTTGGAGCAGTGCCCATTTCTAAGGTTTAATCTCAGCCTTTCCAATAATTACATGCTTGGAGGGACTAATAAAGCTTAATTTTTACAGCGTGTGAAGCCTGGATAACTATCATTTCCTTTCATGCTGTGTGTTATTTATTCTCAGGGGACATGTAGAGTCCTGGAGGCTTCCAGATTAGGTTCCTCCAAACTTGTTAATGGGATGTGGAAACCTCTGATGCAAAAACAAAACTGGACAGCACAATCTGAAACTGCTTCTCTTTCACACTCTGCCTGTGAACAGTGAGGAGTCAGAGCTAGAATGCAACTCATCACCTTCTTTAAAGATGGTTCTAGCAAGGTTTTGATTTTGTGCCTGTGTGAAAAAAAAAATGGAAAAAAATTTGTAGATCTGTTTATGTAAGTTAGAGAACGTAATAATGAGGAGAGAATGCCTTTCCAGGAATTCTTAGGTTAATTTTCTTAACACTTTCTGTGGAAAAAATTACTTTCAACTCTTTAACACATGGGGGATATTTTTCTACAGTATTTCCAATGTGAGCGGTAGGATACTTGGTACTTTTTAGCTGACCTGAGCTTCTAATGGTGGGAATACATGAAAATTCCTTGTGGAATGAAGTGTTTCATGCACATCATTGTAGAGCAAGTTTTGTGTTACCCTGGAAAAGTTGGGTTTGTGGCCCCTCAAGAAAATAGGGTTTAAACCATGAATCTTAACTGCTTTTAGGTGAAGTCTTCAAATAAAATAAAAAACTGAGCTGGATCATTGCAGCTTCAGTAAATTGTGGCGCTTTGTAGATAAGAAGGAGACATACTTTTGAGGAAATTGTGTTCTTTCCTACATAAAACCAGCCCATATTGGCATTATTGGTAGAAAATCCTGGGGTTCTTGGTTAAATTCAGTTGATTGGCCTTCCTCTGCCTCAGCCACTGTCACACTCCTTTCCATGCAGCAGAAAACCATCACAACTCCTGACTTTCTAAGAAAGTTTCCTTTGAAATGCAGCAAGAACAGAGATTTTTAGGGATTTTTTTTTTTCAGCGTTTGCACCTTTTTTTTTTTTCCCCTTGACAGCTTCTGATTTGGAAATTATGAGTGGAAGGAGAGATTTTCCTATCAGAACCCTTCCAGTTCTGTGCCAGTGGCTGAAAGGATGCAGAGTGTTTTTCCTGAAGGTTTTGCAGAAGGAAGCAGACGTGTTTTGATTGGGACCAGGCTGCTTTACATCTCTCTAGATAAAATAATGTGTTTTGGAATGAAATGGGTTTAGATTCTCTAGATCTGTTAGAGCTTGGGATTTTATTTTAGCCCCTCCAATGTCACACACTGATTCATGGATTTACCACCATCCATTGACATCACTGAGCACCTCGTGTGTGTCTCCTTTGGTTTGTCGTTAGTGGAGTGATTTATATCCTGTTCTGAGAAGTACAGAACTCAGGGTTTCAAGCAAACGAGCCTGCATTAATAAAATTACCCTGGAGGGAGACAAATTGCATCCAGCACTTGCACTGCAAGGAATACATGCCAGCTGTTTGCTCCAGCTGGAATATCACAGGATTTGTCCGTTGTTTCAAACAAACAGCAGCCAAATCTGTTGCTGGTGTTGCATCACTGAGGACCCAGGCCCGTGGTGAGATAAATGAGCGGTGGTGAAATGAGGAAATCCTTTTTCTTTTTTGCTTTCATTTTCTTGAAAGTATGAAAACTTCTGGCCGGGTTTTTCCTGGGACAAAGTGCTTTGAAAGGCACTGCTGGTGTCACTGTGAATTTCAGAGCTTTCTTAACCTTGTAACCACAGCCAGAGAAGGAAGGGGAATATGGATTGAACATCCTGTGTTTTGTCCTTGGTATCAGCTGAAGTAAATCTGGCAGATTTTTCCTGTTATTTTGTTACAACTGCAGCTCACAGGAACGCACAGAATTGCTTTTATGAATTAACCGAGAAACATCACATGGAAATACAAAGCCACGGCAAAAAGTGCCATCAAAAGTGCATCACCGAGCTGGTGAGCCCCCAGCTGGGCAGGATAACGGGAATGCTGTGGGGTTCCTGTGTGGGGAGCAGATCCCAGAGCAGCTGGGCAGGATAACGGGAATGCTGTGGGGTTCTGTGGGGAGCAGATCCTGGAGCAGCTGGGCAGGATAACAGGAATGCTGTGGGGTTCTGTGGGGAGCAGATCCCAGAGCAGCTGGGCAGGATAACAGGAATGCTGTGGGGTTCTGTGGGGAGCAGCTGGGCAGGATAACGGGAATGCTGTGGGGTTCTGTGGGGAGCAGATCCCAGAGCAGCTGGGCAGGATAACGGGAATGCTGTGGGGTTCCTCCATGAGGAGCAGCTGGGCAGGGCCAGGGTCATGGACAGTGCTCCCACCTACCTCGTCTGCTTACAGAAACAATGAGAGACACGTTGTCCCTGAGGCTTCTGTCTCCTGCTGTTTCTTTCTCCTGTTCCCCTTTGTTTTTTCCAAGAGTGGCCTCTGCCACAGTTACATTTGGTGACCTTTGTGCCACCTTGGGCTCAGGAATCCATCAGCGCCTTCTCTTCTCCATCCAGCCCTCCCCTCCCCTCCCCTGGCACCAGGGAAAGGTCTGCTCCTACCCAAGTGATTCAACTAATAACAGCTTTAACCAGCAACAAGTCTGGCTGTTCCTGCTTAGTTCTGTTCCTTCTTCCATATTTATTTCCTTCACTGACCCCTATCCCCTCTGAATTCAATCACCTTTCACTGGCTGCCACCTTCAGTCAAAGCCTCTTGTTTTTCCACGAATTTGGTACTAGGTTTTTCCCAGTTCTTTTGTTCCCATGGCCCATGTGCCACACCATCAGTCCCTGGATGTGTTTTCCCATTGCTGTTTGATCCGCTGCCCCGTTTAAGTGTCCCTGATGGTGCCAGGAGCACAGCACAGAGTTATGGATCAAAGAGAACCATGTGCTTGCTGGGATGTGAGGGGTTTGCAGGGACTCCTCAGGAGCAGGCAGTGCCCCTTGGGTACTCTCAGCACTCAGTAATTACAGTTGTCCTCACAATTAACGACAAAACATTGCTGATGTGCCATGCAGCCCAGGCTCGGGGGGGTAGCACTCTGGGCTGTGTCCCACAGGGGCATTTCAGGGCCCAGGGGGTTAAAGCTTTGTTCAGATTCCTCTCTGGGGGTGGGAGTGAAGGGTTGGTGTTTTTCTTGCTTGTGCCTTCGCTCTGCTTTCCTGTACCTCGGCACGTTTGTCTGCCCTTCTCACATGCCTTTACACGACCTCAAAACTTGTACTCTTTCATTTTTCCTGTGGGTGTAGGATGTACACAGACTCGTGCACGAACCTTTGTATAAAGCATAAACAAAGGATGGATAATGCTGCTGCTTGAGAGCCCCAACTTTTTGTAGGAGTTCATGAGCCCTGTGCATCCAAGTGAGCTCTGGGTTACAAATTATAAATCCCAGGTAATTAGCACGGAGCTGGTGCCCTTGCACCATCTTCCTCTGCTTGGCATGTGGTGAGTGGCTCTGGGCACACACGGAGTAGAGGATTCATTTTGAAATTCTCTTTCTTCGCTGTGAGTTTGGCTGAAGATTTGACCTTTTGATTTTGAGAGTGATTGTAAAAGTCAAGTGGTTGTGGTGCTTTGGGCTTTTACAGGAGTGCAGGGAAGCCACGTGTTACCGGGCAGCTGAGCTAAAGAGTAACCGGCTGTGTGCACAAACGTAGACTTGTTATCACCTACAAATATTATTTTTAAAGGATGCAGTGCTGGGATGGTGCGGATTATTCA
This sequence comes from Climacteris rufus, assembly GCA_013398175.1. NCBI lineage: Eukaryota > Metazoa > Chordata > Aves > Passeriformes > Climacteridae > Climacteris > Climacteris rufus. Next base: position 67,845 of record VZRZ01002332.1, on the reverse strand, counting down.
GGAACTAGACAAAACTGTGTAAGAAATCAGGCCGATAAGACGCTTAATGACGCTCCTGCATGAGTGAAGCGCTTCTTGCTGCTTGTCAGACGACAGGAGCGTTTCAAAGCGAATTGTAGAGGTTTCCTCCACGGGGCTGAGGCTCTTCCAGGCTGTTCCCGGCTCTCCGGGGGCAGTTCATTCCTGCGGGGAGTCTGCTCCGCGTGTTGTGCCCGCCTGCCTGCGAACACACCCCCCCGCGAGTTGGACTCATGCATCCTCCTAAGTATTTCAGTTATGCTATTGACGTCAATGCAGTCATTAAATAGATTGCCGGCCCTCCCAGCAGCGAACCTGTGCCAAAGACCTAGAGGCAGACACATTTTAAAAGAAGAACATCAGGTTTGCTTTTAGCGTTTGGAGAGAATAAGGGAAAAGTTTCTTCTGAAGTCACTGCGCTTTGCAATCAGGGTGGGTTTTGCTTCGTTTTCAGTGGAGATAATTGCTGTGTTTTATTGAACGCACGTTGGTTGCGTTGCTGTGCGCATAAACCGCCCCAAACGAGGGTAAAGAGTCATTTTTGTGATCAGCTCTGGCTGACAAATGACACTTGTTTTAGGTGTCCCGGCCAGATTTATTTGTGTATCGAGTGACAGGAGGCATTCAGGCAAACCTGCTTAGCCTTTGACTCCCGAAATTCTGCGAGGATTGATTTCATGACATCTATATAAGAAAATAGCCTTCATTTCTCTCCGGCAGGCTCTGAAGACACACAAGCTAATCACGGCTCCATAGCAACAAATAAAAACTGTTTTCCCCTCCGCCCCACCTGTGGATGTCACATGAAGATGCTACACGTGCTGCTGCCATCAGGAGCCTGTCACTCCCCGGGCCAGCTGCCTCTGGAGCCTTGGGTGAGCGGTGCCAGCAGGACTCCCTGAGCATTCCTGCTGTCCTGGGCCAGGCTGGCCTCTCCTGGGCTGCCTGAGCCAGCCGTGGGAGATGCCAGGGCTGGAGGCAGCTCTGGGCTGTGCAGGCCCCCTTTCCCGGTGTCAGGAATGACCCTGGAAAAGGCTCCAGAGGGGCTGGGAGCTGAGCCCCTGAGGATACATAAATGGCATCCTCAGCCAGGTGGAGGGAGCAGCTTTGCCAAGAGGAGCAGGTATGTTGTAACAGCACAGCAATGTGTTTTGGAAGAGGTCAAGGAGCCAAACCTCTGTTTTTTTGTTGAGGTTGTCATTTCACTGATGATCCCACACTCTGCTACGTAGGAGAAACCCATCAGACCAACCCCAGGTTATTAAAAGGGCTTTATCTGATGGGTGCCTTCTTTCAGAATGACCCAGGCAGCTGCAGACCCACGAGGGCACCCAAGAGACCTTTGGAGTGGCCCCCTCCCATGGTGTCCCTGATCCACTCTGCTCTCGCAGGCCCTGGCGGCTCTGTGGCTGCGCTGCCGTCCCGCTGCCTTGCGCAAGGCCCTGCGGAGACAATTCAGCTTTGCCCTTCTAATATCAGCGTTGATAAAATCTCTGTCTCTTTTGTTTTCTGCACAGAATGATCGTGCTTGCTGGGGGTGAGGTTTTGCCAGCACCCTGAATCAGTTCCAGAGCAGAACGAGAAATGTGTCCTTGATCAGAGGGGAAAAACAACCCAAACCAAACAAACCCACCCCAACCAAACCTCGGGCAGGCCGGGTGATTTTTTTTAGGTCGTGGGGCACAGTCTGTGCATGCCTTAGGGAGAGACAGGGTTCTTCATTGTCCCACTGCTTTGAGCCCCTTCAACTTCCATATCACAGCATTTTGCAGCCAGCGGGAGCTCCAGTGGAGTCCCCAGAGCATCCAGCAGCTCTGTACAAGTTTCTCCTTCCCCCCCAAGGCTGAGCTCAGTGCAGAGCATTGTGTCTGGACACTGCTGGCCATGGAGAAGGAGAGGCTGCACCCAGGATCCCAGGGAAATGCACTGCTCAAATCCCAGAGCCCTCAGCCTGTCCTTGGGCAAATCTGAGCAAAAAAATTGGGCAAATCCTTGGGCAAGCCTGTTCCAACAGCCGAACCTTTGTCCTCCTGCAGGATCTGAATCCAAGTGTAATTTGCTTTCTTGTTGTGTTTTAAAAAGTGTTTCTAACATTGGGTTTTGATTCTCAGCGTCCAAACAATTTGGTTCCGAGTTGGTCATGAGCTCCCAAACACTTTTTTGTGTGTATTAGTCTTGGTGGGAGCAGGGGTTGGTTCCAGGTTGGAAGGGAATATACAGAAGGGAAAGTGCTGGCCTTGAAGCACAGACTTGGAATTTGCTGTCCTCTGTAGGGACATTCTGCCCACCAAACTTAACTCTACAATGCCAAAATAACAACTATAAAGATTAAAACTTTAAGAGCTTTAAAAACCAAGGTAGAATTAAAGGAGGGAGCAAGGGATTGCTCTAGAACTTTTCCCTCTGGAACTTTTCCCTCTATTCCATTTGGGATTGCATCCATTCTGATTCAGACTCACCATTGCCAAACAATGGTACTGAACAATGGCCACGGTGATTGTGTCGATGTTCAAATCAACCAGAAATGTTCTGGTTTTATCACCAGTTCCATCTCCTGATGAACTAAAAAATGATTTCTGTAGCCAAGCCTGATGTGCTAATTAATGTAACCATCAGGTCATTGTGCAACTGGTGAGGAATGTTACACTAAGAGTTAATGAAACATTTCATTGTAATTCTGTTTTCTCTAAGAAGTGCCTGTAAATGACAGCCTTAAGGATGCCGTAATTGCCATACTTTTTTTTTGACAGAAAGGAAACAACTGCTAATTGTTTATGGTTATTAATCAAACACGTCAGTTTATTCAAAGTTCATTCAGTTCACTGTAAATATGTATGAATACCAAAATTTAAATTTTTTAAGCAGTAGCCTTTAAAAAACATTTAAACACACCTCTCCCTGTGGGACGTATTTTCACATCTAAAGGTGTCATTGATTGGCTTTGGTGTGCATTCAAGCACATAATCATTTTAGGAATTCAGAATTTATAAACAAAAAAACCCCACAGGGTGTTGATTTGACAATTAATGTCTTTTGATTTTTGTAATCAGGACTGTGCCTCTGCAAGGCCAGTTCCAAACATGAGCCAGGAGCAGGATCTGACCCAGGGTCAGATGCTGGGTTCAGCTTGGCCATTATTCAGTGCTGAGGAACTCCACGGTTAAATTGAATTTTAAAGGAACTGTGCATTTTAATGTAGATATTCCAGTATAAATAGCCTGCTGTCAGGAATCTACCTTTCCAAGAGGAAATTAATCATCTGTGCATGCTAAACTCCTCCACCACACCTTCACACTCTTCAAAAGCTTTCTTAAACAGACTTTTTTTGCTGTACCTCAAAGCCTCCAGGTTCCAGGCTTTGGATGCAGCTTGCCAGGTCCCTCAGAGCATATTCCAGACACCCCAATGTTTTCATTCCAAGTGGGTTGGATCCAGTCAGACCTTTCATGCCTCAAGCATGTGTTTAGGGAGGTTTTACAAGCTTAGCACTTAATACCAAAACGCTTCTAAAATGTCACATTTTACAAGCAATGTATTTTTCTTTAAATACCATCTATTAGGCTGACAAAAGCAGGAGCTGGTCAGAGCAGTCCTTGTGTTCTCTGAAAAAGCAGGGTCATTTTCTGGGAAGTGGAAAAGCCAGCCTGTCTTCCTGCGCCCCTTCCCTCCCTCCCTGCCTCCTTCCCTGTATAATTTTTACAAGAAGTGACCTGCAGTTGTGTCCCTGCTGCTGCTGACTCGAGCACAGGACATTTGGATGCACACTGGGAGCACTCGTGCTGCTCTGGGACAGCCCAGGAGGATGTGGGATAACGTCTGTTCCGTGGGGATTGTCACTGAGCACAGCGTGGGGCCAGTCCTGCTAAGAAAAATTCCGAGAACAAACACACACAAGTGCAGGGTTTGTTGGAAATGGACTTTGCTGGCGTTTGACAGCTGTGAAAAGTTTTCCTCCCTTTTCTTCCCAAAGATCCTCTTGAAGGAGTGAAAGCCAGAGAGAAGTTTCCAGTGGAACTGGAGTGTTTCTGGTTGATCCTTTATGGGTCCCCATCCAGCTCCAAGTCAAATACTGCCGGGCCTCCATCTGAATTCCAGTTCTTTGGGCAGGGTATTTCCCGAAATTCCTCTTGCTGAAATGTCACAAACTGTTTGCAGCTTCCTGGGTTTCATCTGTACTGCCTGGAACTTTTCAATCTTTCCATCCCCTTCCAGTGGGAACGTCCCATGCAGGGAAAAGCCAAGAAGCTGCTCCTCACACTCTATAGATCAGGAGGAAGAAAGTGAAACCCAAGCAGAGATGCTGCTCACACCACATTTTTCAGCAGCAGCTGCTCCCTCTTTTGTAGCATTTCCAAATGTGGTGGGCTCTGAGTGCTGCTGGAACAGCTCCTGGTGCACATTGCTTCGAGTGGGGAGTGGTGTGCTGCCTGAAATCCCCAAAAATGCATGAATTGTACTGAATGCACTGCACAGGATTGATGACACTGCTGAGAGCTTGGCCAAGGTGTGCCTCTGTTGTGCTGCTAAATGTAAGAAGTTCCAAAAGGTGCCACAGAGTATAAAATTTAGAGCGGGAAAAGCAACCCCTGGGATAATCCCCAGCAGGCCAACCCACAGCTGACCTTCAGTGGGAAACATTTCCATTTCCATGTCCATTTAATCTGATATTTGAACTGGGATTGTTAATAAGAGGTGCTTTTAATGCTGACATTTTGATTTCCTTGAACTCAGATCGAGGTGCTTAAATAAATGTGTTTTTGAGGGCTTTAATCAAATGTATTTAGAGAGTGAAAGGCTGTTCTTACCTCTGCTGGCTGTAGCCATTTGGGGAGTGGTTACACTTTCAAGTCCGCCTGTCATTAGTGGGTGAAGTTTATCCCATCTGCCCCTTCAGGGCGTCTCTGTGGTGTAAACAGCCTGATTTGGGTCAGGACTGACCCCAGGTTTAAGGAATGTTGTCATACAGGACTCAGACCCCCACATGTAATCACCTCTTGGCTAAATAGTCCAAATATAAGAAAAAAAACCCGCAAATAAATTATTATTTGGTGTTTTATGGTATGAATTTCTGATTATGGATAAAGAGGGAATGAATCTGATGTTGTGTCCCTGGCAATTTCGTGGTCCAGTTGTGTCCCATGTCCCAAACAGACCTTTGAAGAGCCTGGTGCCCAGGGTGTGCTGGCCTCAGCTCACAGGTGGAGCTCAGCACGTGCAAGGTTTAATATGGAACATTAAAAGCTGTCCAAACAAATGATGCTGGGCTGTAGGATTCTGACATCTCCCTCTTCCTCCCCACCCTGCTCCCCGTGGGACTCACGCCGTGATTTTAAACAGATTATTCCAAAAGCTGTACGTGCACTTTGGGAAACAGAAAGGCCGGTGAGTCACAAGCTGTGCACTGGGGGAGATTAATGTGCATGATTAGCACGGGAGATGTTTCAGCTCTGCTGTCAGCTGCTGAGGAGTTTTAGTTTGGGACTTGAGGCTCACCCCAAAATGATCAGAGTTGTGGTGTGGGGATGGACAAAAAGCAAGTCCACGTGTTTTGGGGAGCCACCACAGAGCTCTGTGGCCACATGCAAAAGATTCTTCATTTCCAAAAGCTGGAGGACTGTGGACCAGCAAGCAGCTTTGTTCATTGCCTGTGTTTGAGGCTGTCCAAGCTGTCTCTGCTGGTTGTGCTCCCTGAGCACCCCACGCTGCTCTGCCTGCCCGTGTCCCGCCGTGCAATCCCAGATCCATCGATAGTGCTGACTCACGGCATCGCCTCCCAACCAAACATGTCAAAAGAGGCCATTTTTTGCAACATGCTGCATTCTTGGGTGACTCTGCCCCGTGCAGACATCCCTGGGTTTCAGCTGAGGGGTGGCAGACCCAGTCATCTCGGTGAGAGGCAAACCGAGGGCACAGAGTTCAAACGAGGTGAATCGACGAGCTTGACATTTACCCCTTGGGTACATAAAAGATCTGTTGGAGGAAAACAGATTAAAATTCCAAACAAAATCAGTTTTTTAAGCTTCCATCCTAAAGGATAATGCTTTCAAGTAATTACATTTAGCCACGGAAAAGCCACCATTTAATTATATTTTATAATTAATATCATTGAAATGGCTGGCGTGGTGGCTCCAAGTGTAAGGGGTGACTTTGTGTCCCATCTTTCCACGGCTGTGAGCAAGGCATGCAGACACAAAGGGTGATGTGTCTTAAAGAATTCCTATGGATTATAGCTGGGATACTTCCAGAAACCACATTCTTATTGAAAAACTCCAGGAAATTAAATGGAGAGGAAGTGGAGGACAATTTTGTGTTAAATTGTGACCTTTTAACCTTTCCAGGAGCCAAGGAAGCTGATTTAAACAGGTCTAACATTTTACCAGTGGCCTGTTCTACATGGCTGAGGTGCGGTGGGCAGCCTTGCTCTGACCCTTGTTTAACATTTCTGAATAATTTTCCTCATTAGAAGAAGAGCTAAGGATTATTAATAAACTTTGTCTTTACATCTAATACCAGTGGCCAGGTGAAGCTTTTCAGGTAGATCAGCATCGTGCTTTGAACTTCCAGGATTCATCCCTGAGGTTCCTCTGCCATTTCCCACTCCAATATTTGTTTCACCACAAAGGACTTTCACTCTTGACAGACTCTTTAGACCAGAAGTTTTATTATCTGCAGGTTAACCCGGTCCAAAACCTGATTTAATGCCTCCAGATGGGTCTGTGGGTGCAAGCAACACCTGGATTCTGGGGCAGATCCAAGCACAGACCTTTGTGCCTGTGGTTTGCAACGCTCTTCTGAAGCAGTGACACAGAGCACAGTTAATCCTCTGCATCTCTCAGGCTCTGGGGTTGTTTTTTCCTCTGGCTGAACTAAAATCGTTGCTGTGTGGTCTGTCTGGGGAGTTCCTTCCGCGTCGTGGGGCCTGTTGTGAAAGTCAGCTCGGGGTTTCGGAGGAGGCGTTTTTGGGGCCACTGCAGGGGCTCAGGCAGTGCTTTTGCACAGATGCAGGGATGGAGAGCTCGGGATGGAGGAGCTTAGGATGGGAAGAGCCCCTGGACTGGGCTGGGGGCTGGCAGGGGCAGAGATCCCGCTCCAAAGATCCCAGCAGTGGAGCGTGGCTCCCAGGAACCCTCGCCGGGCTGTGGATGAGCCAGCTCCAGAACCGGAAGCCGTCCAGCCACAACAGCACAGGATGGTGCCCCACCTAATTAAGGCTGTTGAAAGGCAGGGCTAATTAGTTTAGGTGGAGCGCCTTGTTAGCACAAGGATGTTGCTTCCAGGATCCAAGTTGGTTTTCCCTGCACGTGTGAGCTTCCCAGCCCTCTCGGAGCCAGCCCACATGGAGCAAATGAGATAATGCGGTGCACAGGTAAATCCTAGGTGGGTACCTAGGTCATTTCATCATCGTGTCCTGAGTTTTCCGTGGCTTTCTCACACTCCTGCGTTCACGTGTGCTCGGGAGCAAAACACTTCTAACTCACACAAGAAAATGTTCTTGCTGTGACCCAGCCTGGCCTCGTTTAGTTAGAGAAACAAAACCACAGTGTGAGCACACTGTGATTTGCAGGGAATTGAGACTGGGATTTAAAATCCTCAGGCTCAGTCCTAGGGCTGGGCTGGAGGCTTCCTGCTCATCCAGACTTTGGGCATCTCCATCCCAACCTGCAGCGCTCTGGCTGTTTTCACTGCTCTTTGGGGACCATGTGGATGGAAAGGTGTGATGGGGATTCACTTAACTTAAAAATTCATCATGAATTTTTTGGAAATTTTGGAAATTGCGATCTGTCTTCAGAAATGTGTGTTAATTTCCCTACAGAATCATTCCCATTGTTCTCCTTGCAGCTCCCTCCCATGTGTGCACAGTCCATCTTCTGCACTCATTTTTAGACCCTGAGTAGGAGAAATCCTCTCTTGCTCCATATTTTTCCTCCTGTCTTGTGATTAAGGCAAAAATCCTACAGAACAACGAGGAATCAGGTCCGGTCAGTAAAAGGATTCATGTGCCAAACCTTGTGTTTGCTCCCTGAGATAAAGTGGGAACTGAGGAATCTTTCCTGTTCATCCGACAGGCCAAGATTAGATTCTGCCCCTCTTGCCATTTCTGCTTCTCCCTCTCCCTGGACCGAGGAATTCCTACTATGCAGGCAAATCCCGTTCCCAGATTCCCCCGTGATAGCGCTGCTAAGTGACATCTGACAGGATGCTTCCTGCATTTTGTTACTTCCATTTGGCACCATAAAAGCACTGTCACTTAACCCTCCTGATTTGTGGCACCTCCGCTGTATTGTTCACCCCGAGGGGGAAGGACACTGGGAAACTGGGAAGCGGGGACTGCCTCGTGGTAAAACACTCCATCCCACCCTACAGGAGATGCTATCTCCAGTCGAAATCCTTCCTCAGAACGTCTCCGGTTTTCCTTCCTCGTTAGCATTTCAGATTAAACCTTTAGGCTTATCTCCAGATCAGAAATCACCTCTCTGGGAAGCTTCATCAGCTTCTATCAGCCACCTTTAGGTGCTCTTGGTGTTCACACCTCAGTTTTGCACCTCATTGTCATGCAAAAGGTGCAGTGGAGCTTTGCTTGGGGAATCTGGATCTTTAATCTCTTACTGTAGCATCTTCAAAGCTGAGCTTTACGCAGCTGATGTACAATCAGACACGTTAAAACACACAAAATAAACGTTAAAGTGCTTTTTTGGTTTAATTCAGGACCCTGACTTTTTATTAGCTGGTCCTTTCCAAGTGTTTCCAATGCTCTGTTTCAGCTGGAGATGTTAGTATTGTTATATAAGTGGGAATGAAGATTTCTCATGGAACCCCACTGCAATGCCCATTGAAGCTCATCCTTCACTCCGAGTAACATTTGGGAAATCCAGATTTTGGAAAGACAATACTTGAGTAGCCTCATCTCCACATTTTTCTGTTGGTTTTCAAGTTGTCTGTGGGGGTATCTCAGGATTTCACAGGAAAACTACAGCTCCCAACCAACTCCTCCAGCAGTTCAGAGCTTCGGTTTCTTGTGCTTGGCTGGGCTCTGATCCAGCTGGGCTTAACCCAGAGGGTGTCTGGGCTCTTGGTTGCCTCTTCCATGTCATCCTCCTCTCCTGGAAGTGGCATCCTCATCCTCTGCTGGAAGGAGCGATGCTGTTGGCACTCCCAGTGTCCTGCTGCCCACCCTGGGGCACCCTGGCTGCTGTCACTGGAGGAATGACTCCGATGGGAAGCGCCATTCCCACAAAGCCTGGCCAAACTGAGCGCTGCTGCAGGGATAATCAACCACAATCAGCCACTCAGCACTAATTGCTGAGCAGTTGCTGGTCCCTGCTAACAGTCAGTGGTCTGTCAGTCCTCCCTGACCCCATTCTCATGACCTGGGTGGTGACCCACCAGCCCAACCAGTACTGGTGGGTACAGTCAGGACCTCTGCAGGTTTGTCCAGTTCTGCCTTAACCGGCTTCCTCGGGCTTGGCTCTGGCTCCAGGCTGACCTCTTGGGATGAGCTTCCTTGAAATGCTTCATTTTTGCTCCCAAACAGTGGCTGGGCCCCTGTGACTGAACTCCTGCAGCTCAGCTTGGGGTGGGTTACAGGAACTGGGATCCGAGCAAACTGGGAGGGGACGTGCTGGCCATACCAGAGCTCTGCAAAAATTCCCCTTTTTGCTGCCCAGGGCTTCCACTCCTGCTTGGTCTCAAGGCTCTGTCATTGTCACAAGATTAATTTCACCTCACCTCAGCCACCTAAAAATTATAGACCAATCTAACTGATGGCTGCTTTTTGAAGAAAACCTCTTGCAAGCTCGGGAGCAAACCATCCTGTTGTGCAGGAAGATCAGGAATTTCAGTGGAAGCCAGCTCGGGGAAGCAAGGAGCTTCTCAGAGAATCAAAATGCAAAAAGAGAGCAGGCAAAGAGCGAGAAAGACTGGGAACAAGGGAGGCATGGAAAACTTTGGGGATGTGGGGTGAGCTGGGCTGACCAAAAGCTGATGGAGCTGTGACTGGTGAGGGGATTCCAGTGTGGGTATGGAGTAGGGAAACAAAATCCAGAAAAAAGTGTTGATCTGTGAGTGAAACAACCTAATGATAACTGGTACATGAAAGGCCAAAGTACTCAGTGTCTCTTCTGTCTGAGTCTTCATCCCCCAACCTGCTTGGGAAGATAAGGGATGGAGGGCAATGAGGGAGCAGCGGGTTAAGAGCAACCTAGAGGAGCTGGAGGTGTTCAAGTCCGTGTCTTTGGACAAGGGTCAGGCTGGAAAAGCTGAGTGATGTGACCATGAGGTCAACGTGTGTCATTCATGAAAATCGTGGTGCTTAGGAAGGTGACAGCAGGGAAAAGGTCCATCTCTGAGAGAGGTGGAGAGGATCTGAGGAGCTACAGACCAGTCACACTCTTCTCATCACCAAGAGGTCACTGAGGGTGTCCTCTGGAATCTATTTCCAAACGCGTGGAAGACAAGGAAATTGGGAATGTTAGACACACACTTGCCAAAGCAAATCTGTTGGAAAGGCCCAACCTCTTCCTCCAAGGGCTGGAGGGATGGCCTGTCCCTGGGGACATGGAGCGGGCCCTGGGTGGGTGTAGCTGCTGCAGGCAGCACTTTGGCACCAATTCCCACAGCATTCCCACATGGCAGCTGCTGACAGGGCTGGATATTGCTGCAGCCCAGGCTCCGAGGGTGAGGATGAGGGCTGTGAGTGCAGCTGGTGGCTGATGACAGCGAGGCTGTGGGGTGTCCAGCAGTGCCCTGCAGCTACTCCAGCACCAGGCTGGTGCTGGTCATCAGCTGGGATCGTCCTGCTGCGGGTGGGAGGCTGGAGCAGGTGACCTCTGGAGGTCCCTTCCTGTGGCTGGGACCTCCTGGTGCCTTCTGCAGTCAGCAGAGAGTGGCAGGCACCTCGGGAGGGTGATTCAGCCCATCCCACGGCGCTGAGAATAGACCAGGATCACCCCTTGGAGGTCCCAGCCGCTTTCTTTCCACTGACTGTGTGGGGAGCTTAGGTGATTAACTTGGGGGTGGCTAAAGATAGCTCAGCTGGCCCCCCCACGGCAGTGACATTTCTCCAGGCTGAGATTCCTGCTCGGATTACCCCGCAGCTGGCCCGGGGCTGGGGGGCTCGGGGAGCTGTTGACTCAGAAACATCACTGCTGCTATGGCAGTGAGTGACTCCCCGGCGTCTGCTGCTCTGCGCCTCCCAGCCCAGTCACACTGCAGGAATTCCTGCCCTCCCTGGGAGCCGCTGCTTCCGGGGGGACACGAGCGGGGGCTTCTTCCTCCTTGGGATGTGGCCGCCACTTGGTTTTGTGGCATTCCCTGCAGGAAGGAGGCTTTTCCTTCTCCCTTTCATTCCCTTTGCCTTGGTGTGATCAGACATATCTGGCTTCCCGGAGTCTTCCAGTCTGAACCTGGATGTGTCCTGGATGTTCTTGGCGAGTGCTGTTTAATCGCTGCCTTGACGTCTTCAGCAGTTTTGGAGCTGCTTTTCTTGGGGCTGAGTTTTCCCAGCAGCTGGAATGGTGTGTCCCAGAAAGGACCTGTCTTTAATTATGGAACTTAGAATGCCAGGCTTCTCAGCAATCCAATGAAAAAGTTCCTTTCTCCTGCTCCCTGTTGTTTGGAAAAAAAAAGAAAAGAAAACAGAAATGTCCCCCAAAATCCTGGCTGTGTTTTGCCAGAGGCTGCAGCTCATGTCAAACACTCTCATCCCCAATTTCAGTCTCACACATTATTCCTGGCAGCACCAGCTCTCTCATTTCCTGGCATTTTTCGCAATTAGCAGTAGAAAGCTTTCACTTCATTTTTTTGTCTCTATCTTCCTTTCTCATCTCTGCACACAGCCTGAATACAGGCTCCATTGTTCCTGCTGCTTTGGAGCCCCTGTTAGGATTTTGTCCTCGTTCCCCCACAGCTGGATCCCCTCCAGTGCCACCTCGCCAGTGAAGCCCTGCCCGTGGCTTTGCCGGTTCATCCCATGGCCTCTCTCCGCAGGGATTTCACTTCCCAGGCCTTTCTGCCCGCATCTCCTTTATTAGCGCTGGCTAACAGACAAATCTACATTTCCAAAGTTATTTTTTTTATTGAAAGAATTGCTCTGAGACAACTCTCTGCTCATTTGCATGCAGTGCCCGTGCCCACTCCGGCTGCAGCGTTCCCGGCTCCTGCCCAGCTCCGGCGCCCGCTGGCCACACTCCACAGCTCCCCTGCTTCCCGGGAGCCAACAAAGAGCCCTTCGCTCCCATCCCACCTCCCCTGCACGCCCGAGGGAGGCTGCAGGTGTGAGAAATGTGAGAGGGGACAGCTAGAGTGACTGGTCGGACTGGAGTCCCAAAAATACGACGAGGGGAGAAGGGCAGGCTCGTCCATTTGTTCGGGAATTGCTCAAGAGCGTTCTGGTTCTGGCTCCACCTGTTCCGCAGGCGCTGGGGCTTTGTGCCTTTCTTAGCACATCTGCACTTATCTTTGCAAAAGATATAATTAGGCAGCGTTGCACACACAATGAAGTGGTGGGGAGGAGGGGAAGTGCAGCTAAAGATTCCGTCGTTCCCATGGTTTGAGGTTGCTCCTCGTTCCGGCCCCGCGGTCCAGCGGATCGCGAGTGCGCAAGTGTCCGTAGGAGCTGCAAGAGGGAACATGTCTGGGCTCTGGCAGCACTGCAGGCACGTGTGGGGCTGGGTGGCTCTGCTGGATACGTCTCACTTGGGAATAACACCTTCGTTAGGTGCTTGTCTGCTTTTTGTACTCGGAAAAAAAGGCTGGAAATCTGCTCCATAGACTCCTTGGATATTGGATATTTCTATAAAAGAAACCTGTAATTACAGGTTTTTTTCAGTGCTTGCAGTTTGTGAGTTGGTGCTTTAAGATTTGGGCATTTTATTGCAGATTTGAAGTGAATCACGGGGGTTGTGCTCAGTGCCTTTGATTTATTTTTTTTTTCCCTGTGAATTTCCAAACCCATCTACAGAACGATTTCCACAGGAATATTTTCTGGATCTGGTAGAACAATGCTTTAATTCAAGGAAATAGCTCTCTGAATGCACTAACAGGATACATTAAACAAATAAATCATTTGGTGTCAGTTATTCCCTCGGCATTGTGAGGGATAAATATGTAAACATGTCCACACGATCTGTAAGCAACCACAGCTCCATTAGGGAAGGCAAAGGGTGAGCGGCTCACAGCCTGCACAGGGCCCTTTCCCATCAAGTTTGGGCAAGTCCTGTGTTGATAAACCTGTTCTACTGAACGTGCTCCTGGGTTTTAGAGTGATGCTAGGCACTGGCTAGTAATTAATGTGGGGCAATATTCCTGTAATGAACCTCGTGTTGTGGAGGCGAAATAGCCATTTTCTGACACTGGCTGGTAATTAATGTGGGGCAATATTCCTTCTGATGAACCTTGGGTTGTGGAGGTGAAATAGCCTTTTCTTTTGGGGAACAAGAGGGCCTTTGGTCCTCTGGATCTGTGGGACTTTTATCTAAGCCATGACCACGTGGGTGCCTTGTTAAGTCCCTCAGAGCACCCTTCCTTCTCCTTCTCCTTCTCCTTCTCCTTCTCCTTCTCCTTCTCCTTCTCCTTTCATCTCCTTCTCTTTCTGCTCTCTCCTTCCCTTTCCCATCTCTTTTCCATCTCCTTCTCCTTCCCTTTGTCTTCTCCTTTTCTCTCCTTCCTTTCCCTCCCCTCTCAGCTGCCTCAGGAGTTAAGATCACAGAGTTCCCAGCTAAGCCCAGGTGGGATCAGCTGCTGGATCTGTGTTTTGGGATGGACTGTCCCACAGAGAGGGCTCTGCCACCTTTCCTCAACACAAGCTCTTAGTCACGAGCAGTCAAGGAGTGAGAAATGTAAATGAGGCCTTCAGTGACATTAATGAGATCTATCAGCTCACAAAATTATCATCTGTCATTCACATGATTAACTCCAGCATCTGCCTTCTCTTCCTAATCTTTTTTGTCATCTACAATAATGACAATGATTATGATAATCTATAATAAATAGAGTATAATTAAAAATGGGCTGGCTTGAGGTCCTCTGATGAATGCGAATGTGGGGCTTGTGTCCTCTGGCTTCACCTGGGAATTAGGTACATTTTAACATTGCATCCTTAATATGTTTTCCAGCTGGGATTCAGGGAGTGTGCTGTCAGACTTTTCCTAAAGCAGAGTTTTCATGCACCAGGATAAACATTTCCACCTTCCCACAGAGAGATGTGAGGACTCCAAAATCCTCATCTCACCTAAGAGCCGTGGTGGAGCTCAGGTCTCCAAATCTGCTCCTTCTTCACCCAATTCCTGTCACTCCTGGAGGCTAGGAAGCATTTTCTCCTGTAATGCTTGGATTTTAATCTTTGGGGGTTTATGAGTGAGTGTCTGCTTCAGGTTTTGGTGAATTTTATCAGTTTGTTCATGAGGGGAACAGTGCAGTGCCTGCCTACTGCCACGTTGTACACACTGGATTTGGGAACAAATCCAAACCTTTCCAAGGCAAAAGGGAGCAACTGCTCCCATTAATTTTCATTTAATGGAACAGGTGTGATCCCAAGTCTAAATTGTTGTTGAGGTAAGGTTTAGATAGAAAGATAATATTTTATTAAATCAATTGCAATTACTGGAAAATAACTTTGGTGACCTCAAGTCTCAGCTGTTGTTGTGTTTGGAGTGGGAAGGACAGTCCCAAACGCTGTAGAACTTTATAAATAGTCCCAATTTATTGCAGCCAGGATGCAGTGAAAAGTAAATAACCCAGGAGATGTCTCATGGCACTGTAAACAAGTGGCTGTGCGTGTGGAATAGGATGGATACACTGGTTAAAGTTGGGAATGCTGCTGGAAGCTTCAGGGCCTTGCTTTCCACCTTCCATGTAAAAGTTTCTCTTGGAATTTTTGGCAGTCTATCAGGGATTTTTTTGAAAGTCTTAAGCTCCCTGTGCCTAAGGTTTACAAGGAAACTTGTGACCCAGTAGAAGGAATGACTCCTTTTCTTTGCAGAAGTGAAATCTTTTACCAGTACAGTGAGTCCACAGTTTGATCTTTCAGAGTTGAGGAGACCTGAGTTTGTAAAGATGTGGGCAAATATTTGTTTTAAACATTTCTTGTCCACCAGATTGGACAATCTGCTCAGAAGGTTAGATCCCACTGGGAATATTAACCTCCTAGATAATGGGCATATTATTTGGCAGCTGCAGACTTCTAGTGAGCGAAGAGAAGTGCAAATCCTCTGCAACTTTTTTAACTCACCTGTTTGGGATGTGGTGTTTTGGCCTTTCTTAAAACTCTGGTGGCTTTGCACTTTCTGCCAGAAGAAATCCTAATGTCTTTGTTCAAAGGGACTGGGGTGGCAAGAGAGAATCATGAGGGAATCAGGAGAGAGAAAAGAAACCCCACTTCAAATTTTGGCATTTGGATCTAATGTCAGAATGTTTCCTCACTGTTTCATCTCCTGTGTCAGTCGAGGGCAAAGCCACCGACCCCTCCTGCAGGCTGGGGAGTCTCTGCCCACCACCCTGCCTTGCTGTGGCTCCTGGACACAGGATGGGGACAGTTTGTGGGTTGGGAGAGGAACTCTGCAGCTCCAGATAATGTTGGCCTCGTGCTCAGATCCCTGCAGGGGCTGGAGCTCTGTGCTGGGAGAAGGAGGGCACAGATGGGGTTGGGAGGGGGTCACAGTTTGTCATATTGACCCCCCCTTCCCCTCTGTGACCCTTTGTGGGCCTCCTGATGAAGGGGGTGTTTGCCCTGGTGCTGAACTAGTCCCAGAAAAGAGGATGTTCCCCAAAATCTTTCACTTTCCAAGTAATCAAGAAGAAAAAAAGGCCCCGAGACCATATTGATGAGCAGTTCTCACTTTTTTCCCCCTGTGCTGGCACTGCTGAGGCCACAGCTCAAATCCTGGGGTCAGTTTTGGGCCCCTCACAAAAAAAAAAGGACTTTGAGGGGCTGGAGAGTGTCCAGGGAAGAGAACAGAGCTGGGAAGGGGCTGGAGCCCCAGGAGGGGCTGAGGGAGCTGGGAAAGGGGCTCAGCCTGGAGCAAAGGAGGCTCAGGGGGCCCTGCTGGCTCTGCACAGCTCCTGCCAGGAGGGGCAGCCAGGGGGTCGGGATTTCTCCCAGGGAACAGGGACAGGAGCAGAGGGAACGGCCTCAGGCTGGGCCAGGGGGGCTCAGCTTGGACAGCAGCAGGAATTTCTCCGTGGAAAGGTTTTCCAGCCTGGCCCAGCTGCCCAGGGCAGTGTGGAGTCCCTATCCCTGGAGGGATTTCAAAGCCCTGTGGATGTGGCACTTGGGGACATGGGGCAGTGGTGGCCTGGGCAGTGCTAGGGGATGATTGGACCTGATGGTCTGAGAGGGCTTTTCCAACCTAAACGATCCTGTGAGAAAAACAAGAGCACAGGAAAGTCAGTAAATGGGAAAAGCCTCTAAAAATGGGCTGCTAAGTCACCTCTCCAGTGAGAGATACCGTGTGTTCCATCATCTCACAGAGCTGCAAAAGGAACAGATGGCAAAAAATACCAAAAATGCAGTTGTTGCAAAATGCTGGCACAGAAACGAGCTGCATTTCAGGACACTGGGGTGTTCCAAGTGCCAGTGGAGAAACACGAGGTGAGGGGGCTGCTTCTGTCCTCAGAGGGACTGGCAGCAACTCAGGTCTTGTGATGAAATGTCACCTCAGTGCCTGCTGGAGTGCCACCACCACCAAACCTCCTGCACAAACACTGTGTGGGATCGAAAAACCGAAACTCCTCTTGTTACTCACTTCCCTATTCTGTCCCAGAAATGATTTCACGTAGGGCCTGACAAGAAAATGGCCAAACAACCACAGTTACAATTTTACGGGTTGGGACTGGGTTATGCAACACCCAAATATAAACTGAAACGTGATACGGTTGAGGAGGCATCATGAAGTATTCCAGGAGGCCAGATCCAGAAATGGCAGGAGTGTCTCTGTGGGGGCCCACGTGCCCTGGCTGTACCGGGAAGGTCATCGAAGCCAGCGGCCGCACGAGGCCTGGGAGCGCTTCTGGCAGGGGGAGTCGCTCTGCTGATGTCAGTGGGATGCTCACGTTGGGTTCAGGGAAAGAACAAGTCATGGAGCATCTAAACTTCTGTTTACTGTTTGTGGGAGTCGCTGTAGCAACAGCAGATGCCACTCAGGGAGAGAATCCCAGGGCATTTCATCTTTGTCCTCTGCTCTGGAGCCGGGCTGGGAGAGCTGGGGGTGTCCAGCCAGGAGAAGAGAAGGCTCTTGAGAGCCTCTTCCAGTGCCTAAAGTGGCTCCAAGAGAGCTGGAGAGGGACTTTGGATAAGGGATGGAATAACAGGACAAGGGAAATGGTTTCCCACTTCCAGAGGGT
The DNA here is from genome assembly GCA_013398175.1 of Climacteris rufus. Classification (NCBI taxonomy): domain Eukaryota; kingdom Metazoa; phylum Chordata; class Aves; order Passeriformes; family Climacteridae; genus Climacteris; species Climacteris rufus. Next base: position 50,490 of record VZRZ01002332.1, on the reverse strand, counting down.
AGGGTTAGACGGGATATTGGGAAAGAATCCTTCCCTGGAAGGGTGGGGAGGCCCTGGCACAGGGTGCCCAGAGAAGCTGGGGCTGCCCCTGGATCCCTGGGAGTGTCCAAGGCCAGGTTGGACAGGGCTGGGAGCAGCCTGGGACAGTGGAAGGTGTCCCTGGGATAGTGGAATGTTGCCCTGGGATAGTGGGAGGTGTCCCTGGGATAGTGGAAGGTTACCCTGGGACTGGATGGGCTTTGATGGTCCCTTCCAACCCAAACCCATCTCTGATATCCCTGAATATTAAATATGAAGAAAGCTAGAAAATATTTGTTATTTTAAGATCATTCCCACGCAAAGTTTTTGCATTGGTAGGAGAGCAGCTTCTAATTGATGTTGTATCTGTTATTTTGGGGTAGCTGTGGATCTTAAAATATTTCACGGGGGCCTTGAAGGGTATATTTTGATTTCACATGCTGGTTTTAAAAACAAAATTAGCTTTATGAGTGGGATTGTGGCCTGTGCTTTCATAATTTATTTGTAAATAGCCCCACGTTCACCGTGAGAGTTGGTGGAGCTGCACATGGCCCAGGAGGGCTGGTTTGATAAGAGCTGAGGTTTCCGGGCTGATGGGCTCAGACTGCGTCACTCGGTGCCTTCAGGGGACAGCGAGGAGTTTCTAAGAAGGCTTGAACTCGGCCTCTCTTCCTGCTGTGGGCAAGGATAGTGACTTTTCTTCTGCCTGCCTGTCTGATTTCCTGAAATGAGGGGGGAATGTGGTGTCTGTGATGCTCTTACTGGCCAAGGACAGGGAGGCAGAACTCGGCAGCAGGTTCAGAAATGACTGCCCGGTGGCCACGGAGGGACGAGAAGATGGAAGACACACACACACCTCATTATTATCGTTTCACCAAGCTCGTTTATTTGAGAAAATGAGTGGAAAAAAAAGATTTAGATGAGTCAAAACCGAAAGACAGCAAGAAGAGCTGCACAGGGATGCAGGTGATGCTGGGTGCCAAGACCCAGAGGGAGCTGTGGGTGGGCTGGCCAGTGTCAGGAAAAAAACCCCAAGTTCCCAAAGAAAATGTCAATGGTGGTTTTTAAAACTCACTTCTCCTGGCATGGAACAGCATCAGAACTCACCTTTTTTCTCCTTAAAATGAAACTTAGCAAGAACTGCTTGCTCTCAGTGTGCCTTTGCCATGGAAATGACTCGAGGTAATTTAAAGGGGCAGTTTTTGAAATATCTGCGTTTAGATCGTTAATCTATTGGCCTCGAAATGGGTTTGGTGGAAAGGCTTAGGCGAGTGATAATGCTCGTGTTTTACATGAGTAAAGCAGGCTGCAGCCTGGGGGGATCCCTGCTGTTCCCTGATTCCTTCAGGGAGCCTCCCTGGAATGAAGCAGAAAGGCAGAAACAGAGGGAAGGAGAGTCCTGATGCGCCCTGCTAAAAATTCCGAAAAACATGGTGAAGTAAAAAATATCCCCTGTATATTTAGCTGATCTTCTGAAAACCAAAAATAAACATAAAGTGTTTAGAGCCAAACCCTCTTGCTCTATGCCTAAGTTTCCTAAGTCACCTCGATCTCCTTAATATGTAATCGCTTTCTTTGGGTTTTTTTTTTTTTTCCTTTTTTTACATAAAACTCAAATTACAAAGTAAGGGAATATCCTGAACCTTTCACCAACTCTGGGGACCCTTCAACATCAAGTGTTTCTGGTTGGTCCTGCATTGCCCTGATGGCTCTTTCAGAGGTGAAGATTGGAAGTGAAGTGACAGTGGCAGCGGGTCCTGCGGACCTGGGCAAGGCTGGAAATCCCCCAAAAGGCTAAAATTAGGGTCTGGTGTCACAGCCTGTGTGAACCTGTTCCTTCTCCTCCTCCGGGAATGCACACATGCCCTGGTTGTGCTTCCTGAGGAGTCTCAGAGCAGGGGAGCACAGGACAATAACACGGTATTTTATTTAACACGTGGGCTTTAGTTTGGTTGAGGAGATGGGTTTTTTCCTGTTCCTAAACTCATTGTTTTGCCTGTGTCAGTTTTATTGATCCAAACGTTTGCTGCAACAAGGGGTTTGAGCCCCTCGAGGTCAACTAATTTACATTATGAAATAGTTGATAGGGAATCCCCATGTTAGCAAGGAAACTACACCGAGCTTTGTGTGGGTTTGGCTCTCTGCACCTGCTTTTTGATCTAGCACAGAATTATGCAGGAATGAGCTGACTTGCCACGTTTGGAGCTCTGTGAGCACAGAAAAAACCCATTAACTTCCAACGCCACAAAGATTCGGATTCACCAAATCTTTTAAAAGCATCTGTGCCAGGTTTGTTGCTGAATTACCCTTTGGCAGGGTTAATTTTCTGACGTGTAACTTCAGATGTTTACTGGATGGTCTCTATCCAGGGATGCTTTATTGATCTGGAGAATGACAGAGAGGATGTGTCCTTAGGAAGAGACAGCAGCACAGGGTGCAGTTCCTTCCCCTGGGGACACGAGGGTTTGGTAGGGAGGGCAGGGGACACATGACTGGAACCACAACGTGTGTGCTCTAGAGCAGCTCCCGAGTGTGTATCTTAGCAATCCTGCCCTGTGATGTCACTGCTACCTGCTCAGTCAGTGCCATTAGAAATGCTGAATCCATCAGCTCTGACAGATTTATGGGCTAAGCATATGTCACCGGGATTATGAGAAGCAGTTACATTCATGGGGAGATTCTGTGATTCACTGTATCCGCTTGTGTAAACCTGAACTTTTCCACCAGAGCCGCTGGGGAGCACGGGGTGCTGCTGGAGCTGAGCGGGGTGGGAGCAGGGATGGAGGGGTTGGGGTGCAGGGCCTGCTGGGGGGTGTGGAAGGAGAGTGGGACCGGCTGAGTGTGGGGATGATGGGCAAGGCAGACAGGGAACAAGGCCAGCAGAGCTGGGGAGCCAGGAGTGAAGGGAGCAGGGCTGGGGTTGGGGAGCAGGGCCAGGAGTGAAGGGAGCAGGGCCAGGATTGAGGAACAGGGCTGCTGGAGTTGGGGAATGGCACCAGGCAGGGCTGGGGAGGTTGGGGAGCAGAGCTGGTGGGGACAGGGATATGTTAGGGTTGGGAAGCAGGGCG
>VZRZ01002332.1:15970-30228 GCA_013398175.1 Climacteris rufus | reverse complement strand
GATCCCATCTCTCCCTGATCCCAGCTCTCCCCGATCCCAGCAATCCCCGATCCCATCTCTCCCTGATCCCAGCAATCCCCGATTCCCAGCAATCCCCGATTCCCAGCGCTGCCAGGCGCGCAGCCGAGCCCGCGCGGCTCCGTTCCCGTTCCTTTGTGCGCTCCCTGAGCTCATCCCTCTCTCCCGGCACATCCACCCCCGGCCAGGATGCGCTGCCAGCCCGGGCTCTGGGTGGGATCCGCAGCTGCCGGGCTGGGGGGGCAGCGCTGCCTCGGATGAACGCGGAATTTTTGGGAATCGGGCGAGGGGGGTGTCCGTGTGCCCGAGGAGCTCTCCCGTCGGAGCGGCGATTTCTCCCGGAGGATTTGTGGTCGCTTGCCAGGAGCTTTCCAAAATGCCCGAAGCAAACTATTTGTTATCTGTGTCTTGGGGTTACATTAAGGTGGGTTTAATTAGCGGAGGGTAATGAATGGCTGCGTTTTGGTGCTGCGTTGTTCGGAAAACGTCCTTTTAAAATGCTGATTTCTGTGGTTTTTTTGGCTAAACGTGTTTGTAGCGTGCATGGATGTCATTTGGGGGGGGATTCGGCGTTGCTGGATAAAATGATGCAGCAGTGAAAATGCTGGATTATTAAATCAGGATGATCACAGCATGAATATCTAAGGGAATAATGGCTGAATCCTGCGTTTTTTGCTGTATGGTCAGGGCAAATCCTCAGATTTATGGCATATTTCTCCCCTGGAGATGCCGTTGTCTGCTCCTTGCATAATACAAAATGGAGCAAATTTATAAAATCCTGAACAAAAGAAGGTTATGCGATGGGGAATTGCAGCCTGAGACAACAATTTGAGCTTTCAGGGAGATTTATCTGGAACGTTATCTCCTCGTTTGTGACAGTAACGATTTAAAAGAACCTTTAGAGGAAATGAATTGTGCGTTTTAGCGGGCTGAAAAGAAATATCCAGTCATGGTGATGCTGAGCACTATCTAAATGAAACCATATGTCCCTGACTCCATTCCAAAAGTCCCCAGAATTTGTTTTTTTGGTTTTTTTGGTTTTTTTTGTGGCGTCTCCTATGCTAATGCTGCATGGATTTGGGAAAGGATTCTGAAAAATGCCATCTTTGTGTGTTCTCTTCCCCTCCCAGTTCAAGAGGATGCTGAACCGGGAGCTGACACACCTCTCCGAGATGAGCCGCTCCGGCAACCAAGTGTCTGAGTACATTTCCAACACTTTCCTGGGTAAGGAATCGCATCCCGAGCATCCCAAGCAGTCGGGAAGCTCCCGGGAGGGTTGAGGGCAGCCTGATCGCCACCATTCCCAGCTCCCAGCTTCCCTCCGGGCCACAGCATTCCTTGAAATGCCTTGGGTTTTCACTTTCAAATGGGTCCGGGGAGGAAAAGAATAATGTTTGGATGAGGGTGTCCGCAGAGGAATTCCTTGTCCAAGCCATGGGATTTTTCTGTGAGGGCTGGATGGAGCTGCTGGTGGCTGCCTTATGCAATGCTTGATTTCTGTGTTGACCTTAAGGCAAGGACAAAGTCACACCAGCCCAACTGCACCTCCTGCCTCGTTCAGCTGCATTTCCCCTTCAGAGCTGTGGGGCTGGATTCATCCCAAACATTTTGTATCATAATTTATGCAAATCTGCTCATTTTGCACCAGAAGTCAGAATGAAGAGAACATTTTGCATTTCTGTAGTTGGAGCTCACAGCTTTACTGACATGAATGAATCCTCTGTGTCAATGAAATATTTGTCAGGAGAAATGGAATTTTTGGGGGAAGCAGCTTTAGGATTTGTGGCTATTTGAATATAAAATGAGGAGCCTCATGTTTATATTTATCCCTGAGTCCAAGAGCTCCAAAGGCTGAGTGGATGCTGGGGCTCGTGGGGAATTGTGCCCTGAGGTTGGAATGGCCCAGAATGCATTCCCTGTGTGACACACAATTATTTCCATGAAGGGATTTCAGAGTGATTCCAATAGCCAGTTGCAACTGGAAGTGCCGCCTGCATTTAGGAGCCATCCCAGCATGAATAATCCATGGAAGTTTGGAGCTGCTTTGTGGGAATGCATTGGTCTTATTGCTCAGCTGAACCACGACAGCCAGAGCACGAATTAAAACAGGGAATGGGAGCCAGGCTGCCCAGCTTGGGGCACCCAGAGGGGCTTATCCAGGGAGGTGGGTGCTGCTCAGCTCTTCCCAACATCCACGTGAGCGTGGAGCAGGAGGTGCTGCAGCAGGAGTAGCCAACGTGGCCACCAAAAATGAACCACACACACACCCAGGTCAGCGGAGCCTCAGCAGGGCTCATGAGCCAGAGCTGCTGCTGGTGCTGCTGGGGTTGATCCCAAACTGGTTTGAGTTGGGAAGGGACCTCAAAGTCCATCCAGTGCCACGCCTGCCATAGCAGGGACACTTCCATTGTCCCAGGCTGCTCCAAGCCCCATCCAACCCGGCCTTGGGCACTTCCAGGGATCCAGGGGCAGCCACAGCTTCTCTGGGAAATCCATCCCAGGGTCTCCCCACCCTCCCAGGGAACAATTCTTCCCCAATATCCCATCTAAACCTCCCCACTTTCAGCTTAAAGCCATTCCCTGTGTCCTGTCCCTCCGTCCCTTGTTCCCAGTCCCTCTCCAGCTCTCCTGGAGCTCCTTTAGGTTCCGGAAAGGGCTCTGAGCGCTCCCTGGAGCTTCTCCTCCCCAGGTGAGCCCCCCCAGCTCTCCCAGCCTGGCTGCAGCCCTGGAGCAGCTCCCTGACCTTCCCTGGACTCTCCAGCAGCTGCATTTCCCTTGGCAGGGCTGGACAATGCCCTGTTCATTCCTGTTCTGCTGCTCCTCACGTGCTGGGTGACGGGGACATCCTCGTGCTGTGTGGCAGCGTGAGGCACTCAGGGCCCTGGCAGTGCTGAGGGCTGCAGGCTCTCCAGACTGGGACAGATTGCAGCCTGATTGCTCATAATAAAAAAAAAAATAATGAGTAAAGCTTTTAAAAGGATCATCAGCTGTTTCAGGAAGTCATGCTGTTATGGTTTTTATGAATTACTTTCCCCTCCCCTAAAATTTAATTTAAATGAAAACACAAAAAGAGAACAGGAGACTACAAGTGAGGAGGCTGACCAAACAAACAAAAACAAATATGTGGACAGAGCATTAATTTAACTCCACACAGCATTTGTTGGATGGGGATAATTCAGAGATATTAAATCCAGGTCATGTGGCTTCATTCAGCTTTCTGATTTTATTAGGACAAGGAGTGCCAGGACAAGGGGGACGGCTTCCCACTGCCAGAGGGCAGGGATAGAGGGGATATTGGGCAGGAATTGTTCCCTGGGAGGGTGGGGAGGCCCTGGCACAGGGTGCCCAACATCCCCGGCAGTGCCCAAGGCCGGGCTGGACGGGGCTTGGAGCAGCCTGGGATGGTGGAAGGTGTCCTGCCCATGGCAGGGGCTGGGATGAGATGAGCTTTAAGGTCCCTCCCAACCCAACTCATTGTGTAATTCCATGATTTAATGAGCTGAGGAGGCTCCTGGAGGGGATGTCCTCTGCAGAGGGTCCAGCCCTGCATTTTCCATCAAGCATTGGATCCGTGGGAAGGTCAGGGATGAGCAGCAGTGGGTTCACCCCTGGCCACCTCACGTCAGGAGGGACCATCACGCTGCCCTGGTGTCACATTCTCCTGCCTGAGGGTGAGGGATGCTGCTGCCACGCCCCGGGGACAGATTTCACCGATCTCTGCTCCAGAATGGCCATTTTGCGCTGCCTTAGTCATTGCTAAGGAGATTATGGAGAGGAAAGTCCTTCAGTGGTTCAGCAAAAACGCACCAGGGGAACACCCACTGATGTCAGCCAGGCTGTTGCTGTGAATAATGACTTCTTGGCTAATTGCAGTGCTGCAAACACACTGGTGCTTGGGATTTCAGAGGGTTTTAATTAAGCCCAGGCAAAAGTAACTCATGCCTGGAAGTCTCATCCCTCTGGAGGTCCTCAAGGTGCGCAGAGGTTACAGCAAAAGTCCATGGAAAATGGTTTGGGTGCAAGCAATGAGCCACTGTCCCTCCACTTCAATAAATCAGGCAGTAAATAACGTATGGTTTAAAGATTTATTTATTTACTAATCACATCCCCACAGCCAAGTTTGTGCCTCTTTAGCACTAATATTGTGATTATCCCTGAGAATGGCAACGGGAATATGGCCTGTGTTTTGGGTGTTATTCCATATATGTTTGTAAAGGAGGATAAATCTTTGGTAAATCAGTGACACCCATTTCTTGCTGGTTTTAAGAGCAGGGGGTATTGACCCTAAAAACTGAAAATAGAGAAAATAGATGTGGTTTTATTTTATTCAGGAAAAATGTGTTGTTTGAACATACCTTTTATGTCCCTGAAAATAGGCAATAAATTAATTAGGATTTAGCCATAAGCAGAACCTGATGCCCTTGAGGCATGGAAAGTCACAGAACCACTAATCCATGTCCCCAAGTGCCACATCCATGCATGGAGAGACATCCCTGGACATTGGTTGTGTCCCCAAACCTCACAGATTCCAAGTGGCTACAGGAACAGCAGCCTGGCCTCGTGTCCCAGCAGGGCTCAGCCTTGCAGAGAGCACCCAGAGGTTGTGTGACTGCTTGGCTTTGCTTTTTGGGTCCCAAAATGAGCAGATCCCCAGCAGAACCCCCTGGGTTTGGATTGGGGTGCAGAGCCTGCAGCTCCAGGGTTGGTTTGGGGGCTGTGGTGGGAGCTCGTGCTGCAGGGTGCTGACTCATTTCCCCCTGATGTGTTCCAGACAAGCAGAACGATGTGGAGATTCCTTCTCCCACCCAGAAGGACAGGGAGAAGAAGAAAAAACAGCAGCTCATGACACAGATCAGCGGAGTGAAGAAATTGATGCACAGTTCAAGCTTGAATAACACCAGCATTTCACGATTCGGGGTGAAAACAGAAAAGGAAGATCATCTGGCCAAGGTATGACTGGTTCCTGCTCTTCTGGGAGAATCTGGAGGCTGAGGATGGAGTGGTTGCTCCTTGTAAAACTGGAGTTGGTATCCCTGAAATGAAGTGGTCATGACAAATGCTGGAGTTAATGGTAGCAGGCCCTAACAGCACATTTTATATTCCAAAAGACTTGAAAATAGCCCTAAAATAAAAAGAAAAAAGTGATGAAGGCTGAGGGGAGCAATTACCAAACAGAGAATCAGCCCTTCACAGTCACTCTGTGCTTATTAGGTGCGCATGTTCAGCACTTACATAATTACAATAATCATTAAATTTGCATATTTTTGAACTTTTGGGAAATGCAGAAGACACGGTGCAAGTGCTAAATGCAGGGTTGCCTGGGCAAACATTAAAACCATTCTCTTCTCATCCTCTCCAAAGGAACTGGAAGATCTGAATAAGTGGGGCCTCAACATCTTCAACGTGGCCAGGTACTCGCACAACCGGCCGCTGACCTGCATCATGTACGCCATATTCCAGGTGGGTCATTCCCAGCCCAAATCTGCTGCTCTCCAGCATCATTTAAATTCCTAATCCCTCTCTGCTTCACTGCCTGGCCCAGCATGAGCTGGTGCTCACGGTGTGGTGGTGCTTTGGTCTCCCACAGGAGCGGGATCTGCTGAAAACCTTCAAGATCTCGTCGGACACGTTCGTGACGTACATGATGACCCTGGAGGACCACTACCACTCAGATGTGGCCTACCACAACAGCCTCCACGCTGCTGACGTGGCCCAGTCCACCCATGTCCTGCTCTCCACCCCTGCCCTGGATGTGAGTGGCCAGCTTTGAGCTCCCTTGTGTTGGGCAGGTTGTGTTTGAAGGCTTTTCCCAGGGCTCACTTTGCTCCGGGGCCTTCGTGATTCAGAAATCTCAGCACCTGGGATCTCTGTTGCACCTTCACCTTTCTTTTGAAAGGTTTCTTTCTTCTTCAGTGCCTTGTCTCAGGAAAAAAAAACATTGAAAAAGCACAATTTGTTTCTCTCAAGCAGCCTCCCCAGGTGTTGGGAGATAAAACCTCTGTGAACAATTCCTGTCTTTCTGTCCTAGGCTGTCTTCACGGATCTGGAAATCCTCGCTGCCATTTTTGCAGCTGCAATTCATGATGTGGATCACCCCGGGGTCTCCAATCAATTCCTGATTAATACAAGTGAGTTTTGTTCTGAATGCAATCATAACTTCACCCACCAGCCTGGGAACTGATGGGAATGCCTTTTCCATGACACAGACGATGACTTGCAGGCTGCATTGCCTCTCAAAACGTTGTGCAGTAAACGAGTGAGACATTTTGAAATAAAGCAGTGATTAAAATGCAATCCCTGACAAAGGCAGCTATTGTAGCACAATTTGTAAAGTGAATATTTACTACTTGCTAACACGTAGTAATTCTTCCAGTCCTGGGTGCAAACTTTACCACTCAGATGAGATAAATGGTGCTATTGCTATTGACAACCAGAAAGGCAAATATTGTGCTGCATCTTGTGTTCTGCCACGGGCTGAGCATGGACCTGGATTCCAACACATGGGCATTGTTCTGCTTTGCAAAGAGTCTTTGCAGGATTCTGTTGTCAGTCACTCTGTAACTAAGTCGACTGAGCATTATTTTGTTCCCTAGCACTGAGCAAAGGCTGTTTGAGTGCTGGGGTTGGCAAACCACAGGCTCTTGGCACTCATGGAACTAAAAAGAATCCCAGAATCAGCAGGCTGCATTGCCTGGGACACCTTCCACTAGACCAGGTTGCTCCAAGCCCCATCCAGCCTGGCCTTGAACCCTCCCAGGGATGGGAAAAAGAAACTTTCCCCCCATTTTTGGCAACATTTGAGTGCCCAGGACAAGGTTGGCTGTTGGAAACGCCACGTTGCCCACGCTGGAGTCCCACACTTGTGTTCCTCTCCTAGATTCCGAGCTGGCCCTGATGTACAACGACGAATCCGTGCTGGAGAACCACCACCTTGCTGTGGGCTTCAAACTGCTCCAGGAGGAGCACTGTGACATCTTCCAGAACCTCACCAAGAAGCAGCGCCAGACCCTCAGGAAGATGGTGATTGACATGGTACGAGCTGGGCACTCCCTGCTCCTCCCCTTAACCAAAACCTGGTCTTTTTGGGGCTTCCCTTCCTAAAATCCTGTTTTTTTCCCCTTCTGGAAAGGTGTTGGCCACTGATATGTCCAAGCACATGAGTCTGTTGGCTGATCTGAAGACCATGGTGGAGACCAAGAAGGTGACCAGTTCAGGAGTTCTCCTTCTGGACAACTACACAGACAGAATACAGGTAAGGCAGCCAAATTCCCTGGATTTGGGGTGTTTTGCTCAGGAGGAAGAAGCCATGCTCCTGTTTTTACTGTGGCTTTTAAATTGACCATATAGAAAAGCTACTGACCTAAATTCTCAGCAGTCATTTTGTTCTGCACTGAACAGAAGCACAGGGTGGTCCCATATTTTTTAGGGAATTAGGGGTATTTTAGCACCTAGAGCATGGAAATGCAAACATGCACATTCTGAGGTGAGGTTTTGAGGGCTCCTCAATTTGTCTGCTGCTTTCTCCCATTTGTTTCTCCTGCTATAGCATTGCAAGGATTTAATTTATAGCTCCATATCTAAAGCACCTCAGAGTGAGCTGGAATTAGTGATGATCAGGTCTGTTCCGTGTATAATCTAATCCTTGATTTACAGAAATGACCAGGCAGGGCAGGAACAGGGTGGTGTAGTGAGCAGGACAAGATACATCCTGATCTGCTCTCCACTTTGATGACCAATTTCTTCAGAACACGCCCGTGGGAAAACTCTTTAAATTTTTATTTAAGACACTGCGTTGCTGCCTGAATCCTTGTGACCACTTAGTCAGGCACATTTTGTGTGAGTGTGGAAGGGATATTACTCATTTAGTAAAGTGGGAGCATTTAACCCATTTCCATGGGAGAATTTCTGTTTCCATGAGTGAATTTTGAGTGGTGGGAAGCACCTGCATTCCCAAACAAACCTGTGTGATGGCATTAACACTTCCACAACTGCACTGTGGAGTGGTCTGAGCACCAGAGAGCACGTTTGGCTTTGGGACTGTGACAGCTGGACCCATCTGTGGAGATAGAATTACAAAATTCCAGACTGCTTTGGGTTGGGAGTGACTTTAAACTCCTCTCATCCCATCCTGACGCCTTCCACTCTCCCAGGTTGCTCCAAGCCCTGTCCAGCCTGGCCTTGGGCACTTCCAGGGATCCACAGCTTCTCTGGGCAACTGTGCCAGGGCGTCCTCACCCTCACAGCCAAGAGTTTCTTCCCAATATCCCATCTAAACTTCCCCACTTCCACCTTAAAGCCATTCCCTGTGTCCTGTCCCTCCATCCCTTGTCCCAAGTCCCTCTCCAGCTCTCCTGGAGCCCCTTTGGGCACTGGAAAGGGCTCTGAGGTCTCCCTGGAGCCTTCTCCTCTCCAGGTGAGCCCCCCCAGCTCCAGAGGGGCTCCAGCCCTGGAGCAGCTCCGTGGCCTCTCCGTGTCCCAACAGGCCCGTGAGTTTAACAGGGCACCACGGAGCAATGCTGATATTTTTATGGTCTGTTTCACAATCAGGGAGTCTTGGGGTTGACACAGCTCGAAGCCATCCTCTTTTCCAGCTGATTTTATGAGTTCCCTGGTGAATGTAATTGCAGGTTCTGCGGAACATGGTGCACTGTGCAGACCTGAGTAACCCCACCAAGTCCCTGGAGCTCTACCGGCAGTGGACGGACAGGATCATGGAGGAGTTCTTCCAGCAGGGAGACAAAGAGAGGGAGAGAGGGATGGAAATCAGCCCCATGTGTGACAAACACACGGCCTCCGTGGAAAAATCCCAGGTAATTGGCCCTGAGCTTGGCGTTTTGAAGGCACAGACAGAACCGAGCTGCTCTCTGCAGCACAATTAGGAGAGGAGCCAGCGGTTCAGAGGGTTGGTTCTGATCAGCCCTGACATCCAGCTGTGCCTGGGGCTCTCTCATGCTGGAGAGGCTGTTCCAGCTCCTCTCTGTCCCCCTCAGTTCTCCTCATTCCCTCTTTGTGTCCCAGTTTCCAGAGGGAGTCAGGTTCCTTTTGTCCCCTGGGCTGACAAAGGGCAGCTGTGCCCTCCCCGTGCTCTGCCAGGCCTGTCCTGCCCTCCCAGCTCTCAGTGGGCACCTCCCAAACCCACTGAAGCTGTGCCCAGCAGTGCCAGCCCCACTGAACCGTGGGGTCAGGAGCTTCTCCCAGCTGAGATCCACACCCTGGAAAACCCTGGATGGCACTCATTATCCAGGGCTGACACTACCCAGTTCTGCAGTGCATCTGTCCGCTTGAATTAGAGGCCTGTGGAGATGCCCTGTGCCCAGAATATCCATTTAAATCCATATAAACCTTGAAAAGAGCTGGATTTGCCTTTTTCTTTTTTTTTTGAGATGAACTGGCTCATCCCTAGTTCTGATTCATAAAATGGTTTCAAGGTCAGATTTTGTTCTGACCTGTGTAGCACAGGCCGTAAAATTTCGCCTGGATGGTCTATAATGAAACCAGGAATTTCTGTTTGTCCAAACACATTCCAGCCTTTATATAATGCTGTCTTGCTTGTTGTTTTTGAATGACTCCAGCAAGTCATCACTGAGGTTTTTCAGCTTGAATAAGTAACAAAATTGATGATAATTATTTCCAAATGTCCTCTTGGGCTCAGCCAAGTGGTTTCAAAATTATTCACTCAACCGCGTGGTGATTTTGTTGGAAAAATCTGTCTGATTTCTTAACCTAACAAGAAATGAATCCTTCAGCCAGGCCTGGCCAGAAAATGCCCCTGTGCTTTGCATGTGAGCCCCAATTAATTCTTTGCTTCACATCTGCTCTTCTCAGAGGCTTCAAAATGCCATTTTTGCCCTGCAAAAAAGACAGGAATTGCACAAAATGGCCATGATGGGATGGCAAAGGAAAAAGGGAGGTGACGTGTCTGTGCTGGAGGGAAACAAGGAGCGACTGGAAAATAATATGCAAATATTTCAAAGCTTGAGATGCCCCCATTTTACAACAGAATATTTCAGAATCAGTGCTGAGCTGTGTGGCCAGTTTTTCCATGATTTGGGATGGTTTTAAAGCAACCATGACCTAAAACAATGATTTTAAAGAAGCAAATTTAAAGAGTGCTGATTTTTACCCGTTGGTGCCATGGAGCCCTTGAGCATTTTGGGTTCCAACCATCCAGAACCCGTTTTTTTTTTTTTGTTTTTCCTCACTTCACCCATGTGCTGCAGGAAATTTTCATCACCTTTTTGTCGAAGCTGCCTCCCCAGCCTGTTGCAATTGCATGTGGATGTTTCTATTGACATCCTGTTGTGTCTGAGGGAGCCACGTGTGATTTCCAAAGCAAACATCTGCGCTCCTGGGAGAGCCGTTTCCTCGCTCCTCACAAACGCCGTCCGGCGGAGCGGGGAGCAGGGACACGCTCTGCCAAGAGGGAAGGATTCCAATCCTCTTTATGGCCATTCCAGCAGCTCCATCCTGGACGTTGTTCCTCCCTGACTCACACGGTTGGAGGGGGCTGAGCTCAGCGGAAGGGCTGACGGAGCAGCCGCGTCCCTCACTCTTTCCAGCGCTGGGACGTCACCCCCCGGAGCCGGGAGCGGCTCCTGCCCGCCCCCGTGCCAGGGCAGGGTTCCTGGGATGAGCAGATCTGTTGGGAAGCTCTCACAGGACCCACAGACACACGGTGGGATGTTTCAAGTGCAGGATCAGGGGATAGGCACAAACTGCAGGGAAATGCACCTCAGGGTGGAACTTCAGACAGGCAGAGGTGGCTGCTCGCTGTGGGAGCCAGGGAATTGCCAGCGTCAGCCACGGGGTATCCCGGGATAAGGGCACAGTGGCAGCAAAGGCAGCCTTGTCCCCACTCACCTGGGAATCCTGTCCAAGAGGAGCAGACTGTCTCAGTGCTGGGAGTTCCAGTTCCATGGTAGGGGCATTTTCCACCATCCCAGGGTGCTCCAAGCCCCGTCCAGCCTGGCCTTGGACACTTCCAGGGATCCAGGGGCAGCCACAGCTTCTCTGGGAAATCCATCCCAGGGCCTCCCCACTCTCCCAGGGAACAATTCCTTCCCAATATCCCATCTAAACCTCCCCATTTTCAGCACAAAGCCATTCCCTGTGTGCTGTCTCTCCATCCCCTGTCCCCAGTCCCTCTCCAGCTCTCCTGGAGCCCCTTTAGGTTCTGGAAAGGGCTCTGAGCTCTCCCTGGAGCTTCTCCTCTCCAAGTGAGCCCCCCCAGCTCTCCCAGCCTGGCTGCAGCCCTGGAGCAGCTCCATGGCCTCCTCTGGACTCTCCAGCAGCTCCACATCCCTCTGCTGTTGGATCCAGGGCTGGGGCAGCTCTGCAGGTGGGGTCTCACCTGGGCAGGGCAGAGGGGCAGAATTCCTGCTGCCCATGCTGGGGGATCAGCCCAGGGCTCCCTGTCCTGAGTTTCCTGTTGGCTCCTGCTTGTAGTTAAACTTTCATCCAAGGTTTGATTCTGGACAGGACATTGATCCAACCCAACACTGTGGGTGCAGCCCTGGGTATGGATGGTTCTGTCTGCATTAGGCTGTGCTGGTCTGGGGACTTGCTCCTGGTATTTTGCTTGTGAAATCAATATGATATAAACTTTCTAGACACCCACCTGCTCCTGGTTATTCCCTCCCCCTAAGTGTGTGTGTTTTCCTGTGTTTTCCAGGTGGGATTCATCGACTACATCGTCCACCCGCTCTGGGAGACGTGGGCTGACCTGGTGCAGCCCGATGCCCAGGACATCCTGGACACTCTGGAGGACAACAGGAACTGGTACCAGAGCATGATACCTCAGAGCCCATCCCCTCCTCTGGAGGAACGGGGCCAGGACTGCCAGGGCCTCATGGAGAAATTCCAGTTTGAACTGACTCTGGAGGAGGAGGATTCGGACGGGCCGGAGAAGGACGGCGAGAGCCTCGGCTACTTCAGCAATACAGAGACACTCTGCGTGGCCCAGCCAGGGGAGGAGGAGTCCCAGAGGGAGGCAAACATCGAGATTGTGACAGAAGACACATCTCCTGTGGACACATAATGTCCTGGCCCCCTGTGAGTGGCTTTTAAACACTTAAGGAGCTTGCAAGCGGTCTCCGACAGCCTGCAGCCGGGTCTGAGGCCTCTGCCCACAGAGGTGACAGATCCTCCCAGCTACTTGAGATTGGAGTCAGGGTTACAGATGGTGTAGGAAATGATTGCTCAGGAAATGAACAGGTGATTTGCCTTGTGGTTTGAGCCTTGTCAGCCAAGAGCATCGCGTTGTCCTGGAGCTGGCTTGGGTCGGGACTGAGGCGGCGACGACACACAACTGAGAGATTTTATACTGTTAGTTTTGGAATTTATACCGGTTAGACTGATAGAAACTACTGATTATTAACTCATATACGACCTGTCCACCCGACCACCTGTCTGCAGACCTGTGTGCCTTCTTTGTAAACACTTTCATGTCTTTTCAAGAGTCTCTTAATTCAACACACGGAGTTTGGTAGTTCAAAAGCGACACAAAGTGTTCCAGAATTGACGGCTACTTTTTTGATTCTTCCTGTTACCAGAAGCAGTCTTCCTTTTTTTCATGGGCAATACCTGTCACTTTATTGCAGTTAATCACTTTGACAGACTGAACAGAAGGGGAAACCCTCTGTTTTGCATTGCTGCACCTTCAATGTGTTCTTAATCCCCCGCGGTGACCCACGTGAAGTCACTTCATGCCATCGTGCACCGTTCTCTCGCTAGGAACGCCAGGATTTTTTCCTCCCCGGGGTTTGGGTTTGTGGTGAGCAGGACAGAGGGCAGTTTTTTGTTTTTTTTTTCCCATGGCACAGCTCAGTCCATCCCCGAGTAAGCGTGGCAAGGCAGCGTGTGACACGCCTTCCCCCTCGGCAGCTCCTTGGAATTTGCACGCTCGGATATTTGTGTTTCTCTGGCCTCTCGTCCACGTTCCCTAGGTTTAGGTCCACCATCCTCCTCCTGCACTGCCTCGAGCTCTAACACCTCCATTACTGTTTATAACAGTGTATTTATTACGTAATGTACATACTGTAATGTTTTGTAAGTTATTAATTTATATGAATTAGCATCGCCTGTCGGCGGCGATGCTAATGGGGTAGAAAACTCGGAATAAGAGTTGCCTTTTTTTCTTGTAACCTTTTTGTATTGCATAAAGTCCAAGAACCTGAACATAGCTGAAGAGACAGACACAACCCAGGAAGGGCATTTGGGTGGCAGCCGCCCCTGGGGAGGGGACCCAGGACCCCAGGGCAGCAAACGGGGAATGCCAGGAACGTAGAGAGGGGGAACCGAACAAAGAACTCCCCGGGCCGGCTTTTCAATGTCACAATGTTCCAATTTCTGAACAACCCAATGTGAATTTCTATGACAAAAAATAAAAAAAAATGTGAACTGATGTAATAATTGTGCTGTGAAACTTCCTCTGACAAAGCTTGTCCGGCATCGTGAGCGGTGTCAATCTCAGTTTGTAAAATATGTTTCAAGCTTTTTGGTCCAACTCGTGACTAATTAGTTCATGACAATAGCACAGTTGTGCATGATCAATGGGTTTGTTTGTCTGTTGAACACTGCATTGTTCCAGGTGGTTATTTTATTGTTTCCAAAAGTTTCACACGATGTATGTTATAGTATTCTATATTGTGTTCAGATGCATTCTTAAGAGATTTTTATATGAAGTGAATAAATGAAAGCATGACCCTGCCTGCGGCGCCTCCTGATGCTTTTGTCGAGCAGCCAGTGTGGGCTGTGTCCCCACTGCTCCGGGGACAGCAAGATGGGACCCCCAGACCCAGAACCCTCCCATGGCCAAAGCCCAGAACCTCCTGTGGCTCAATCCCAGAACCTCCCACAGCCCAAACCCAGAACCTCCTGTGGCTCAATCCCAGAACCTCCCACAGCCCAAACCCCAAACCTCCCACAGCCAAACCCAGAACCTCCCACAGCCCAAATCCAGAACACTCCCAAACCCCAGAACCCTCATGTGGCCAAAACCCAGAACCCTCCTGGAGCTGAAACACAAAACCCTCCCATGGCTGAAATCCAGAACCTCCCACAGTCAAACCCCAGAACACTCCCATGGCTGAAATCCAGAACTCTCCTTTGACCAAAACCCTCCCACGGCCCAAACCCAGAACATTCCAAAGGCTAAAACCCAGAACGTCCCATTTCCAAAACCCAGAACCCTTGTGCATCCAAAACCCAGAACCTCCCACAGCCAAACCCAGAACCTTCCA
>VZRZ01002330.1:210295-220329 GCA_013398175.1 Climacteris rufus | reverse complement strand
GGATGCAGGGCAGGGATGGTGCAGCAGCAGTGCAGTGCAGGGATGCAGAACAGGGTGCAGGGCAGGGATGGTGCAGCAGCAGGGGCAGCAGGACCCTCCCCAGCAGAGCCCAGGCCGTGCCCGGAGCAGCAGCACCGCCTCCAGCAGCAGCAGCAGTTAATTTCCAACCCAGCTCTCCGGGAACGCTGCACAGGGACCGTGCCCGGGGGCAGCGGGGGCTGAGCAGGAACTGCAGGGCCCCAGGAAGCTCCGGGAGCCGCAGGGCTCAGCCTGGAAAGCTCCGCGGTGCCACAGCCCCGCAGCTCCGGGGAGGAGCCCCCAGCCCCCTGTGCCAGAGTGCCAGAGTGCCAGTGCCAGTGCCAGTGCCAGTGCCAGTGCCAGTGCCAGTGCCATGTGCCCATGTGCCCGTGTGCCAGTGCCAGTGCCAGTGCCAGTGCCATGTGCCCGTGTGCCCGTGTGCCAGTGCCAGTGCCAGTGCCAGTGGCAGTGCCCGTGTGCCAGGCTGCTGGGGCCCCCAGCCCTGTGTGCCTGAGCTCAGCCTGGCAGTGACTGAAGGGGCTGCAAACTGCACAAGGAGCTGGAGCAGGGTGGGGGTCTGTGAAACATTTCTGTGATGCAGGGTTGGGTGGGATATTGGGCAGGAATTCCCCCCTGGGAGGGTGGGCAGACCCTGGCACAGGTGCCCAGAGAAGCTGGGGCTGCCCCTGGATCCCTGGCAGTGCCCCAGGCCAGGCTGGGCAGGGTTTGGAGCAGCCTGGGACAGTGGGAGGTGTCCCTGCCAGGGCTGGGGTGGCACTGGGGGGGATTTCATCTCCCTCCCAACCCAGCCCAGGCTGGGATGCTGTGAGATCCCACCAAAGCTCCTGGAACGGAGCAGAGCCCTGTGCATGGTGAGGGAGCAGTTTGTCCTGGCAGAGCACAGCTTTGGGGAGCTGCTGCTGTCTCTGGGCAGCCAGACCTATCGGCTCTGCCCTTCCTGCTGCTGTTCAAGATCACAAAGATTTGCCTTTTGTGGTCCCAGCTCGGTTTCACAGCCTGCACTGCTCTCCTGCATTCTGCTTTCTTTAAAACAGTTTCTGTGTTGCCTTTTGTTTTGTTTTTTTTTTTTTTAACTGAGATCAAGCAGATAAGAGCCAAGTTAAGCCCAGCTGTTTGGTGGGAGCTGGGGCTGAGGTGTTTCTGCCAATGCCTGGGAAAGCCCATCCTGGTGCCAGGAGTCAGCCCTGCCTCTGCACTCCCCTCCTCTCCCTGTGACTTCCAAACAGGCTCCTTCCCTCTGCATCCTGCTTGGAAACTCTCAGTGCCACAGAGGCTGAGCACACTGGGGTCCCTGGTGACCCTGGGGTGCAAACCAGAGGGAAAAAATGTAATTATGCAAGAAAAAAATGGTTAAAAGAAAGGTGGAGATCATTGCTGGAGAGTTTGTGCTCGCCTGCTGCTGCCTTCACAAGCCTTCAGACTCTGACTGGCACCTGCTTCTAAATTATGGATCTACAAACTGCAAGGGAATGAGAAAATATAATTTGGGATTTTGTGGAGTGCCCATCCCTGGAGGTGTCCAGGGAAGGCCTGGCTGTGGCACTCAGTGCTCTGGGCTGGGGACAAGGTGGGGATGGGCACAAGCTGGACTCAGTGCTCTAGGAGAGCTTTTCCAAGCCCAGGGATTCTGGGATTTGCCTGCCTGAAACTCCCGTGAGTTCAGACCCAGTGGCAGCCAGGGATTTCCCAGTTCTGCTGTGCCTGTCCCAGTGCTGCTTCCAGCAGGAGGGCAGTCACTGCTGCCCTGGGTAAATCTGCTTTAGGAGCTCCAGAAGTTTCTGTTAAAATTCCAAAATGCAAAAAAACCAGTAAAATAATGGGAATAATGTGAGAAAAACGTGGGAGCAGCCTTGGCAGGGGCCCTGCAGAGGGTTCACCTCTGCTGGGACACTGCAGACCTGAGCTGGGGTTGGGTGTGCTGGTGTCCAGCCTGGATACCTGAGCTGAGCCGGCAGCTCCCACCAGGCCCTGCCTGGAACACTGGGCAGATAAAATCTGCTCCAGACACACCCCAGAAGCAGCAGCAGCTCCTGCAAAACCCCAGCAAACACCAGGGTCACTGAGCTTTTATTCTGACTGGTACAACACACACGGATTGGGGAACAAACAAGTGGTTTTCAGGCAAACCAGGTGGGTTTTCTGTGCCCTACAGCTCCTGTGACACCTTGGGCAGAGGGACAACACAGACAACCAGGCTGGAAAGGCATTGCTAAAGAAACACAACACAGACACACCTTCCCATCCCACAAAAACGGGAATCAGAGCTTCCATGGACACTGCAGCTCCTGGGACCAGTGTGAGAGTGCATCCCACCCCACAGGGCTGGGGTCAGTGCTGCCACTCCTGCTGCCCTGGGAACCCTGCAGAGCTCACAGCCCTTCATTTCACCACATGGATGGACAGAAGTGCCCTTCCCACACCTACTGTGAATATTCACTGCAAAAGGCTTCATTTTAAGGGAACTGGAGTGAAAGCACGGCTGGGATCAGGAACCAGCAGCCCTGAACTGCTGGAGGGTCCCATTCCCAGATTTCCATAGGGGATCCGTGGTGCTCAGGAGACACAGCACCCTCCCCTTGCCATAAAGGGGTGGCTGAACAGGGATGGATCCCCTGTCCCTCTGCATCCCACACGGATCCCAGGGAATGGGGGAGCTCAGGAATGTGCAGCCAGGGCTGATCCAGCAGCCCAGGTCAGCCTGACATATTCCACAAGTGACCAGCTCTGTTTAGTTCTTGCCCAAAGCAAAAGTACACAGAGGGAACAATACAGACCCTCTGCACACAACAGGCTTTGTACTCCCCAATGAATCCAAAATAATAGAGTCTGACTCCTGCAAGGCAATTTTTGAGGAGAAGGAGGAGATTTTTATCTGCTCTGTTCCCCAGAGCAGCACCCAGGACCTGAACCACCACTGGACCTGTGGTTGTTCCGCTCAGGAGCAGCTCAGCACAGAGCAGGGTCCATCAGCTCATCCTGAAAAAGGCATTTATCCCATTGAATTCAGGCTGGCTCCTGAATTAAAGCTGAACCTTGGCTTTTAGGCTGTGCTCTGGCTAAAATCAGATTTCTGTGCACGAGGAATCAGACAACGCAGAACAAAAGAGAGGGGACACATTCTTTGTGGAGGAGTTACTTTTATAAACAAAGGAAAAAGAGTAAAAATAGAGGTTCTGTGCAAGAAACTCCTCACAGATGCAGAGGCAAGACTACATTTGCCTGTAGGGCCCCTGAATCCCACAGTCCCTGGCACATGGCACATCAGTTGTATTTTATTGTATTTGCATTGAATTTCACCCCAAAGGCCACGAAACAGGAGACATTAGAGGCTGTCAGCTGCAAAAGGGTGAAGAAAATAAGTTAAAGCACAGCTTTTTGAAAAAGAAGCTTTAGATGTGGCACAAATGGATCAGAACTGAGCTCGTAACAAAAACATGAAAGTTCCTTTAGGAAAAGACCTGACTAATTCACACACTTCCACCCACTGCTTCCAGTCTGCTGGAGTTGAAAAATTCCCAAAGCTGCCACATTTTGCCTTTTTGGAGGAGGGGAGAACGAAACTGCTTGGGGTGCTGTTCTCCCACCGGGCAGGACGTTGTTCTGAGTGGCATCCCCACTCCTCACAGAGCATTTGCTGCTCACTTTAGCCCTGGATGTGTGCACTTCCCAGGAAAGCAGCTCTCGTGGGAGCAGTGCCCTGGGCTCTCAGCCTCTGCCAGGAATGCCCAGGAGGAAGAGCAGAGGTGCCTTTCCCAGCCTGTTCCTCACCCTGCCCACAGCAGCTCTGTGCTGTGCCATGCAATTCCCAGCCTGCCTGGGGATTCCACAGGCTGCTGGATAAAAGAAATCAGGGATTTCTCCCCTTGTCCCAGTGCTACCCCCTCCCCACGCTCCCTTCAGCTCCCACATGGGTCAGTGTCTACCAGGGCACACCCAGGGGCAGGAGACCTGTGCTGCCTTCAGTTCTTGGGAGAGATGGATGTACCATCACTGCCACAGCACCTGCTCAGTTTTGAGTCACTGAAAGGCAATCAAATCTCCTAATTTTGTTTTCCTTCTCCCCATGGCTTTGTGCCCTGCCTCCTCTTGTCCCTCCAGAGAAAGAGGAGGAGGAAGGACTCTCTGCAGGAGATAACCCTGGTATTCAATAACCCAGGAGTGTGTCCCTTCAGTAATTCCATCTCTAGAATCTGTTTGCTGACAGGAGAACCATTTTTTTCTGCTTTGATGTAAGAGAAGTCCCCTCAGGCTCTGTTTCAGACCCCAAACCCTTCATCCTGCAACTCAGCCACGCATGGCAACGACCACGGAATGTCCCAGCACTCCTGGCACGGGGCAGAACCCGGCACTGTGAGTGCAGCAGGAACATCAGGCAGTGAGGGTGTCCCAGGGAGCAGAGCCACAGGAGAGTCCCAGTGCCCGCTGGCAGCAGCAGCTCTGGGTGCTCCGTGCCCCTCAGGCCGCAGGGCAGCTGCACCCCACACTCCTGGTACAGTAGAGAACCCGGCACTGTGAGTGCAGCAGGAGCACCAACTCAGGCAGTGAGGGTGTCCCGGGGAGCAGAGCCTCAGGAAGGTCCCGGTGCCCGCTGGCAGCAGCAGCTCCGTGCCCCCCGTGCCCCTCAGGCCGCGGGCCGGCCGAGCTGCTCGGGCAGCGTCACCGCGCGCTCCCTGCACTCGGCGTTGGAGCAGCTGGACACGGCGCTGGCCGCCTGGCAGAACTTGCGCAGCAGCATCTTCCTGAGCAGCAGGTACACCCAGGGGTCCAGGATCTGGTTGAGGGAGGCCAGGCGCACGGCCGTCAGCGACAGGTTGCACTCCCGGGGCAGCTCCCGTCGCTGGGCGCCGCTCCTGCAGTGCTCGGCCGCGGGCTCCGAGACCATCCTCAGCATGGTGACCTGGGGAGGCACAGGGTGGGCACAGGGTAAGGCAGTGCTGGCTGCACCACCACACACACAGCTGTGGTAAGGCAGTGCTGGCTGCACCACCACACACACAGAAGCTGTGGCTGCCCCGTCCCTGCAAGTGTCCGAGGCCAGGAGCAGCCTGGCCTAGGGGAAGGTGTGGAACTGGGTGGGCTTTACTGTCCCTCCCCACCCAAACCAGTGTGGGATTCGCTGAGAAGGCTCCTAAACACCTCAGATTTCCTGGGCAGATTCCTATGAATCTTTGCTGGGCAGATTCCTACAAATCTTTACTGGGCAGATTCCTCCAAGTCTTTAATGGGCAGATTCCTACAAATCTTTACTGGGCAGATTCCTACAAATCTTTACTGGGCAGATTCCTACAAATCTTTACTGGGCATATTCCTGCAAATCTTTACTGGGCATGAGTTGGAGAGGCCGAGTGCTGAGTGTGCTGCCTGCAATCCCTGTGGATCTGGGACTGTGCCCACGGTGCTGAGTGTGCTCCCAGTGCCACAGAGATGGAGGCACAGCCAGCTCAGCCCTGCTGCTCCTCCAGCTCTGTCCTGCTGACCACTGCCAGCCTGGCTCAACCCAGCAGCAATTCCCAAAGCTGCTGGGACAGCCCGAGGGACCAGAGGAGCCGCTCCCAGCCCCGGGCAGCCCTTGGCTGCAGCCTTTGGGAAGAGCCAGGACAACCTGCAATCCCAGCTTTCCCACAGGAAGCCTCCTCAGAGCTGCCTCACCACAAAGGTCACATCTGGGCTGCTGCTGTCCCCACAGAGCGGGACAGTCGGAGCCACAGTGACCACGAGCAGAGGCTCTGGGGGAGGATTTTTCCATTCAAAGGGATATTCTGGCTTCTAGACCAATAACCATGTGTTGACCTTGGAAAGCCTTGGATGAGTCTGGAGGGCAGGGCGGCGTGGACAGCACAGGAGAATTGTTTTTGTTCCTTTAAATGGAACCAGTTGAGAATTCCACCCACGACACTCCACTGACACAAGTAACCACAGTTTGTAAAACCCTGGATACAGACCCAGAGCACATCGGGGGCCACTTGGGCACCAGCCCCACACAGCCAGCACCTGAGCACTCCCTGGCTCCTTGGGACACTGTCTGCCCAGCCTGCAGCATTCCCTGCAGCATTCCCTGCAGCCTGATGGAAACACAGCCACAGGGACCCCCCCAGGATTCACATCCCAGGCTCCCAGACCAGCCCTTCCTCTGGGAACTCTGCAAGGCCCCTGCTGCTGTCATCTCTTGCCATCTCTTTTTTGGTTGGTGAGCCCATGGAGCTCCAAAAACATCAGGATAATAAAATACACTTCCCAAGCAGACAACTGCTGCTTATTTTTGGTTTTGTTACGTCATATTTCTTTACTGGAATATTTGTTGGGCCAACAACCGCTCTATTGGAAATTTTATTTGTTTGATATCATTAGAGGTTGTTTATCATGGACTGTATTGGGCTTCTAAATGAATTAAAAGGCTGCACAAGGCAGAGGAACAACATCCTCTGTTGGATGGATGGTGGAATAAAGTCAACGTAATTTATGCCAACAAAAAAATTGGCTCAAAATGCATATAGTAATACAGCTGATAATTGCATGTATTCAATTAGAGTAGCCAGAACTTTACTTTCATCATGAGCGTGGCTTTATATGTCTTTAATTTCTGTCTGCCAGAAGGCTTAAGGAGCAGAAGCATTTTAACAGGAAAAGCACCACATCTGAGCATTCTGGCTTTAAATAACCTTGATCCAAGTCTGGGAAGGAATAATTTTGTAGCCTGGAACTCCAACAGAGTTATGATGAGAATTCCAGTTTGTGCTGCACCAGTAGAATCA
The DNA here is from genome assembly GCA_013398175.1 of Climacteris rufus. Taxonomy (NCBI): domain Eukaryota; kingdom Metazoa; phylum Chordata; class Aves; order Passeriformes; family Climacteridae; genus Climacteris; species Climacteris rufus. The sequence continues at coordinate 213,538 of VZRZ01002330.1, read as the reverse complement.
CAGAACAGCTTCTGCTGCCTCACCTCAGCATCGTTTGCTGCCAGTCCTGCCCAGTGGTTACCCCAGAGCCCCAGACTGGGTTGGGAGGGACCTCCAAGCCCACCCAGAGCCCCCTTGTCCTGTCACTACAGGCTCCAAAATGAACAGAAATCAGTTTGAACTGGGAACCACTTAGGATGAAGCACTATCATCCTGGAGTGGAGTTTTCCCAGCTTCTCCATGCTGCATCCAACCAGATCCTGTGTGCCTGGAAAAAGGAGGCAATCCCTCCACGGTGTGCTCTCCTCCTTTCCAGCCAAGCCAGCACAGAGCCAGAGCAGGCAGGACACTCCAGGAGCCCTTCAGAGCACAGCCACGATGTCAGAGCTTTCCCTCTGCTGCTAAATCACGTTTGATTTTGTCGTTTACATCAACAGATCAGCTCTAAAAATACCGTGTGTGGACGAGGGCGTTGTTTACCTCACAGCAGCAGCTGTCAGGATCCATTAGTTCTCAGTTACAAAACTCAGATGTCTTTTAAAAAAAACAAAACCCAAAAGAACTCCTCTGTAAAAGCCTGGATTTCTATTTCAGCTCCATTTCTTACAGCTGCTGGGTGATGCAGCTTCAGGTTAAATGATTTCTACGAGCTGGTTTTCACTGAAAAGGCACTTGAATTCTCCATGGTCACTCCTCCAAAAATCTGGCCTCTAATTCCTAAGCTGCACTTCAGAGCTGTGCAGAAAAAATGAAGGTTTATTTATGAAAATACTCCTGCAGCCCTGACTCTGGATTTTGAGAACACCTGAGACAGGCAGAGAAGTTTTGCAGACTCCACAGCAGCAGCTCCACGCTCGCCAGCGTTGCTGCTCCGAGGGCAGGGAAGTGCTGATGAATTCCCCCGGGGCTGTGGGTTGACTTCTGCCTCTTAAACCACAGAAATGCTCCGGGCAGCAAACCACCAAGAGGAAACCCTGCTTCCTGACTGATTTATCTGAGAGCTCTGGTGATGAAGCAGGAAAAGCTTCCCCCATCTCAGGGATCTCCTCTCCACGCTGCAAGGCTGGTTAAAGCCTCGGGGTGACAGCTCCGTGTCCCTGGGCTGGCCAAGGAGCAGCGTGGGTCCCACTGCCTCACAGGGTCCCAAAAGCCAGGGCTGAGAGGGACACGGGGCTCCTCCAGAGAGGGCAAATACAGAATTCCAGGGTCTCCCTGGGATGGAGCATCAGCAGCACAGAGCCCAGCACGGCCAAGGTGGGCAGGGCTGCAGGTTCCCCACGGACACAGGACAGGTTGCTGCCTTCCCTGACCCCTCACTGCCATCCCATGGGATCTGAGGAGCACAACATCATTCCCTGCCCCAAGTCCTCACTCACCCCTCAGCGTGGCTTTGTGCTTTATTTCTGCTGACGAGCTCTAGGAAGCTACTTGCACTTTCTGACTAATTCCATGGCAATGTTATTTTGAGGAATTGATGGAATTTTAATTCATTTACAAGGATAACATAACTAAACTGAGTTATTTTCTCGTTTTACCTCACCCCCACCAGGCATTAGCTTTGTGTGCCGTTCCCCTTGTCACGGCTGCATCCACGAGAGCTCAAGGACAAGAAGAAAGAAAAATCCTTCCCTGTCCATTTCCCATAAGCTCAGCACTTCCACAGCCAGCCTCAGCCCGTTCTGCTCAGAGGTCCCACGGACAAATTTTCCCCAAATCCTGCTATTCCCCGACAGCAGAACAAACCAGCCTTTTGGGACAGGGTTCTGGACCCCGGGTGTGCCCTGGTCCCACAGGGAAGAGATGTGGGCTCTGCCTCCTTCACTCCTACAGCATGAGCAGGGGTTCTTGAGTAAGGAATAACAGAGCAGTGGAAAGAAATGCAAAGAGCCTTAAAAAGAGAACAGAAAAGCCGGGAAGGCTGCTGTAAATCAGGCACAGCGAGCTGCGAGCCGGCCGGCGCCCGCAGAGTCACGGGTTGTGCTTCCTCATTAAACTCTCCAGTAAGTTTTGCTACAAGGTGGGAGCAAACAAAACATCCTAAATCGCATCGGGCGGCAGTGTCCTGCTCCCAGAGCCATCCTCACGCCCTGCACAAGAACCTCTTTCTCCTCCTTTTCACTCCAATCCCTGCACCTGATTTTCCCCGAGAGGCCGAGCCCCGGCTCTCCCCGGGACCTCTCCCGGCTGCTCTGCCAGCCCCGGCTGCTCTCCCATCACCTTCCCAGCCCCGGCTGCTCTCCCACCACCTTCCTACCCCCGGCTGCTCTCCCACCACCTTCCTACCCCCGGCACCCGCTGGCTCTGTCCCCGTCCCTGCCTTCGTTCCGGCGGCCGTTCGTGATGTCCCCAAGGAGCCGGGCTGTCCGGAGCCGTCCCGAGGGCCGATCACGGTGACCCCGTGTGCCGGCTCCCGCATACGTCCCCAGGGCTGTTTATGGTGTCCCCCAGGGCCGTTCATGGTGTCCCCATATGCCAGCTCCTCCAGCCACCCCCGAGGGCAGCTCACGGTGCCCCCCAGGGCAGCTCACGGTGTCCCCCAGGGCTGTTCACGGTGTCCCCATGTGCCAGCTCCCGGTGTCCCCATGTGCCGGCTCCGCGGAGGAGCCCGGGCGGGGCCCGCACCTACCAGCAGCGGTGACCAGCAGGCCGCCAGGACGCACATGATGCCCAGGAGCTGGATCAGCGTCTCCATGGCGATGCGGCCCCAGTGGCGGCAGGCGCGGGGCGCGGCGGCCTTGGCGCGGCAGCGGGACACCAGCGCCTGGATGGTGGCCAGGTTGCAGGCGCCGGTCACCACGAGGGACAGCAGCCCCAGCGCGGCGAAGGCGGCGGCGAAGGCGCGGCTGCCGGCGGCGTTGATGAAGCACCAGGTGGCGGGACACCAGCGCCTGGATGGTGGCCAGGTTGCAGGCGCCGGTCACCACGAGGGACAGCAGCCCCAGCGCGGCGAAGGCGGCGGCGAAGGCGCGGCTGCCGGCGGCGTTGATGAAGCACCAGGTGCCGGGCCACTGCAGCGCGTAGCGGCCCAGCCCGGCCAGCGGCAGCAGCGCGAAGGCCGCGCCGGCGGCCCAGATGGCGAGCAGGCAGCCCCGGGGGGCCCGCGGGCTCATGTGGCTGGCGTACCAGTGCGGGNTTGGCGCGGTAGCTGCGGGACACGAGCAGCATGGCCAGGGCATTGCCCACGATGCCCGCGATCATCATGCTCAGCGGGATGGCCGCGGCCGCGGCGCTGCCCCGCTCGGCCGGCCGGGCCGTGCCGTTCCC
>VZRZ01002330.1:178469-197516 GCA_013398175.1 Climacteris rufus | reverse complement strand
GGCTGGGAATGGGGCTGGGGATGGGACAGGGAACGGGAGAGGGAACGAGAATAGGAGCGGGGACGGGAACGGGGCTGGGGATGGGACAGGGAACGGGAATGGGACAGGGAACGGGGCAGGGAACCGGACAGGGAACGGGAGCGGGAACGGGGCAGGGAACGGGATAGGGAAGGGGAAAGGGAATGGTCAGGGAACGGGAATGGGACAGGGAACGGGGCAGGGAACCGGACAGGGAACGGGAGCGGGAACGGGGCAGGGAACGGGATAGGGAAGGGGAAAGGGAATGGTCAGGGAACGGGAATGGGACAGGGAACGGGACCAGGAACGGGACAGGGAGCGGGACAGGGAGCAGCCCTACAGGGACACGGGAACGGCCCCACGGGGACACAGGGCTGGACGGGATCCTGGGCAGGAATTGTTCCCTGGGAGGGTGGGAGGCCCTGGCACAGGGTGCCCAGAGAAGCTGTGGCTGCCCCTGGATCCCTGGAAGTGCCCAAGGCCAGGCTGGACGGGGCTGGAGCAGCCTGGGACAGTGGGAGGTGTCCCTGCCAGGGCAGGGATGGGATTTAATGTCCCCTCCCACCCGAAGCACTCCGGGGTGCTGGATCTGTCCCTCTCACCTCACATCCCCGGACAGCCCTGCCGGCCCCTCACGGGAAGGTCTCCAGTGCAATTCCATAGGAAAACAGCCCCGGAATGCCCCGGCTGCTGATGGATGAGGAAAAATCATCACACAACCCCCCGGTGCCACAGTGGGGAAAACGCACGAGCTTGGGGCTGGTTTTCCTCACCCCAGCGAAATCCCCTGAGGACACACAGAGCATTCCAGCTATTCCTGGAGCTCTGGCAGCCTTGGGAATGTGCCCTTTGCCTGGGGAGCCTGGGCAGTGCCCAGAACCCTCTGAGGGAAGAACCTTTCCCAATATCTGAACGACACGTCGGGATAGTTGTCAATGCTTGAGTGTGCAAGTCAATCCGTTATTTAAATAAATATTTAAATTTGGATTAATGACCCGTCCCGTGGTGTGAGGGGGGGTTTGTGCCAGCACTGGGACATTGTCCTCTCTCCCCTGTGTGTGCCCGGGGTGCCCACCCAACACGGTGCTCTCCTGGCAGCTCCTTTCCAGCCACCTCTGACCGCCCTTCCCTGGTTTTTATAGACTGGGAATGACCTGCCAAGCTGTGCTGTGCTCAGGTGCACCAGCATCCCCGAATTCCATCCATGCAATGTGTTTATTTATAGCAAATGTTGCCTTCCTGGCAGTTTTTATTCCCTGTCTCCTCGTAGCCACATCCTGGAATCATCTGGAATCTGGTTCTGGAGCTGGCTTTATCACTTCCCTCTCTGGGTCATGAGGAAGGTGCCAGTGCTATTGTTTATTTATAAATGTGAGAAGCAGTGCTGGGGCTGCTGCTGTGCCACACGGGGCTGGGTGCAAATTCCCACTGAGGGAATGCCTGTAATAATCAGGAAGGACAAGCCCGAGTTTTCCTGCTGCTGGAGGCTGCAGGGCTGGGCAGGAACTGGGATCAGGCTGTGCAAGGCTCCTGGGAGCGCTCACACTGCCGTGTCCTGGTTCAGTCAGTACAGCAGGTGGCACTTGAGGAACGTGTGTTTTCCATGGGCAGAAACACCTGCTTTCCCACGGAATTCGGGGGAGATGCTTTAGGTAGCAACACATCGATAATTCCGCTAAAAAATACTGTTCCTGTCCCCATGGGTGGTTGGCCCTGGGCCCTGAGATGGTCCTTGGGCTGCAGCTGGCACAGCACACAGAGCTGGTGGATGCTCCAGGAGCTCAGCAGGGTTTTCCCGACCAACAGGCACCACCCTGCTGCTCCCCAGGGCTCCAGGGAGGGACAACCCCGGGCCTTGGCCCCTGGGACTTGATTCATTCTTCAGGGAACAGCCTCTCATAAAACTGGGAATATCTGTCTTTAATGTCAGGGACACAAAACTGTCTGGGCCCAGGGAATAAATTAATGAGTGATGGAAGGGATTCTTCTTCTGTGATGCCCTTCTGTGTATCAAAAAATATTGGCTGAGCTGGAATGTTGGAAGGAAAGCTGTGTGCTAGACTCTGCTCATTAAATAGTGAGGAAATTCAATGGAATCCCAGAACAGTTTGGGATGGGAAGGACATTAAAGCCCACCCAGTGCCACCCCTGCCATGGGCAGGGACACGTCCCACTGTCCCAGGCTGCTCCAGCCTGGCCTGGGGCACTGCCAGGGATCCAGGAGCAGCCACAGCTTCTATTAAAACCTGAAAAGCCAACTGGGAATTGAAGAAGAACCCAAACCCTTTGATTTATGATTCAAACAAGGCTCAAGTGGACAAGGCAGGACCTGGAGTCCCCAGACCCAATGCAGTGCTCAGCTCTGTGACTACCCAGGACATTCCCTTTATTGAATGAGCGGCTTTTATCGTGCTGCTCTTCTTTTCCCATGTTTCTCACACAAAGCTCCATTTAAATATCTTCTCCCCGTATCCCAACAGCTTGTGAGCACTTTTATTGGATTCCTGTTCCTATCAGAGTGCATTTGGCCTTCAGAGGAGGGTAAGGAATTGATAATAACCCAGTAAATGAGAAATACATCACCCATCATTTTACCGTAATGAAACCGAGCGGTGCAGAATGAATCAATGTGCAGAAAACTGTTTAATTGGCCCGGCTCTAGACAGCCAATTCCTACCAGCGAGCCCTGAAAATCAGTTTCCTGAAGAAAACCGGAATGGCACAAAGGGCAGGAAGATGAAAGGCAGGTAATTAAAGGAAGGTTGCCGCGCTTCCAGCCCTTCCCATCCCTTCCCGCGTTTGTGCCGCGCTCGTTACTCGGCAGCTCCGGGCTCCCAGGTTCCTAAGCATCACTTTAAAGCACTTAATACATTGTTGATGCTTTGCAAGACACAATAATAATAATGATTTCAGCTCTCGGAGCTGAAGGAGTGCTATGCTTGCAGCAGGGGCAGTCTGGCTGTGGTGGGGCCGGAGCTGCTCTGACAGCACCGGGGGTTCCAGCTCCAGCACCTCCTGGGCCTTGGCTGAGCAGCCCTGGGGAGGTTTTGGGGTCTCTGCTGGGGTGTGAGACCCCCCAGCTGTGGGGTTTGTGGGACACCCAAGCAGTGCTGGCTGCACAGATGGAGAGGTGCTCATCCATGGTTTGCTCCAGTGACAGCTTTGGTGGTAGAGTTTTCCAAGCAAGGGTTGAGGTTTAGATTTAGATGGGATATTGGGAAGGAATTCCTCCCTGGGAGGGTGGCAGGCCCTGGCACAGGGTGCCCAGAGAAGCTGGGGCTGCCCCTGGATCCCTGGCAGTGCCCAAGGCCAGGCTGGACGGGGCTGGGAGCACCTGGGACAGTGGGAGGTGTCCCTGGGATGGCAGGGGTGGCACTGGGAGGGCTTTGAGGTCCCTCCCAACTCAAACCCTTCTGGATTCCACGATGATTCCATGTCACTCAAGCTGATGTGCTTTTGCAGGAATGATTTCCTTCAACGTGTGACTTGGGCAGGAGTCAGACACTGCGTGTCATTTAGTGATTTGGTAATTAAAGAATGATTCAAGCCTGCTGAGCGCACATTAAACCACAAAAGAAACGTTTGAAATAATAATTTAAATGTATTTTAGTTAGAGTAGAGTTGGCAAATATCCACGAAATCATTTAAACCCAAGACTGGAAGGGCTTTGAGGAGGAGTTTAGGCTGTGCCTGGGGTCAGGGGGTGTTCAGGTGACGGGACCAGCCAGGACAGGCACTGGTTTAACACACACAGTGAGCCCAGTTCAGCCTGGGCTGGGTTTCCTCTAGTACAGGTCACAGAGGTGTCACCCAGGTATCACCCAGGTGTCACCCAGGTCACCCAGGTGTCACCCAGGTGCCACCCAGCCAGGACACGTGTCCCAGGTGAGGGTGGATCACACCTGGCTGTTTCCCTCCTCCTGCTGGAGTTGCTGAAAACAGCAAAGGGAGAATCACAGAACCAGTTACCTTGCCTAGGCAAGTTTTCATTTTACATAAACCTCCTATTTTTCGCTCCCGAATGTGTTATTTTCTGTTCTGCCAATATTCACTATTTTTGCATGTCATTAGTGAGGCAGTAATGGGAAATACTTTGCCTAAAGAGTGTGTGAAACCAGCTCAGCTTTAAAAGGAGCCTTGACACCTCGCCCACGTGCTCTGCTCTGAGCCTCCCCGTCCCCTGGCAGCCTGTGATCCCGGAATAACACGGAATTTCACTCGTCACACAGCAGGGATGGGGGGATGGAGCACATCTCCTCATTAAATGTTTGCTCCCAAACAATAGCAGCGCGCTCTCCCCCGGCTCTCCTCGCTGACAAGAGCCTTTCCTGCAGCCTCAGTGTGATGGAGAGGTGGGCTTTCCTCCAGCAAATTCCTCCTGGCAGGCAAATTCCTCCTGCTTCAGTCCTGGTGCTCCTGCTCAGGAATAAATGAGGCCTCATGATGCACTTCACTCCTCTGACAGGAGAGCCAAACCTCTATTTGCTCCCAATTTTCTTGGCATTGGCAGCTCAGGTCAGGAATTTCTTTTAGAGCCACAAGAGGCCAGGTTTTTAAACTTATTCTTCAAAGCAGGTGTGAAATAAAGTGACGTTTTCCTCGTTGTTTAGGAGAACTCACCAAGCTTTGAGGCCTCTCCCAAGCCAAACCTGTCTGTGGTTCTGGGTTTATCCAAGAAACTGCTCTGTGGTTGCTCATTGCTGGTTTTTTCACTTTTTCTTCTGTTCCCTTCCTCTTTTTTCTCACCCACTGGGTTGTGTTTCAGGAGAGGGCTGCAGGATTCCTCTCTGGAATCAGAGGGGTCTGTCAAACAAGAAAAAAACCAACGCAATTTGTCATTTGCTCCTTTTCCAGCCAGTTGCTGGTGCCCCAGGATCTCTGCAGTTCATTATGTGAGGACAGCAAAACCTCTCCTCTGGTGTTCCAGCGTCTCTGGAAAACACAAAAGGCATTTCCAGCATTTCCAGCCTGGCAGAGCAGGGGACAGGGACTGGATACAGTGCTGGCAGTGTGGGGTGGTGGGAGGGATGGAGCTGCAAGGGCTCCGAGCTCCCCTGTCCCTGCAGGGATGGGATTCCCAGCAGGAAAAGCAGGAAGCACGTTCTCTAACCCTGCTGCTCAAAGGGACGTGCTGTGTTCCACAAAAATAGACATAAATAAGGCAATATTTATAAATTACAAAGGTGTGTTTGAACCCCAGGTAGGTGAGATGCAGAATAAACGATGTCCCTATTGACAGCACTAATTATTGTGCTTCAAAGAACCTTAATTTGAGCACCAATTTCTGGTAGCAAAAGCATTTAATGGATAAGTGTGGGAGTAAAGGTGAGGTGTGGAAAGAGAAGATCTAATATGTGTTTTTTAAAAGCCAGCTTGGCAAAGGTTCATCACTTAAGGAGTCATTGTGGAGCAACACAAGATGTGATTAACCTTTGCTGGGCTGTTCCCACCTCCACCAGCGAGGAATTCCTGGAGTTCCTGCCTCATCCTCTGGAGGAACATCCATCCCTGGGGCATCTGAGCACCTCCTGCTGCCGACGTGGCCCTCCCTGGAGGTCCCAGCTCTTCCTGGGGAGGTTCCTTTGCTTCCTCAGCATCTTCCCCCGGGCTCCCCAGGCTGCTGCCGTGGTGGAACCAGCAGCACTTCCAGCAAGGCTTTGCGGGTCAAGCTGTGCCTAAAAATGTCAAGTTTACTCCCTGAAATTTGGTGTTAAGGCTATAAAAGTGTAACTTGGTCACAGAAAGAATTAACCCCTTCGCAGCAGTGGGTTTTAAGCACGATTTGCTACTCTGTGCATGCAAATGAAATGTATTTGCCAAAGCAGCTCTTCCTCTGGCAATCTGCCTCCATAAACAAGTGCTACAGTCTGTTCACACGGATCCCAACCATGGGAACGTGCCAGTTGTACATTTAAAGGGTAAGGAACAATTCCAAAAGAAACTGTACTGACAAGTTTTTGCACTAATTTTAACTAAAATATTATTATTCTCAGCCACGTTCTTGTGAAAGGCCATTGAATTGCAGCGAATTGTGAGGGCACAGTTTGGCTCCTCTGGGTGCTGAGCTGGCTCCTTACACCTGCAGTTCAGTGCAGCTCTTTGCTTTTTGCTTTGCACTGACAGGAAATGTTTTGCTTCTTCTCCAAACCGTGTTTGAACAAAATAAAACAAAAGACAAACAAACAAACAAACAAAAGAAACAAAAGGGAAGAGTTTGGCTCAACAAACTGAACAACCCCAAGGAGGGAAGAGCCCAGAGGATGCCCCATAGTTTTCTGTGTCAGTCCCTGGGGGTGCATCCACACGACCTGACCCTCTGGATGTCCAAGGAGATCCACAAGATCCCAGAGAATCTGTGAATTCCATATCTGGCTGTTTGCCAGCCAGAATGCAAACGTGGTTTTGTGTTCTTGTTTTTACAGCCAGTTCTGCTGCAAGTGTGCCCATTTCAGTGAAGTCAGTCCCTCCTTCTGCAGCACTGCCAGTGACAGTGACACCAACACCCAGAGTCATTTTGAGGGTCCTGTTTACAGAGAAATGAGTGACCACTGAGGAGGAGAATCATTTTTTCCCCCCTCTTCTTTCTTTTAATGCAGAAGGAGTCTCCTGTGCATTAAATTACAATTCTAAATAGAATAAGCAGTCCAAAATGCAATTTCAGGCCACACCATGCTCAAACCCACGTTCCACTCCAAACCCAGGGAAGTCCAGTGGGTCAGAGCTGGAGCCCACTCCAGGGAGGGGCTGGGTCTCCAGCCCAGGAGGACTTTGGGGGGCTGACAGCTCAGCAGCTCCACAGGAGAGAACTTTCCCCCCAAACCTTTCTGAGGTGCATTCATCTCACTTTCCCAGGAGGCTGGATCAGATGCTGGGTCCAACACAGGGCGAGGGATGCTGCAGGCACAGTGTGAGGCTGAGGTGGGTGCAGGAGGCACTCCTGGGAGGTCTCCAGGTGAAGCAGGGCTGTCCCCAGCCTGGCACCCGCTCACCGGGGCTTTGCCCGACTGCACCCACATCCTCCAGCAGGGCCCAGCGCATTCCCTTCCTCCCAGAGCCCCACCAGCCTCCGAGCTCCCTCCCAACCCCAGCCAGTGTGATTCTGATTGCTCCTTGTGCTACAGCTCCACTTTTTGTTATCAACGGAATTTGGAGAGCTGTGCAAACTCTCCACGTTGCTATGGTTATAGCAGAGCCATTCCCAGCGTCTCCCTGAAGTAGCTGAGAGCGAGACAAATCCGAGGGACACTGTGCTGGCAATCCCCAGAAGCTCAGGGGTTTCAGATGTTCCTCCTGCTGTCAGCGGGACTGCGGGTGCCAGAGGAGGGCAGTGCCATCGCCAGGCTTCTGAGGAACAGAAAATCCACTGACAGCTGGAAACTTTTCAAGTTAAATTACCTCCCAGGAGGTATCCATCTCAACACCTCGGGCTCATTTCTACAAGCACGTGCACTTTTCCCCCATCAAAGCTAGAGGTACCCACGCACCGTGGAATCGTGGAATGGTCTGGGCTGGAAGGGCCCTTCAAGCTCATCTTGTTCCACGGCAGGGACATGGCCAGGGACACTTTCCACAGCCCAAGTCGCTCCAAGCCCCGTCCAACGTGCCCTGTGTGCTCTGCTCTCTGCCCTTTCCCTCACCCCTGAGTACACAGCCTCCTCTGCCTCTGCTGCAGCCCAGCCAGGGAGGTGATCCTGGGAATCCTCATTTCCAGCAAACCTGGGAGCAGTCCCTCTGTGCTGGGCCCTGATGTGGCTCCCTGGGGTGCACCCTCCCATCCCAGCCTCCCATCCCATCCTCCCATCCCAGCCTCCCATCCCATCCTCCCATCCCATCCTCCCATCCCATCCTCCCATCCGACCTTCCCATCCCAGCCGCCCNCCTCCCATCCCAGCCTCCCATCCCACCTTCCCATCCCAGCCTCCCATCCCACCTTCCCATCCCAGCCTCCCATCCCAGCCTCCCATCCCAGCCTCCCATCCCAGCCTCCCATCCCACCTTCCCATCCCAGCCTCCCATCCCACCTTCCCATCCCATCCTCCCATCCCAGCCTCCCATCCCAGGCTCCCTCCCCACCCGTGGCTGCCCCGCCAGGTAATTGCTGGTGCCAGGTAATGGAGAGTGACAATTCCATCTTTCAGCCATTTATCAGGCAGGGCTCTGCACATCAGGTGTCACAGGGACATGACAACTCTTGTCAGAGGAACAACAGAGTCCTGTGACAGCCTCTCAATTGAATCCCTCACCCACTGCTCCTGGCATCAACACTGCCTTAAAACAACTCCATTCGTTATTCAAAAAAAAAGGGGAAACAACCCCAGTGAGGTCCTGACAAAATATATCATTTTATTTGAAACCTAAAAATCCACTCGATTTTGCTTCTTCAGTGCCTTCAGAATCACCTGTCTGGGTTCATTAAGTGCTGCTTTATTTGTTGTCAGTGAAAAGCCAGGCTCGGGTCACTCTGCCAACGAGTGGGAGGCACTTGTTGGCTATGAATGATTCATAGCTCTGGTTTTTAATAAAATGCTTGTGTTAAAATTCTACATATGCTCAGAAGGAAGAAATAAAAATCCTTCTCTATATTTTCATTAGAATTTGCACTAAATGACAACCTGGGGGTTTATTCTCGTGTCAGAGTGTCCTCCCAGCAGCTGCACCACACGTGTACACAAGGCTGCACTCGGCTGCCCAGGGCCCCTGGAATCCCTCTGTGGTGTTGATCCCGTACAAACATTGTAGGGTCACAGTGAACTCTGCTTTTATCTCATTAAAAAAAAATAAACAGAAGTCCAAGTGAAGGCTGAGGAGGTGGCACTGCTGGTTTGGGTGGGAAGGGACCTTAAAGATCATCCCAATCCACCCCTGCCCTGGCAGGGACACCTCCCACTGTCCCAGGGGCTCCCAGCCCCGTCCAGCCCGGCCTGGGACATTCCAGGGATCCAGGGGAAGCCCCAGCTTCTCTGGGAATTCTATTCCAGGGCCTCCCCACCCTCCCAGGGTACAATTCCTGCCCAATATCCCACCCAACCCTGCCCTCTGGCACTGGGAGCCGTTCCCTGTGTCCTGTCCCTCCAGGCCCTTGGCAGTGCCAGCCCAGAGCGGGGCTTGAAGCACAACTCTCTGTCCCTCAAGCCCAGAGCACCACAAAAAGGCTTTACCAGACATTTACCTTTCCTTTTCCTCAGTATTTTTAATATGAAGAATATTTTTCCTGCAAAGATTTTTCTCACGTCATCTTTAATTTTCTTTCTTTATCCGGATGCTGCCTATGAACGGCTGGAGCTGTGCCAGGGGAGGTTTAGGTGGAGATCAGGGCAAGGTTCTTCCCCCAGAGGTGCTGGCACTGCCCAGGCTCCCCAGGGATGCTCCCAGAGCTCCAGGGGGGTTTGGACAGCGCTCCCAGGGATGCACAGGGTGGGGTTGTTGGGGGGTCTGTCCATGGCCAGGGGTTGGGCTGGATGATCCTTGTGAGTCCCTTCCAACCCAGGGTATTCCAGGGTTCTATGATATATTTTGATTTTACTTGCACCCGTTCACCCCTCTTGCTGCTCCACGCTGTTCTCCAGCCTCACTCCTGAGCCGGAGAGGTCAAACAGACTCCACAGATTCTGCATCCCATCTCAACACTTCCTGCAACTGTTTGTTTAAAAAACACCCAGTTTTGTCTGACAGACTTCTGGGGATGGAGAATGACACATCTCCTGCTACTCCCTTTCGATTGTAGTTTTTTTTAGCAGCGTTCATGCCGTCAGATATATTTTTATTTCCTATGTCTTTATTCTGTCTGTTGGATCCAAACATTTCAGAAACCCAACTGCTTTTGCCAGAGACCCTGTGGGTCTCTTGGGTTTGTGTGGAAGGGGCTGGAACGTCAATCACATCAGACTCAGGAGGACTCTTGAGGTTCAATATCCATGGTGAGCGCTCGACCGCCTCCCCACCTTCAGTGGGAGAAGGGGCTGGAAAGGGAAGGTCAGGATGGTGTGGGTGGGTTCTTCAAATCAGGGAGCTAAATAGGAGGTGGGCAGGTGGGTGTGGGGTCACCCAAACTCATCTGAGGAACACAATGGATGAATGGGATGGAGCTCCGTGGCTGCCGCCCCCGGGAGCCGGGGCCTCTCCTGGTTGCGCAGCAACGCTCTCGAGACCAAAATAAACGGCCCAGATGGCTCTGGAAAGCTCCTTCCTTCCTGAGGTAAAACACAGACATTTCTTCTTTCTTTAAGGTGAAAGTCTCCTGAGGTAAAGGAATCAGTCCACTGACAGTGGCAAAAATGACCAGTTTTGGGTTTTTGAAGGATTCCTGCATGGATGTGTGCTCCGTTCCCGCTGTTCCTTCCCAGCTCCTTCCCAGTTCCTTCCTGACCATTCCCTGGAAGGGTTCAAAGAGTTTTGTGTTAATCTTCAGTGGGCACAGTGGTGCTTGGTCAAAGGCTGGACTTGATAACCTTGGAGGTCTTTTCCAGCCTTAATGATTCCATGGTTCTGTTTCCTTTTTTCAGCTGTTCTTCCAACTTCTGCAGGTTTTTTAAACTTCTTTTTTAAATCCTGGATGGCTTTAATGGATGGAGATTCATTCCCCAAGCGGAGTGGGGGTCCCAGGGCTGTGGTTGTGCCTCGCAGCCCCTGCTGACCCCACAGACCCCTCAGACAAGGCCGGGTTTGGTGCTGCACGTGGAGCTTGCAGGCTCCAGAGGGACAGAGCGGTGCCACCGGTGCCTCCCTGGGCGTGGAAATTCCTTTTATTGCAACCAAGAGGCTTTGAGCCGGTAAATTGTGGGTTTGCATCGCTGTCCCTGCGTTCCAGCCAGGGGACACCATGGGAAAGCACAGCGGTTCCGTGGGAGGACCTGGCGTCTCCTTGGTAAAATCTGAACGTGGTTTTGGTTCCTTGGGATGTGAATAAAGCCTGATTGAAGTGGTTTTAAGGACCTGCTCCCTGTCTTGCTCTGTGCCATGAATCATGGAATGTTTTGGGTTGGAAGGGACGTCAAAGCCCATCTCATCCCAGTGTTCCATGGGCAGGGACACCTCTCACTATCCCAGGCTGCTCCCAGCCCCGTCCAGCCTGGCCTGGGGCACTGCCAGGGTTCCAGGGGCAGCCACAGCTTCTCTGGGAATTCCATCCCAGCTCTTCCCCACCCTCCCAGGGAGGAGTTCCTTCCTGCTGGCTGCAATCCCTGTGCCTGTGCAGGTGGGAGCAGCTGTGGCTGGGTGGGCTGTGGTGAGTCCAGGGGCTGGGACCATCCCTGGTGCCACCTCTGTGCTGGGACAGCCCCTCCGTCCCTGCCTGCGCTGCCTCCAGCACGGACCATGAATATTCAGAGATGTAAAACAGCAGCTGCAGCAAGGCTCTGCTGAGGATGTGTTCCATGGCTGAAGGACTCAAAAAACTCTGTATGAGAATTCCATCTGTAGCTTCTTACGTGATGCTGAGGGGGGTTTTAAATTAAAACCCCAATTTATTTTAAAAAGTACAGATACTCTTGTAAAAGGTGGCTTCATACAATTACATGGCAAAGTGTATTAAGGCCATTGATAAAAATGTAAAGATCTGAGTCATTTCAGGTTTCATCTGAGTGTGTTCAGAACAAAAAATCTTGTCCTGTGCAATTCTTCGTGTTCCATTTCCGATGGGAGAATTCTTGCTCGCAATTGCTCTTTCTTCTGGCCTGTTCTTCCTCTGTTCCCATTTCCCCTCTCTTCATCCCCAACTCCCACAGCTCCTTGTGCTTCACCAGCAGCTCCTCATGTTACAGGACAGGCTGCACATCTCATCATGAGCCCAGAACTGCATCAGCTCCAGGGCAGACTGAGCTTCCACCAGAAATGGCACTGGGAATCTATGCCTGGCATTTCCATTCATTTCCCCAAAACGCCTTCACAACACCCCCCTGCTCATCTCTGATTAATTAGTGTTTGTAGAATCTTGATATTTACATAGGAAAATTCCAATATTTGGGTCAATTTATGTGCTACAGATCTGATTCATTTACTGAGGAAATCAATGGATGTCTTGACTTGTGCCAGACACTTCCACCCTGACCAGAACCTCCTCTGAAGGAATCTCCCAGAGAAGCTGTGGCTGCCCCTGGATCCCTGGCAGTGCCCCAGGCCAGGCTGGATGGGGTTTGGAGCACCCTGGGACAGTGGGAGGTGTCCCTGCCATGGCAGGGGTGGCACTGGATGGGATTTAAGGTCCCTCCCAAGCCAACCCATTCCAGCAATCCACGATTCTGTGAGTTATGGACATGCTGAGCTGTTGTTTAGGTCCGTTTTTGTAGCTGACTTTCACGGCTGTTGTGTTACAGACACTTCCCATCAATAATTAAAATGTGTCCCTGTTGTGGCAGCAATAAATCCCTTCCAGGGTGTCACCTACTGTCCCTCATGAAGGACAAGAGAGACCCTGAGGGGCTGGAGGTGTCCAGGGCAGGGAACAGGGCTGGGAAGGGGCTGGAGCCCCAGGAGGGGCTGAGGGAGCTGGGAAAGGGGCTCAGCCTGGAGCAAAGGAGGCTCAGGGGGCCCTGCTGGCTCTGCACAGCTCCTGCCAGGAGGGGCAGCCAGGGGGAAATTTGGGATGTTATCCCAGGGAACAGGGACAGGAGCAGAGGGAACGGCCTCAGGCTGGGCCAGGGGGGCTCAGCTTGGATATTTGGAACATTTCTCCATGGACAGGGCTGCCCAGCCCTGGCACAGCTGCCCCATCCCTGGAGGGATTTCCAAGCCCTGTGGATGTGCCTTGGGGACAGGGGCAGGGCCTGGGCAGTGCTGGGAATGGTTGGACTGGATGGGCTCAGGGGGATTTTCCACCCTGAAGGATTCTGTGATTCTGCAATATCCAGGAGCTGTGGGGCTGAAGTGTCTGGCTGGAGCAGAAGTTTTACACCACAGACCCCATAATTAACTGTTATTACCTGCACTAACACACACTGATAATTACTCTTTGAAATGAGCTCACAACCAAAGCCTTGATTTAAACCCACATCCATTTCTCTGTGACCTCTGATCCTCCAAAGCATGAAAATATTGATGTTCCAGTAATTAGCTGTTCCTGCTCTGCTAATCCATTAACTCCTTGATTCTGGTCAGGACAGGGATGGGCCGAGTCATGGCTGAGAACAAGGAAAATAAATTCCATGTGCTAAAGCAGAAGGGTTGAACTCTGGCTCCTCACCAGCATTTACTGTTGCTACTGGTGGTGTTAGCGTTGGGAAACATCATCTTGCCGAGAAACTGCTAAAAAATGAAAATAAATGTTGTTTCCAGGAGATCCCGAGCGTCACTGGTGGGAATGGATAAATAAATGGTGAAGTTTATGGGCTGTTTGGCTGATAAAGGCTCTGTGGGATGAGCTTTAGCACCGTGTGTGTGGGAATGCACAGAGCAGCAGAGACCTGCACAGCCAAGGCTGCTGAATTCCTTAAAACTTGGCAAATTCCTCTTCCTCAGCCCTGCCTCAAACGCAGCACAGAAAATCCACTTTCTTTGTGTGAGCTGCTGGCCCCACGCTGCTCTGTGGTGCTCGTGTTGTGGGTGAGCTTCAAATGCAAGCAAATTGCAGCTGTACAGGAAGAGGGCTTTAGCAATTAATTAAAAGAAGTCCCAGGATGTGTTGAAAGGAGTTAAAATGAATAATGAATCTCTTTTTAATTAATGCATGGAAATTTCTCATAAACCAAGGGCATTGGGATACAGGAGGGAGAAATACACGAGGAAACTTCTTAGGAAGGAATTGTTCCCTGGGAGGGTGGGGAGGCCCTGGGATGGAATTCCCAGAGAAGCTGTGGCTGCCCCTGGATCCCTGGCAGTGCCCAGGGCCAGGCTGGAGCAGCCTGGGGCAGTGGAAGTGCCCATGGCAGGGGTGGCACTGGGTGGGCTTGGAGGTCCCTCCCAACCCAACCCAGTCTGGGATTCTGGGGTTCTGTGCTCTCACCAGATAAACCAGCTCTGGAGCAAATAATCAGCCCTGAATCCACTTCCTAGACTGAGCCCCCTGCTTTGGACTTCCCAGAACATCTCAGAATATCAGTTAATTCTCTTTATATGAATTCCATTCTCACTGTCTCATTTTATCTGTATTTTCCCGTTAAAATGCACATTATCTGCCTCCCCTTTATTCCAGGATTAGCTGTTTTTATCTCTCTTGCCCAGTGGATGCACTGCCAGCTCTATTTCAGCAGCTCCAACCATGGGTGGATTTTCCACACAGCTGCCTGGGCATCTGTGCTGGTGAAATAGGAATGTTGTCCAGCAAAACCCAAAGATTTCTGCTGGGGGTGGCATTTATCTGTAAGAATGGTTTTCTGGGAGGTGTTTCGTGTTCTTCAAACACAGCCAGACAAAATATTGAAGTTAAAGATCATTTCTCCTCAAGAAACTGTGGATATTATTCTCTGGGTTTTAGTTAAACTCACACAAATCCTGCCTTGAAGGAATCTTTGTATTTCAAGCTTCACTCTCGGCGACGTCAGGAGATGTGAATCTGAAAATTGGAGATCCATAGGAAACAGAAATCCTGCTCAGAGGCAGGACTTGTAACGCCTTAAACAGCTCTGAGCTGGGAGAGCAGGGACGGATGAGGAGGGAAAAGGGATTATTTGGAGTGTTTTGATTTCAGCCTCCTATGAGTCACTGCTCTGTATTAGGGGTGGATACCTGGAGGTGATGGGCTCTGTGTGGGACTCCTGCAGATTAATATCCACATCTGTGGAGTGCAGGCAAAGTGAAGTGATTTCCTTTTACCTGGAGGAGATGGAGATTGGGTATAAATCTTGTGGAAAACCGCACATAATCCTTCTCTGAAAGGCTCACTAAGGGGGAAAAAAGCCCTGCAGTCCTGGTGGGTTGGGTGGGATCCTGGGAATGATCTGTGATTTGACAAACAGGGTCTGGAGGTGCCCAGGCAGGGACCCAACGGGCTCAAGCTGTGCCAGGGGAGGTTTAGGGTGGATATTTGGGAAAATTTCTTCCTGGAAGGGCTGTCCAGCCCTGGGTGCCCGGAGCAGCTGCCCCCATCCCAGGGGGATTTAAAAGCTGTGTGGATGTGGCACTTGGGGCCAGGTGGTGGCCTTGGCAGGGCTGGGGAATGGTTGGATTGGAGCATCTCAGGGGCTTTTCCAACCAGAGCATTGTGTGGTGCTGTGTTTGCACAGTGCCATGTGATGACTGACAGCAGAAGGAAATGAAAACCGTGTTTACAACATTTCACTTCCCCAGCCCGTGGCTGACCCAGCCCTTCTGTCCTGTTCTGTGTGTGGCACCAGGGAGCTGCTGCCATCCCCCAGGCTGGCCTCAGAGCAGGGCACGTTTGAGCATCCCAGACAGACAATTCCACGTGGGGTTTATTGCCAAAAGCGAGCAGGGCTGTGCTGAAGCCACTGGGAGCGTGAGGATCTGCTGAACTCCTGCATCAGAGCATCACAGAAGGCTTTGGGTCACAACAAACAGGGAGCTGGCAACTTGCAATTAGTTTATGTTTTAACCCAGGAAACATATTTCCAACCAGGCAAGAGCTGTGGGAAAGAGTTGGAATAAATGCAGTGTTTGTGTGTTGCCAAGGCTTCAAATCTGAGCACGGAGAAGAAAAATCGGTTGGGGCCAGGCAGCTCCCAAAATATTCCCAGCCGAGTGGGAAGGCACGTGTTTCTGCAGCCATGGGCCTGGCCAGGACAAATGGCTCAGCCTGCTGAGCATTCCCACCATCCCAGGAAAGGGAGAAATAAATGCCTCTGCCCTTCCCTGGCTGAGGAGCACCAGTGCCTGCCCTGCCACCCCGGGAGCCTCTCCATCCCCACTCCTTGGAGCTTCTGCCCAGGGAGCTGCAGAGCCGTGAGCACCAGGTACTGAAAATAAAAACACCTCTCTCCCTCTTCCTTTTGCTCTCTAAGGAGAGCCTCCACCCCTCACAGCAGCCACGGAGGCTCTAATTTTTATATATATAGGCAGGATTTAATTTATTCACCTTGTCCTCACCCAGAGCTCTCAGTGCCACATCCAGGAATTCCTGGGACACCTCCAGGGATGGGCACTCCAAAGCTCCCTGGGCAGTTCCAAGGCCTGAGCTCCCTTTCCATGGGGAAATTCCTGCTGCTGTCCAAGCTGAGCCTCCCCTGGCCCAGCCTGAGGCCGTTCCCTCTGCTCCTGTCGCTGTTCCCTGGGATAACATCCCAAATTTCCCCCGGCTGTCCCTCCTGTTGTGCAGAGCCCCCCTTAGAAAATACAGAAATATCAACCCACAGGCACCATCCCAGCCCCAAAGCTGCTGTTTATTTACTCCTTGGATTCCTCTGAATGGTGACAAAGCCCCTGGCTGCTCCGTGGGATCCGTGGTTGGGGCAGGACCCCTCCCCATTCCCAGACCGGCAGCGCTGGCACGAGAGCCCCGAGTGACCCCGGTGCTGTCAGAGGTGCCACAGCTCCTGCCCCAGGCACGGCTCTGCTGGGCTTTATCTGCTCCCCAGAAAGGAGCACGGGGCTCACAGAAATGGTTTGTTACAATCAGCACGGAATTATTATTCCAGAGCCTTGCTCAGACATTGTCACACAGCCACCAAGGCCGCCTGATAAGGCTCCACTCTTCAAGGCTCCTCTTCTGTCTTGAGATATTTGGGCTACATTGTTATTCTTAAATAATTTCTTTTATAATGTGGAGAGTGGCTTGAAATTGAAGACAATCTTATGCCATTTTTTCCCCCTTCTGTTCAGTTCTAACTATTCAAGGCCATTTCCAAATATTTCATTAATTAATTTAGTCTCAAGAGTTGCTATTTTTCAGCATCCAAATCCAATTGTTCGGTGGATTTCAGTAAATCATCCCTGAAAGCTTTTTTTTTTTCCTACTTAGATACTGGTTTTGCACAGCATCAATCATTCTGCTCGCTGACAGGAAAAAATGTTTTCTAAATCTGGCTTGCTTTATTGTTCCCCCTTACATAAACAAAATGATTTATGAAGTAAAAGAAGGAAAGGAAGAAGAGTTCCATGATCTTTTTTAGCACTGTTTTTCCTTCAGCTGGAGTTTTATGTATATTTTTTCTCCTGGGCTCACGTTGGTGCTGGAGAAGAATCTCAGCTTCCCACTGACCTCTGTGCTGGTGCTTGTGCCGTGGCCTGAGGATTGGGAGAATCTCAGAGTGCTCAGTTTGGGTGGGATAATGCAGATTTGAGGGGCTCTTGGGAGCTGGGAAGGGGATGGAGAATCCTGAGGGAGCTGGGAAAGGGGCTCAGCCTGGAGCAAAGGAGGCTCAGGGGGCCCTGCTGGCTCTGCACAGCTCCTGCCAGGAGGGGCAGCCAGGGGGAAATTTGGGATGTTATCCCAGGGAACAGGGACAGCAGCAGAGGGAACGGCCTCAGGCTGTGCCGGGGGTGTCTAAGTTGGCTATTGGGGAAATTTCATGGAAAGGTTTTCCAGCCCAGGCCCAGCTGCCCAGGGCAGGATGAGTCCCCATCCATGGAGGGATTTCCAAGCCCTGTGGATGTGGCACTGGGGATTTCCAAGCCCTGTGGATGTGGCACTGGGCNATTTCATGGAAAGGTTTTCCAGCCCAGGCCCAGCTGCCCAGGGCAGGGTGAGTCCCCATCCATGGAGGGATTTCCAAGCCCTGTGGATGTGGCACTGGGGATTTCCAAGCCCTGTGGATGTGGCACTGGGGATTTCCAAGCCCTGTGGATGTGGCACTGGGGACGTGGTCAGGGTGGCCTGGGCAGTGCTGGGGATGATCTGTGACTCTGTGCTGCTCCACTGCTGGATTTAGGGGCTTGAAGATGTCCCTGGGCTCTCAGGGCTCACTGTCCTGTGGAACCCTCAGGTGTCTGTCCTGTGTCAGCACCAGGGCCAGCCTGGGGCAGCACGGGGGTGACAGCAGCTCCCAGCACTGCATTTCCACCCTGCACTTCTCCTGAGGATCCGAATTTAGGAGGCACCACCCAAGCACAAACATCTCACAGTGCCCTGAGCACACGGAGCAGCCTGGCCAGCCCTGCCCTCACCCAGCTCTGCTTTAGAGCAAAGCCTGGGCAAGAAAATGCTTAGATTTAACTTAACGGCCCTGGGTACATTTTTCTGGGGCAGACAATGCCAGGGAAGGATCGTTTATCATAAGCACATTCTTCTAATATTCAGAGAAACAATTTTTCAGCTCTGCGTTATCTGTTATTGCTCCTTTTATGTTCTTGTTCCTTGCTATGAGTTTCTGTTCAGGAGAGAAAAAAATGAATATATTTGAGAGTGACTGGAGTTCTACACGCAGTTCTTGTGTGATATGTTCAATATTTTATGATTCCTTTCTTCTTAAGTATTTCTAAGAAGCAGAACGTTGCCGGCTGCTGAGGAGAAATCGGATTTGTTGTTATTGAACAATCCTTAGAAAAGGAGATGGAACCATGGAGGTGTGGGGGAAGCTTAAAGGTTGAAC
This sequence comes from Climacteris rufus, assembly GCA_013398175.1. Lineage (NCBI taxonomy): Eukaryota > Metazoa > Chordata > Aves > Passeriformes > Climacteridae > Climacteris > Climacteris rufus. The sequence goes on along the minus strand of VZRZ01002330.1, from coordinate 179,082 downwards.
TCTTCCATCTCCAAAGGCACACAGAAGGCAGCTGGAAATAAGAGCTGTGGCTTCTGACCTTTATGTCATCCCAGTTTTGAAAGAGAATCCAGGATGAGAAGCCAGAGGTAACCTGTGGTTCCAAGGCTGAAATTTCCTGATGGCTGTGCCTGTCCCTGGCAGCAGCAGCTCCAAGGATCTCCCTCCGAGGGGCTGGGTCCCCTCCCTGCCTGCCCTGGGCACAATTCCAGAGTCACAGCTGGGCTGGAAAAGCCTCCAGGATCACTGAGCCCAAGCTGTGCCCATCCCCACCCTGTCCCCACCCAGAGCTCTCAGTGCCACATCCAGGAATTCCTGGGGCACCTCCAGAGATGGGCACTCCAAAGCTCCCTGGGCAGTTCCAAGGCCTGAGCTCCCTTTCCATGGGGAAATTCCTGCTGCTGTCCAAGCTGAGCCTCCCCTGGCCCAGCCTGAGGCCGTTCCCTCTGCTCCTGTCCCTGTTCCCTGGGATAACATCCCAAATTTCCCCCTGGCTGCCCCTCCTGGCAGGAGCTGTGCAGAGCCAGCAGGGCCCCCTGAGCCTCCTTTGCTCCAGGCTGAGCCCTTTCCCAGCTCCCTCAGGATTCTCCAGCCC
>VZRZ01002330.1:140205-153858 GCA_013398175.1 Climacteris rufus | reverse complement strand
GGATGGGTGTGCAGGGCACTGGGATGGGTGTGCAGGACACTGGGATGGGTGTGCAGGGCACTGGGATGGGTGTGCAGGACACTGGGATGGGTGTGCAGGGTCACACCAGGATGTTTTTGCAGGGACACCAGGATGGGTGTGCAGGGACACCAGGATGTTCCCTATAACAGGTTGTTATTCCTGTTATTCCCAGGTTTATCCTGGAGGGGGAAAAGCAGGAAGATGCCCTGGTGGAAAAGGGGGAGGGCAGGAGCTGAGCTGGACAGGCAATCCCAGCCCTTCCCAGCATTTTCCCTAAGGCTGGATTTTGGTGCAAGTCGCTCTTTGCCCCTCAGTCACCAACCCCAACCTTGGAGCTGAGGTTTGCAGAAGATTTTGAAGGACTTTGAGGGTTTGGGGGGTTTGGGTTGGCAGGACAATGGTGTCCCCATGCCTGGGGACAGGGACCTGCCCAGCTCACACTGAGAGCACAGACAGGTCCTGCCACAGACCAAAGATATATTTCTATAGATATATTTCTATATTCTCCACACTGGCTGTGATCACTGCACTGGAACTGGAGCTGAGAGTTGTTTTAACAACAACATTTTGAGCAGCCAGGGGATAATTACACCCAGATCTGGCTCCCTCCAAGGCTTGGCCTTTGTTTTCAGATGGTGCCTCTCGACATCCAGCAAACACAAATGACTCTGTGGTGGGGTTTTTTTTCCTATACCTGTTTTATCCTTATGAACCCTTCCAAAGGCACTGTCCATCATCACTGGATGATCTCTAAGGTCCCTTCCAGCCCAAACCACTCCATGATTCCATGATGAAGTCACTGGTGCCATCAGTACCTGAATCACCACCTGCTGGAGTGGTGATTTTGGGTTTGCTTTTCTCCCTCAGCCTGTGGAAGGGATTTCTTTCCAAAATATTTATAATCTACTGGAATATTAAAGCATTTGTCAGAACTCCCAGGTTTTTCCAGAAGGATGAGCATTAAATACAGGTGAAGTGCCCCTGATGGCAGAAGTAATGAACACAATAAGGTGCTTATTAAATTAGAGCAGCCCTAACTCTTGTATTCACTTGAGGTCTGCACCCCAGCATTTACCCTTATGGTTTGTCCTTTGCAGCAGTGATGCCATGGTTTTTGGGTGGGAGGGGAATTAGGAATTGGGGAAATTTTGGGGTGGGGGGAAGGTTGGGTTGTTTTTGGCCTGGACTGGCCAAAGCAACGCTGCTGGAGGAGATCCTTGCAAAAGGGGCCGGGATGCCAGGACAGAGAGGAGGAGCCCGACAGCAATCCTGGCACATTTCCCCACATGGCAAAGGAATCCCTGTACAAACATCAGCTGGGTGAGGAAGCAAGGGAAGAACTTGTGATCGAGGATCACAGTTCTCATAAAGGAACACCTTGGGAATGCTCAGGGAAAGGTCCTGAGCTCTCTGCTGGGGTCTCAGCTGAGAGCAGAGCCAAGACCTGCAGTGAATCCCTGCTCCTTCCCAGCCTGTGGCAGGAAATGCTGCTGCTCCTGGCTGAGGGGTTGTCCTGGTGGCCCTGGGGCCGGGGAGCAGCCCCTGGTGCCAGGGCAGAGCTGCCCGAGCCCTGCGTGTGCCGAAAGCTCTCCCAGCATCATCTCCCTGAACAGCCCTCTCCTCCCTCCTTGTGCTCATTAACCTTTTCTGGAGTGCTAATTCTGTACTCAAATAGAAGGTCAAAGCCCTCAGCTGAGTTCTTGCCGAAGAATGAAGTGTCTGCTCTGCAATCTCGTGGAGAGAAATGCCACGCCAGGAGCACCCTCAGAGCCTCTCGACTGCGCCGCGCCCGAGGAGCCGGGGAGGCCTCGCTCGGGGTGATTAACTCTGGGAAATGAATCCTTTAAATGTTCTCTCCTACACCGTGGTCTTTGCAAAAAGGTGCTGAAGGCATTGAAACAGAGACTGAGACACTCCCTGAGGACCAGAAGGAGCAGGCTGGGGGAACTCGGGTGTCTCCTGCTCCGTGTGCCACCGGCCGCTCCAAACGCCACTCCTGGGGCAGCGGGATGGACGTGCCCAGCCTGGCAGGAAGGCTTGGCTGAGCCAGAAGAACATCACAGAGCCTTCAGCTCTGCTTGGGCTGATGGAAGCCAGAGAAGAAGGTGGGAGCTCAGCCCTCAGTGCCCAAGGAGTGACAGCCGTGGTTGTCTTTGCTGACTCTTGGTCTGGTGCCTTTTCTAAGGTCCGTGGAATGGGTTGGGAGCTCAGCCTGAGAGCTGCAGCCTCCTCCTCCCTCTCCCTGCCTTCCTCTTCCCCAGGGGAGGGAGGGGGATTGAGAGACGGGGAGAAAGAGATGGGGAAAAAGAGACAGAGACCAAGAGATGGGGAAAAAGAGATGGGGAAAAAGAGATGGGGAAAAAGAGACAGGGACAAAAAGAGAGGGACCAAGAAATGGGAACCAAGGTATGGGACCAAGAGATGGGGAACAAGTGATGGGGAAAAAGAGACAGGGACCAAGAAATGGGGATCAAGAGATGTGGAAAAAGAGACAGGGACCAAGAGATGGGACCAAGACAGAGTCCAAGGCTTCAGGAGCAGNGTATGGGACCAAGAGATGGGGAACAAGTGATGGGGAAAAAGAGACAGGGACCAAGAAATGGGGATCAAGAGACAGGGACAAAAAGACAGGGACCAAGAGATGGGGAAAAAGAGACAGGCACCAAGAGATGGGACCAAGACAGAGTCCAAGGCTTCAGGAGCAGCACACAGGAAGGTGCCTTGTCCCTTTCTGCTACTCACAACACAGAGAAAAGGGNGCACACAGGAAGGTGCCTTGTCCCACCATCCCTGTTGTCTTTCTGCTACTCACAACACAGACAAAAGGTTGCACCTGAAGGATAAGTGCACCTGTCTGGCTAAAAGTCAGGTCTAAAGGAGCCACAGGGATTTATGATCCATATTTTTTGGCAAACAGATGTTAAATCCTATGGTCCCCTGGCCCAGCCTCCCAGGCTCTGTTTTTAAAAGCTTGTGGGGAGGGATTTGCTGTAGTTTACTCCAAAGTTAACTTTTTTCCCTCCCTTATGGTAAAAAATGTAAAAGGGTCAAGGATAATGAAAAGCCAGTGAAATTGAAATTCTGTGGAAGAACAACCCAGCACTTTAGCAATTCACTTAAACAGGAGAGGAAAAGCAGTTCCTTTCAGGTTTTAAAGCTTTCACAGCCTAATGAACCCTGCTGTCTCCTGCAGCTCCTGCCCAGCCCCAGATCTGCAAGGACCTGGCTGATGGGGCTGGGCTGGAGCAGCCCCTGCCTGGTCCCACCTGGAGGGACACATCACAAACACCGAGCCCTGGCTGCACCTCCCAGCCAGAGCCAACCACCCTCACAGCAGGAAAAGATGGGTTCTATTAAAAAAAAGCTACAAAACAGAGGGAGGGGAGCCTGGCCCTGCCATCCCAGCCCAGCCACCCAGTGGAAAATGAGGCTGCTGCTGCTCCAGCTGATCTCCGGGGTTTATTCTCACTCCTGGTTCACATTTAAGTCGCTGTCGTGGGGGTTAATGGGGGCGAGGTGCTTCTGACTCTAATGGGGTTGGGAAGGGGAAAAGCTGATGTTATTGCACAGAAATCACAGTGTGTAATGTGCCAACTGTGTTTTGCTTTGGGCTGCAAAATCCTAAAGAGAGGGATGGATGTGCATTAGGAGAGAACAGATTTCCCCCTCCGGATCCCGAATGGAATATAGATTATCATTGCAGGCAGTTTGGTGCCTGGCAGGATGAAAAAAAAGAGGATGGGAATAATGAGTACTCTGATATTTGGCTGATAAGGGGAAATTCCTGTGGCTGGAGCAGCACTCTGCTGTCTCCTCTGGCTGCTGCAGAAGTTTCATTCCTTGTGCTCCTGGGGCCGGGGTGCACCTGCTGTCCCTGTGCCTGGGGCTGGGGCAGTGGCAGTGCACATGGAATTACTCTGAACTGGGCTGGTTTGCACTGCTGGTTGTGTGAGGGTTCAAGATTTGCTGTGTGGGGGAGCCCAGACCCTGCTCTGAGCCAAGGTGCCTCCCGCAGTGCTCCCCTCTGGGGATGGCTGTTGGAATAAATTCAAGCAAACCCTCAGGGATGACTGTGGCAGTGGGGAATGATGGAGCCAGCACAGTGGGACTGATGTGCAGAGACCCCGTGGCCTCTCCCAGCTCATCCAGACAAGGGCAGAGCTGCTCCTCCCTCACCCCACAACGCAGATTTCCATCCGGCCCGCTCAGGGAACGCCTCGTGTGCCCTCAAATGGGAATGACTGAAAACTCAGCTTATGAGAGGTGGCAAATCTGCTGATCGCTGCATTTTTTAACATGAAAATTTTCTAATAAAAAGGAACCTTGGAGCACTTCATGAATTAGGCATAAAGCTCTGGGAACAAACAGCGCTGAAGGTGCCCTGCTGAAGCCCTGGCTCACACAGAGCTCTTGGAGCAGGATTTGCTGAGAATCCCTTCCCAATCAGCCCCAGACCTCTGTGCCACTGCCTTGACCTGGCTGTTTCCACTTAGATTATGGACTTTTCTGGCTGCAGAATAAATCCCTCCCTTGCCCTCAGAGCTCAGCAAAGCAACACAAACAGGAACCCAACCCAACCCAAGCACAACGTCCCTGCCCTGCCACATCCCTGCTGATTTTTGGCCAAATTCAAAGCCAGTTCCTCCCTTCCATGCCAACACTGATTTCTCTGCTCTCAATTCTAAGGCTGAATGGAGAATTTTTTAATTCCTGGTTTTTAAATTCCCTTTTTTTTGGTCAACATTTTGATGTTTTAAAGGATTTTGTGTTGCCAGCTGCAGCATGGCAGGAGGGAGTGGGTAGGTGACCCCACTCCTGCAGAGCTGTGGGAGTGGGGAACACCCAGAGCCCTCACTCTGTCCCAGCTCAGGGCCAATCCAAGGGATTTGGGCACACAAGGGGACATGGAGGAGGATGTGCCAGGTTTTGGTGGCACCACAGCACTGCCAGCCCCCCAGCAAACCCCACAGTGCCAGTGCTGGAGTGTCAGGCTAAACTTCATCCTGTCCCTAACCATCCTCACACATCTCACTTTATGCAAGGATTTTAAAATTGTTGAAGATTCTTTTAAAATAAATGCTTTCCCCCCACCCCCTTTTTTTTTTTTTTTTCCTCCAAAGAAACAAACCCTTCCATGGCAGTTTGAAATATGGATTATTTACCTCCAGACTGGGCACAGGGCTGATCCAGCCTTAGAAGTAAATGCATATTTAGTCTTTAAGGCATATTTATCCATGTAAATACATCTTTTGGTATACACATTCTTCATAACACAGTTCTGTGGACTCACTGGAGGTTTTGGTAGCAGAACATTTGCCATTGTCTATCTAGACTTGCTCAGAAAATGTGCAAAAAAAAGGCAGCTGTCACTGTGATGGGTTTTAACACTCCTGGATCTTAAAAACGGCATTGACTCTAAAAAAAAAAAAAAAAATCTATTGAAAACTTTAAAAAAAGCTGTCTGGCTCTGAAGGATCCTGCCAAGCTATAAACCCTTGAGAAAGTGCATTTGCTCCCAAGTTGTGAGACAGCCTGTAGCTGAGTGCCAGCACCAGTGCAGGAGCAGCAGCTGGGGCAGCAGTGCCACTGCTGGGGTGGGGAACCTTCCAGACTGGGGGCTCCAGAGTGGGCAAGACCCTGATGGAAAGAGCCAAACCTTGGATTTGCCACGTGTGTGAAAGGTGGGAATGGGTAGAGCGAGACTGGCCCAACAGGGATGAACAGGGTGGGTTAAAACCTTGAAGAAGCACAGAAGAAACCTTCAGTTGCCCAAAGTGCCTCCCACAAAGGACAGGGTTGGGATGGGGGGGTCCCTTCCAAGCCCAAACATTCTCTCCTCCCGCAGGCCCGGGGATGTGGCTGTGCTCGCTCTGCCCCGTTTTGGGAGAGCAAAGCCAGCCTGCCCCATCCCCAGGTCTCTGCAAGGAGCACATTCACCACGAGCCCTGTGTCTGCAGCTCCAGTCCTGCCCAGATGAAGGCTGCAGAGAGTCAGAGCAGCCCTGTGGTGCTGGCAGCCTGGCACAGAGCTCTGCCCTGCTCCCCCAGCGCTGCTGAGCTCTCAGCTGCCCCAGCACCACAGCCCTGCCTCACCAAGCACCGCTGCACCTGCACACGGCTGGCAGTTCTCCTGCTCTTGTGTAGTTTAGTTGTTTTTTTCTGTTTTGGATTTGACAATAATTATGCCCCCCCCCCAAGTGAAAATCCAAGGTGGGACGGGATGTCTTGTCCGTGTCACCCAGTGGCTCTCCCGGTGCACACAGCCAGCATTCACCAGGTATCATCTCTTTTCATGTTTAATAAAGCTGCTCCTCATTCTGTTCTGCTGCTGGAAATGCCAGGTTCCAAAGACCAGGAATCACTGGAATGCAATATACCCTTGGAATGCAGAATGTGATCCAGCCACAGGGTAGAACCCTCTCCCAGTTTTACAGAGATGGGTTGGGTTATCCATATCCATATCCATATCCATATCCATATCCATATCCATATCCATATCCATATCCATAGCCATAGCCATATCCATAGCCATATCCACATCCACATCCACATCCACATCCTTACTTTCTCCTTCACAAACCTGTGCTGACACACGACTTCCTGCAGCACCACTGTTTCTAGTGAGTGGATTCTCAACCAGAGCACTTTAAAGCTGCAATACAAGAGAGGCTGGAGTATCAGGGCTGTGTGTAACATCATCTGAGTTGAGTTTACACCCTTTCCTTACAAATGGGTTTGGTCATGTTATTCCAGGTTTTAGAAAATGCCACATTTCTGAAAAGAGCAACTGCTTGGCACACGGCTGTAAATAATAAGAGAAACAGTCCAACCTGTCACTGAACATACGCAAAATGACCCAGGATGGTGCCTGCTGACTTTTGGAGTCAGCACATCTCTGTTTCTGCCCTTTATCAGCAAGAACAGCACAGTCACTGCGTGTTCTGGCTGCACACTGGCCTGGGACAGTTCAGCTTGAGCCCAGGGACTCAGAGTCCACCTTGTTGGAAAAACGGGATCTCTGTGCTGCGTTTGGGACTGCTGAGTGTTCCCAGCGCTCAGCTGGTGCTGCTCGCTGCCAAAAACTGCTTCGAGGAGAAAAAATGGGGAGCTGCAATATTTGTGTCACCTGCTGGAGCTCAAATAAGGATCCTGGGAATGAGGATGGGGAGAAGGGCTGGGTGCTTCACCCCTGGAATGTCCCAGGCCAGGCTGGACGGGGTTTGGAGCAGCCTGGGACAGTGGGAGGTGTCCCTGCCAGGGCAGGGGTGGCACTGGAGGGGCTTTGAGGTCCCTCCCAACCCAACCAGTCTGGGATTCTGTGATAATGGCTTTGTTATTCGTGCCATCAGGAGCTGTTTGTGAGCAGGTCAGGATCTCCTGGGGCCAGCAGGGGACCTGGTGCCCACGGGCTGTTGGGCACAGTGCCAGCCCAGCAGTCGCACAGCGGCAGCTCTACAGCAGCACAGGCTGCGAGCAACATTCCCCACCCTGGCTGGGCAGGGGCTGGAAACCAAGTTCATGACACAGCGTGCTGAGCCCTGCTCCTCCGAATGTGACAGCAGCGTTCCCTCCAGGCTGCAGGGAATGCCCGGGGAGCGCTGCCAGTCCTGCCTGGCCAGGGGATTCTCATGGACGGCCCCGTGCACTTCCCTACACTCACTGGAGCTCCCACAGAGATATGGAGATATAAAATTCTGCTTGATTCTTCAGGGATTTTCAGCTACCTCATAGCTCAAAGCATCCTTTATCATTGCTCAATTAGCCAAACAGTACAAAATCAAGTGCGAGAAAAATACCAATTCACGTCGGTTTTGCCGGTAATACAAAAGGGACAATCCTGACGTGGCAGCCAGGTGGGATGGGGGTTCGGGGGGCTGCGGGAAACGTTCCTACATTCAACAGATGCCACCAAAGGATTTGAGTTCTGCTTTGCAGTGGGAAAAGTGGTTCTCACAGAGGTCAGAGGTGGTGGAGGGAGGAACAGAGAGGAGCTGGTGCCACCTTGGCCTGCGCCCTCCCTGGGGAGCAGCTCCCTGCAGCTGGGACAGGAGGTTTGCCCTGGGCCCGTAGCACCTTTGTCCTCACCGAGGGACTCCTTATGCTCAAAAGGATGCTTCAGCCCTTCCCAAAACACATTCCAGCTTTGTTGGAGAGGAAGAGGAAAGTCGTGTTTCATGAAGGCACAACCATGCTGAATTGGCAGGAAAGGGGGAAGAGAACAAAAGCAGTACTGCGCAATGCAGTCAGAGTACAAGGCTCATTCTTGAAACCTGAATATCATGCTAGAAGAAAATCTAGATATGTGTAATATTTTGAAGAAATATTTTGAAGGCAATAGTATTTGAATTTTTTTTTTTTTTTACTCAAAAAAGAACAAATGTTTCTGTGTAAATGTGTGTAGAATGTGATTTGAGGAGGGAACTGAACGTTTGTATTGCAGCCTTAAAGAAGCACATTTTTACTGCAATATCCTTTTTTTTTTTTTTTGTAAACTACAGTCTGCGACTCAGCAGACCATGACTGAATGCTTCGGAAAACTTGTCGATTACAAACATGAAATCACAATTAATATCCTCTAAAAGTAATTTCAGAGTTCTCACGTCTTAAAAAAGGACAATGTGTACTGCTCCACAAGGTAATGCAGCTAATCAAAAAAAAGGAGTCGAATTAAAGTATTTACATAATGAGCAATTCTACAGAAGGCGATCATCCCCATGTAAGCACTGATTATATCCCACGCTGCTTTTAACAAACTCTACCAGATTGGATCCAGTCATCAGCACTTTCAGAGAATCCTTAAAAGCCTTTTATGGGTCTTTACATTGAGTGCAGAATGATGTTCTTCAGGTAGAATATGCTGCTGAGGGAGGCCAGCGTCAGCACCAGGGACCAGCAGGAGAACGGCACCTCGGCGTCACCGGTGATCCCGTACTGGGCTGTGCTGGGAGCTGCAAAGACAAGGAGAGCACTGTCAGCCAACATCGCCCCTCTCGACCCCCTCCATCCTTAATTTACATTAATTGTGCTAAGCTGGCTCTCAGGGCAGCAGAATTCCTCTGAGAGGCAGAGAAAACGCAGCGAGAGCAGCGCAGCCCTGCTGCCAGCCCGCCCAGGGAACAGCCCTGCTTGTTCAAAAAGGAGGAATTGTTTTTAAGGCAAGCACTTCAAATTGGGAGCGCTTCATTTTCAAACAGCTGAATAATTGATCCGTTTTTAAGGTACTGAGCATTAAGAGCTGCAGTGCAATCGATGAGAGGGGACTGGATTAAGCTGTCTTGGAAAACAACTCATTTTCTGCCTAACTCCAGTAGCCAAAGTTTGACAATTGTGCTCAGACATTCATACTTATTTTGAAGAAATTGTGTTTATTTGTTTACCACAAAGTCTTGCTCAAATTCCTGGGTGAATACACACTAAGTGCAAAGAGAGGGAAAATAGAAGAAATCGAGAGGCAAGTGAGGAGCTGATCCCTGGGGCTCAGGAATGTCCCAGCTGTGGCACAGGGATGGAGCTGGCAGAAACCCATCCCTGATGGCACAGGGGGGAATGGCCCTAAGCTGGGGGAGTGTTGATTTCAATGGGATTTTGGGGGGGAATTGTTCCCTGGGAGGGTGGGGAGGCCCTGGAATGGATTTCCCCAAGGAAGCTCCAGGATCCCTGGAATGTCCCAGGCCAGGCTGCACGGGGCTGGGAGCCCCTGGGACAGTGGGAGGTGTCCCTGCCGTGGCAGGGATGGGATGGGTGGAATTTAAGGTCCCTCCCAACCCAAACCAGGCTGGGATTCCACGAAACCCCCGGGTTTGGTCCAGGGAAGCCGCAGGCAGGAGGAAGGACAAGGAGCTGTTCCCTCACCCTGCACCAAATCCTGTTTGCTTTCACAGCCTCCTCAATTCCAAGTCCTGTTCAGCCCCAATCCTGGAACATAAATGTCCCTTTTCTTTCTCTCAGAGCCCTGGCAGCCCCGTTTTTATCGTCTGACATTTTATTTGGCACACAGAACGTGACACGACCCGAAATCCTTGGCTTCCCCCCACGCAGAAAGGTTCAGGCAATAAAACCAAAACAAAACAAGATGAAACTCGATTTTGAAGCTTCGTTTAGCACCTGATGACTGTGACTAACTGCAGGCCAGGGCACTTCTTCTCCTCTCATTAAAAAGGGACTCTCTGTGATAAGTCAGGATGACAAATCAACCTTTAATTTATTACAAGGCCCAGGCGAGGAAGCTGAAGCATAACACAGGTGCTATTTCATTTTATGGTATGAAAAAGAGTTTCCCCAACTTAAAGATAATTTGAACGACAGTGGCTGTAAAAGCGAGCGGGAAATTATGTAAATCTGATTTCCTGCATATGAACCAGCTCTGTCTTTCTAAGGCTTATTAAATCATTCCTGGATTGTTTCAGCACAAAGGCATGAGGGGAGTTAATGGGGGGAGAATGCTCTGACTTGGGGAGATAATTGAAGAGAGTTACAGTTCCCAAAGCAGGAGAGCTGGGTGGGAAAGAAACCTGAAGGAGAAGCAAACCTGGAGAAGTTTAATTATCAATTATGATGTCACCCTAGGCTGACTGAATGACATACAGCTTAAAATATTGTGTGAGACTCTTAAAAAAAAATTAATAATCTTCTGCAGACTTTTTCTTTTCTACCTCAGAGTTTTTGATTAACTTTTCCTGTGGCTGAATTCTTTGCTGGTCAAGCAAAATGTTGTTCCTTGATAGTAATAAAATTCCATAGATTTGTGCTGATTTATAAACTTTAAAGAGTAAACACAGTCTTAAAATTTAAAGATTCTTAGCATAGTCTGCTGAGTCCTTGCTCTACACTGAGTAATTATTTTGGTGAGGACTGATCAGTTTTTGCTTTGATGAGCATTTGTTGTGTAAGGCCTTGCAAGGTCACTTTGTTCTTGGACTTGGTAATTTTCATAATGTTTTCTGATGCTTCTCTGTGTCAGACTAAACCCTTAGTTGAGGAGAAAATGGAAAGGTTTAAATGTTTGAGAGCAGCACAAACCAGCTGCTTTTTTTCCCCTCGTTGAAATATTACCATGTCATTGTTTCACACACACACACCAGCTCCCAGTCTTAATATTTATGCAGGGAGATAATGGTGGAGGAATGTGTGATTAGGCTTTAAATAAAAGCTGGAATTATTTGAGTCTGTGATTACACCTGCAGCCACCCTGGGCATTTCCATAATCCCCAGCACCACATCAGAGCTGATTTCACAGAGGGGGAAGCTTTTGGTGCCCGCAGAGGGAAAGGACAGCAGAGATGGGGCTGCTCTGATCTGGCTGAGCATTCTGCTCCACAACAACTCCTGCTGGCTCTCTAATAAAAATCAGGGTCCAACTGTCTGATCTCCTTGTGCTGATCCTCTGGGAAGGGGCTGGAGCCCCAGGAGAGGAGATGGGAGCTGGGAAAGGGGCTGAGCCTGGAGCAAAGGAGGCTCAGGGGGCCCTGCTGGCTCTGCACAGCTCCTGCCAGGAGGGGCAGCCAGGGGGAAATTTGGGATGTTATCCCAGGGAACAGGGACAGGAGGAGAGGGAACGGCCTCAGGCTGGGCCAGGGGAGGTTTAGGTGGACATCAGGATGAATTCCCTCCTGGAAAGGGCTGTCCAGCCCAGGCCCAGCTGCCCGGGGCAGGGTGAGTCCCCATCCCTGGAGGGATTTAAAGCCCTGGATGTGGCCCTTGGGACATGGTCAGGGCAGTGCTGGGAATGGTTGCACTCCATGGCCTGGGAGGGCTTTTCCAACCTGAATGATTCCATGATTTTATGATCTAGTCGTGCAAATTGACTTCAGAGCCCTGGTAGTGATACCTTCAAATGCCTTAAAAGAAATTGAATTTCCATCTAGAAAAAAAAAAGATGAAAATGAGCTCCATGAAGGGTCTGATGTCTGAAACATGAAATGACCCAGGATTTAAGGGATGCAATGAGTTTAAAATGTCAGCTGCAGCCACGGAGGGATAATAATTTACTTTCATGTACTGGGCAAGTCAAATGTTCCTGGGAGCCTGAGCAGCTGCATCGCTCTGGATGAGGGAGGAATGGGACACACAGAGCATCACCAAGGAGTGGGAAGGGACCCACTGGGGCTTCACAGATTCACACAGTGACTGGGGTTGGAAGGGACCTTAAATATCATTTTAAGGGGAGGAGAAATAAATCCCTGTAAGGCCCTGCTGCTGTCAGAGCCCCAGCACCCCCGTGCCAGGCACACCTCGGGTGCCCACGGGCTCTTGTAAGCTCTCCTGTCTTCTAATTTAGAGATTATTGCACCTAATCCTGGTGTTCTACACCAGCCAGCAGCTGTGGAAATATTTAAGACACCCTCAGCACAGATAGGATTATATTCAGACATCTCTCCTGGTGCTGAAGAGAAAGGAACAAAGTAATATTATATCAGTATCTCTAATTAATACAAGAGATTAGGAGAAGTACTATGCTGGAACACACAAACCAGCATTTCCTAACACCAAGGGCTGCATTAACCAGAAATAATTATAAGCTTTAATGCTGATGCTGTGTAGACAAAAGCACAGACCCCTTTAGGTTGTCTGAATAAGCAAGACTAATTCTGCTAAATGGATTATGCAGGGAGATGTTAATAAGCATTTCATTTAACTATATTCAGGTTAATCATTTACTATAGGAAAGCCTTAATAAATTGGATTTTTTGGTGCAACATTTAAAATATACAGAGAAGGAAGGAATAAACTAACTCAAGGTCAAAGCAGTAAGGCAGAAAAAAAGGATGAAAAAGACTGGGCTGTCAAATAATGTTCTTTTAAAAGAAAAGATGGTGAGATAATGGGCCTCAGAAGGCTCAGGCGAGGCCTAGGGATAACATCTCTACATTCTGCTGCACTTGGAGCTGGTGGAGGATTTATGGCTGTGGAGGAGAAGGTCGACAGTCTATAAAAGACTCGGTGAGGGAGCAGCAGTGGGGATGGGGGGAGGATGCCTGGAGAGCTCTGGAACCAGCTCCAGAGCCTCTGGCCAAAGGGAAGCTTGTCAGGAACACCAGCATCCCTCCCTCTGAGCCTGGAGGCCAGGAGGGACAGGAGGACGCTTGACCTTGGGAGAACAAAGCCTTAAAACCTTGTCTGAAAATGAATCAGCGAAGACAGGGATTTGTTTAGTCTTATGCAAATGCAATCATCCTCAAGGCTGAGTGCCCGAGACAGGAAATGCACTGTGATGGAAAATTCAGGAGTGAAGTTAAATAGATCAATCTGAAGGAGGAGGCCCTTCTGAAGTGTGTGCCAGATGGAGGCTGTGATTAAACAGAGCTCTGGCCATGATAAGAACACTTGGAAATGCTGGGAATTTGAGCGGTGTTGAAATGCGTTTGGCCCGTGGCTGTGGGAGCTGAGCTGGATGTGGGCACTGGGAGGGTCCTCCCCACTCTGATGTTCCTCTGTCACTGGAATGGTTTGGAAAAAATCCTTCCTGTGCTGGCACTGCTGAGGCACCTCCAGTCCTGTGTGCAGCTCTGGGCTCCTCGGGACAGGAAGGACATTGAGGGGCTCAGCGTGTCCAGGGCAGGGAGAGGAGATGGGAAGGGCTGGAGAATCCTGAGGGAGCTGGGAAAGGGCTGGAGAATCCTGAGGGAGCTGGGAA
>VZRZ01002330.1:110662-134310 GCA_013398175.1 Climacteris rufus | reverse complement strand
GACCTCCACAAAGGGGATCCAGGGGTACATCTTAAATTGAGGGACACACAGTAAGTGACCTCCGTAAATGGGATCCAGGGGTACATCTAAAACTGAGGGACACAGGGTAGGTGACCTCCACAAAATGGACCCACGTCTCCCTGGCACGTGAAATCCGCCCAACACCCATTTTTACAGAACTAGCAGCACTTTGTGTGCTCTGTAGCAGAAATGAAAGAGCAGGTTGCCCTGGCAATTCTGCATCCCCTGCATCAGTCAGTGCAGGCAGTGGCCACCCTTCCCTCCCTGTAGTAAAAAGCGCTGAGCCTGTTCATGAAGGATGATTGCAATTTCCACTGGGCTGTGTATGCAATGAACAAACATAACTCATCAAAGGCTGAGCTATTTGCTCTTAAGACACAAGAGTGTTTTTCTCCAGCACTTGATGTGACATTAACTATTCATGAAACTCAAGAGTGTTCAAACACTGCCGAAGTGAAATTGTTACTACTTTTCAACTTGATTGAGATCTCAGAGCCGGGCTGCAGCAGCCAGCAAGGAAGGGGCTCCCCACACATCAGGGACGGGGGAGTGCCCAGGTACAGGGCTGGGAGCATCGATCCCTGCAGGGCCCGGTTCCCCCTCCCAGACTGACTCATGAACTGCCTCTGTGGGGTCAAGCAGGATTGAAGTGCCTGTAGGTGTTAATTAAACCATTTGTCACTCTGAACACACAGCCTGTCATCTGCAGCAGAGCCCCAGGCTGGCCCCAGGGCAGGGATCCATCTCCCCTGTCACTGCTCCCCTCCGAGGGACCCCAGCACTGCTCTGGCCTCTCCATCCCATTGATTATAAAAACACTTGGGCCATTAAGAGCTGCTGTTTCCTTGCCAAGGAAAGGTGCTAGCACCCTCTCTGCGGAGCAAGAGATGAGTTGGGCTGAGGGCCACACCAGAAAAGAGAAAAAACCACCAAGTTTTGGGGAGGATTGGGTCTGCCTGCACAAGGTCTTCTGCTAAAAATGAGCGAGCGCTGCCCTGGACAGGCAGGAGCAGCCACCACGGGTGTTTAAGCACTGTGTGTGAGCAGGGATCAAAACCACCTCAAGAAAACAACACAAATTCCAGAAATGCTGAATGACCCAATTTTGCTTTCAGCTTGATCAGCTGCGATTTAAAAGCCCTTGATCAGGAAGTGATGAAGCAAACACAGAGCAGTTTACAGTGTCCTTTCTCTGTGTTAAAATTAATACACAGTTTAGAGTGCAGGTGCACCTGCCCTGCTCCCTGCAGCCTGGCAACAGGCTCTTTTCCCTTCCAACACCTTCCTTTTCCTTTCCCATGTGCCAGTGGCACCTGTGGCAGTCCTCACTCAGCTGCACAGGTGCCTTGTCCCTGCCTGCATTTCTCTCTCTGCATTTCTGATGCCAAGAGGAGGGGAAGCTCATAAAGCATCCGTGCCTCTTCTCTGGCTCCCGAAGCCACGCTTCATTTTAATTGTCTTTGGAACCGTGCAGCTCCTACTCTGCTCTCTGTGCCTGTGCATCCTCGTTCCAATGAATTTAACCAGCCCTTAAATGCATGTTATACAACATGGGTTTCCTACAGGGATTGCATGGATTTCACAGGGATTTCAGGGATTTCTCCTCTGTGTGCAGCAAGGCCCAATCTCTCTGGGCTCTGCAGGGGCTCCAGCTGCTGCTTCAGTGCTGGGGGCCACCAGTTGTGAGCTCAGGGAACTGGACAAACATCACCTTAGCCCAGCCACAAAATATACAGGAAATGTGTCTATTTAAGTATTTGTTACTTTCCATGAATGTGCAGATTTTGTTTTTCCTGAAGTACTTTCAGGCTCCCACCCTTCACCCAGGGTATTGTGTGAGGGTGGGAGGCCCTGGCACAGGGTGCCCAGAGAAGCTGGGGCTGCCCCTGGATCCCTGGAATGTCCCAGGATGGGGTTTGGAGCAGCCTGGGACAGTGGGAGGTGTCCCTGCCATGGCAGGGCTGGGATGGGATGGGTTTTATTTAAGGTCTCTCCCAACCCAGGCTGTGACTCTGTGATTCCATTTCTCCTTATTGGCCATTCCCTACGATGAATTATTTGGGGTTGCAGCAGGAGCTGATGTGGCCATTGGGAGGACTCTGAGCTTTTCCAGCTGCTTTCTGTGTGTGAGAGGGAATGAAAGCCCCACCCCAGAGCTCTTGGGGCTGGGTTCCTGCTGGGGGTCCCTTTACAGAGCCCCCCACCCTTCCTGGCTGCTGCTGCTTCTCCTCTGCAGCTTTTCCTGCCAGCAGAGGATTTTGCATCAGGAGGCTTTTCGTGCCCCAGCCTTCCCCACTCCCTCTTCAGCTTAATCCCGAGGATTTTGCAGACATTATGGCTCAGCTTTGCATCTGTTATTACACAGAAAAGAGAAAAAAAACCCCAATAGTTGAGGTTTTTCAAAGCTGACTGGGAGCTCTAGGCATGAAGGTTCTGTTAAGAGTCATGGCTTTGAAAATCCCCCTCAATTAGTACAATATTTTGGTGCTTTTGGGAGGACAGAGATGGACTTGGATGCCTTAAAACTGATTGTGATATTTTGAAGAGGTAGAAGAAAGACATGTTTTGCCTCAAACCGATTTTTTTTTCCTAGTTTGTACCATGCATAACCCTTAAAAAAAAAGCACTAAAATCCTTCAAGTCTCTACAAAAGGAACTTTTGAATAGCTGGTTGGGAATGGCGATAATCTGCATTGAACAGGGTGGGATTTCCACCTCGTTGTAAAACTCAGCTCCTTCTTTTTTTAGGACTTGGACTTGATGATCCTTGTGGGTCCCTTCCAACTCAGGATATTGTGCGATTCCAGGAAAATGAAACACTGAATGGGACTGCACACCACGGGAGGGAAGGGCACAGCACGCTGGAGATTTGGAATCCCCGCACACAGCAAGGCAGGCGCTGCTTACTCCTGCAATGTCTCTCTAACCAGAGCTCTTTGCTTTGACAATTTCCTGCGGATTATTCAAATGACTCCCTGTTTTCCTATTCTCAAATCCATACCCCGTTTGTTCCAGTGAACATGCTCTTGAGCTTTCAAAACCCTGTTCTCTGAATTGCCTGGGCTTGGCAGAAAACTCCTTCTGGGTGGTTTTGTAGAGCGGGATGTTGAACAGGGAGGCTGAATGCGAGACAATCACTCCAGTGCAATCAGGGACAGAAGGGTGAGTCCCATCAATTCTCTTTTCCACAGAGAGGCAGCGCTGCCATTGTGGGAGATGATTGAGAGAAAAATGCAAAGCTGAGTCATGGATCTCGGAAATGAGAGGGACACAAAATGAAAGGTCAATCATTTCACCCGGAGTTTGGAGTGACAGGCGTCACTGAGCTCCGCGGCGTCACCCGCTGTCACCCCGACACGGGCGGAGGGCTGGGTGGCAGGGAGCAGCCTGCCACTCATCCTTTCAGCTCATCCCCGCTGCCTCATGCCAACAGCTTTTTCTTATGGAAATCTCTGACTCAGCAGCTGAAAACGGGAAAATATTTCGCACAACTTCCATCTTGATGCAAAGCGCTTTTACAGTTTGAATCAGATGGCTCTGTGGATTCAGAGCCTCGCTTAAAATCTGGACTTCATGAGAATCATGAGCAGGAACAGGTGCCAGAGCACGGGAACAGCTACAAAGTGAATTTTGCTCGTTAACTGTGCCGAATTAATGGAGCAGCAAATGGGGAGCGGGACTGAGCTCCTCACGTTCCCTTGCACCTGCAGAGCGTGTCCTGGACAGGCTGAGCTTGGAATGAAGAGGTGCAAACCTCTGCTCCTCCACACCCACCGGGCAGAGCTGGTTTCGAAATGCTGATCTTGGGGTGCCAGAGCCCCAGCAGGGCCGGGGGGCTCACACAGGGCAGGGCTGGGCTGCAGCTCTGTGCCCACCAGCCCTGGCTGGTGCTCCATCCCTGGCTCTGTGCTCCATCCCTGGCTCAGCTGCCCAGCCAAGCCCAGCCTGCCCGCAGCCCAGCCCTGTTCCAATCTGTTTGTTCAGGAATTGCTGCACTGCCCTCGCTCTTGTGCCCAGGAAGGGCTGCCTCGAACAGCTGCAGAGCCCTGCTCAGAGCAGGCAAACCCAGCCAGGGCTGCTCCAAAGAGTGCTGACAACCAGTGATAAAGGAATATTTGCTTCACTGCTCAGAGCTGCTGTGACGCTGCTACGGCCCCACTCTTGGAAGGACACGGGCTTTGCTCAAACCTCTCGTTTTTACCTGTGAATTTTTGGGCTGTTGTCTTTAACCCAGAGAGACTATTGGAAAAACCCACATTCAGTCTTCTGTGGGTTGCCTGGGGAGATGCTTAACAGCTCATCTGGAACGTTTAAAGGACCAAAACCAGCTTAAAAACCAGCTCGGGAGACTGGGCCTTACAACTGGTGTGTAGTGAGGAGAAGGTAAAGATACAGCAACCTGGCTTTTAAACATCAGGTTCAGAGCAAGGAAATGGCTGATCCTGTATCATCTCAGGATGTCATTTTCCATCCCTGGCTGGAATATTGTTGGCAACTCCATCAAAATGTCCATGTTGCATAGATACTCTAAATGCAGCTGGCATGGAACTGAAATTTCCATTTGGTGTGAAATTCAGACAGGGAAAAGACAAAAAAAGAAGACGTGTTGCCTGGAATGAGATGGGGAGCCTGGAAGGAAGCCAATATTTTTTTTTCCCCACTCAAAACTCAACAGGCCTTTATTTGAATTTCTTTAAAACTGACATATTCATGGAGTTTTCAAACAGGCTTTTTCTGACAAGTCCCCTAATCCCCCAAGCCTTCCCTCCCTCAACAACCCAAGTTTGTCAGATGCTTCCCTGCCAGCTGTAGCTGCAGGCTCCTCCATATTCCACACAGAGTTGGCCCCTCCCTGAAGTTATGGGTACACACTTCTATGTACATTTTAAATCTCTGCACATGGCCACGCTTCTCATCGGGATGGATATATGCATATTTATTCCTGTACAATTCCTGTAGCCAGCCAATTCTGCCTGATCAAACCTTCACATAAAACATATCCTTCTGTGATAAATAAAAACACGGACTGCTCTCTTCCTGCTGGTGAATCACATTCTGGAATCTCCTGCTTCTCTGCTCTCAATCAGAACTGGGAGTTGTCTCACTCTAGTGGAAGATGTAAATAGGTTTGGGCTGGAGATCAGGGAAAGGTTCTTCCCCCAGAGGGTGCTGGGCACTGCCCAGGCTCCCCAGGGAATGGGCACGGCCCAGAGCTCCAGGGATGCTTGGACAGCGCTGCCAGGGATGCCCAGGGTGGGGTTGTTGGGGGTCTGTGCAGGGCAGGGCTTGGATCAGTGATCCCTGGGGGTCCCTTGCAGTTCAGAATATTCCATGATACTAAGAATGTCCATAATTTAAAACCTATTAACTGTGGGAAGTTAGAGCTGTACAGAGAAGAGCCTTCCCCCTGTTCCCAAGGTTCCCAGGCTGGAATTCCTACACACAACACATTCACACCTGACAAAGGCTGGTCCCATCTACATGAGCATAAATAAACCTGGATAATGACAAAGCACCAACAACACTGATCCCTTGAAGCTGAGAACTTCCATACAGGGTGAGCATCCCTCAGAAATGTGCCCAGAGAGCCCTGGAGCTGTGGCTCATCCCTGGCATCGAAACACCGGGCAGGAGGAAGCAGCAACAGGAGCTGGAGCATCTCTCTACCTTCCACATCCTCTCCCCTTCTCACCGCCTCCAGAAGCCATTTCACACCTGGCCCTGCTCTGCTTTCCTGGCATCTCTCAGAAGCACTCCTTGGTTAAAATGTGAAATTTCAGCAAACTGATCGATGTGTTACACTGTGAAATATTCAGGATTCTCAGAGCAGCTTCTTCTCCTAAGTGGGCTTCTCATATTCGTGGGAAAACTCATTAATATTGAAATCCCCAATGACAGAAGGCTTGTAGGCAATACAGTATCAGGAAAAAAACATTCTTGTATTTTACATACTGGTTTAGAGAGTGGGAATCAATGGACTAAAAACGACCTAGTTCTAGTCCTATTTTTCAGCTGATAGAAAGCAGCTCTTTTGATATTAAATAATGCATCTATTCAGCAGGCAGTGAATAATATGATTTAGTGTGTTCAAACAGTGTGCTGCAAGGGTGATGCAGGCTCTGAACACGCTGAATGTCACCGAGCACACCCCGAGACACTCGTTCAGCTTGAGCAGGAACATTTACCTAATTCCACACATCCCGCTCGGAGGACGCACCTTCACGGGGTGATTTACAAACACTGAGTTTGCCTGTTTGCAGCAGCAGGTGGCTGCAGTGCTGACAGGCAATTTCCCACAGGAGGTAATTCCCAGTGCTCCCGGTTTGGGCTCCCACAGAAACACGGAATTAACGGGGCTGATGCACAGAGCTGGCTGAGGGAACCAGCTCTGCCTGGCACAGGGAACTCCCTGAATGTCACACCTGCCTGGAGCTCTGAGGGGCAACAGCAGTGCCCATGCTGAGCTCTGAACATAAAGCTTCCAGGTAATTAACAAGGAGGTTTGATATATTGGTGTTTTTTCTTTAGAGACATTCATCTGTTTGATGCCAGCAAGAGCTGGCAACCCTATATCTGCTCTGGGTAACCCCATATGTGCTTTGGGTAACCCCACATGTGCTTTGGGTATCCCCATATCTGCTTTGGGTATCCCCATATCTCCTTTGGGTATCCCCATATGTGCTTTGGGCAAGCCCATATCTGCTTTGGGTAACCCCATATCTGCTTTTATGTCTGCTCACTGGGACAAAAGAACCTCTGTGACACTTTGCCTTCCTTCCCAGGTGGGGTCATTTGGGAGGCAGCAAAGTGGCCACCAAGCACCAAAAGCTCTCCAACCAAACGCACATCTGTTCCTAACATGATTTAGAAGCTAAATTTGCCGTGATCCAGGATCTGCTGCCCTAAATCTGGATCATCTTTTCATACTCATTTAGTGTTTTGGAAGAAATGCCACGAATGGGGAAAAGAAAGAGCAGTTGAGTGTTGGCTGGTGGAGCACAACTGGCTGTGGCTCAGCCCTGCTCCAGAGTCTGCTGCACCAATGTCTCTCACATGGAAAATGCTCCAGCTGCAGGGACACGGTGCTTTCCTCACACAAAGACAACATTAATGGCAAGAAGGAACGCTGGAAATTCCAAAATTCAGAGTCCAACCCCATAGATTCTCCTTACACAAAATAATTTTTTGGTTGAAATGGGATTTGCAACTGCATAAGAAGGGGAAAACTGGAGGGGTTGGCAAGTTTCCCATGAAACAACCAGAGCCTGCTTGAAATTAGGTGTTATTTGGATTCTGGCATATCAAAGGTATTGGATATGCAGAAAGGCAGAGCAGGGGGAAGCAGCTGAAGTTCAAGGAGTTGTCCAACCTGCCCAAGTGCTCATTTAAACACACGCTTTTGTTCCTGAGAAAATTAAATAACTTAAGGTCCTTCTCTCTCCAAGTCCAATTTTTATAAAAGTGCCTCATAAGATGTGAAATCATTAATTAAAGAAGATTCCTCAATTATTCTCTCTGACCTGTCACAGTTACTTGTTTAGTCAGCGTTAAGAATTCAGCAACATCTTCAAAGGCTTCTCGAGACACCACCTGTGAACTAATTATGCTGAAGGAGGAAAGATTTGTAAGGAGCTCCAGATACCAACCGTGGCCCCAATTTGGGAACTTTTTGCAGGTAATTCTACATGCTTTAAGCATTGTCACTTCAAATTAGGAAAGTAAATCCCCAAATGTACAAAAAAGGGCTCCAGCAGAGAAGCGCACAAACGCGTCGCCACGGCCCTCGCGCACGGCGTTGGTTTGCATTCATTCAAAGTGTCACATTCAAAGTGGTTTGTCTTCTGCTGTGGGGGACTGGGAGGGATCCTGAAAGTCCTTCAGGATTACTACAGATTCCTGACTTTCTACAAAGAGCAACTCCCTCGTTTGGGCTGTAAGAAAGATCCTGGGAAACTCAGCCAGGGATGATGGAACACGGAACATCCCGTCAGTCGTTTCCCTTCATTTCCAGGAGATCTTTGGCCTCCAACCCACCTGCAGTTACAGATTGACTCACTTTGGGGTGCTTTCCTGACCTTTGGGTCAATATTGAAACCCTACAAAGGATCTGTGTGCTTCCAGCAGCAGCAAAACCCTCTCCAGGGAAAGCATCCCCTGAAGCTGCGCTGAAGTGCTAAAGGATGATGGTAATTAGCTAATTAGCTGCAGAGCCTTGATTGAGCAGGACTGATGCTCTGTCTTCTGCCTGATGAGAGACACAAGGCAAAAAGGAGTTCCTAGAGATTGTCCATGTTCTGTACCCCTGCATGAGGGAAGAGGGCAGGCACACAGATCCGATGGGCGCTGTGGCTGAAACCTCCTGGGAGGGCTTTAAACAGAGGCAGAAATGCTGGCCCTGCTCATGGCAGGGCGTTGGAATGAGAGGATTTTTGGGTCCCTTCCAGCCCAAACCGTTCTGTGGTTTATGATAGAAGTTATTTTACTGTGATCAGCAGCTATGGACAAATAAAGCGAATTTTCTGCCACCATCTCCCACCCCAGCCTGCTGCCCTCACTGCTGCTGCTGCAGCACACGAGGGACTCAGTTCCTGATGCTCTGGGAAGTTTTTCATTGCCTCTGCAGCTGTATAACTTGGTAACAATAGTGCTGGCATTATCCAGCTATTTACCAGGCTAAAATTAGCCAAGTAGAGGGACTATCCCAGTGTTATTTAATTATGAAATGCAAACAGAACAGTTCAATGCAATGTCACTGCTGGTACCAGGGCTCATTTCCAGGAGGACTGACTCAATACTAAATTTTCAATCATTTTGAGAACTTTCTCTAAGCCTCCCCCTCCCCTTTCTGTTGTCTTTCAGCAGAACAGATGTTGGTTTTCAACTGCAAACTGACCTCAGAGTCCTTCCCTCGGCCATTCAAAGTTGTATTACCTTGTGTGGTTTCATAACTACTACAACTTCAACAACTCCAAAATTTTTTCCTCTGTTGTGCTCAGAGGTTTTCACATTCTCAATTTCATGTTTGGAAAAAGCCCTCTCTATGTAGCCCTGTGCTTTCAGAACTAAGAGAGGCATCATTATCAAAGGAGAATTCATTTCCATTCCCCCATCTACATCCTGCTCCCCAAAATACACATCATTTTACTCATTTGGTATAAATTTCACAGACAGCAAGATTTCAAACACGTCTCAAAGTTGTGTTATTTCAAAGTGAGCAGTTTTTTCAAAGTGAGGAATGACTGCCTGTGTTGGAGTGCTCACTTATGGAGATAAAACCCCAAAATGTTACCAGAGACCATTCCAACTGCAACCACCCAGCATTATCCCCCATTCCTTGAACAGAGCTTGGAATAGGATCGGGCTGAGGGGAATTTTAAGGAATAGCAATCCCCAGTGTTGAACAACACACAGAGTGAGGTTCTCCTATCACCACTTTGCACGACCGACACAGCGGCGACTCTTTCCTTCTCCTCAGCTTCTGTTAACTCTAAAAATAATTCCTCAGCTTTTTTTCCACTGCCTGGTAGTCCAAAACAACTGTGGAAAATCCCAAGGATAGGGACTTTTATTGCCAGCACTATCAGCTTTCTGCAGTCCTGTCCATCCCTCCCCTGCTGTGGGTTTGGACAGAGGCTGCTCCTGCAGACCTCGTTCAGCAGCTTTGCTCTGCCTCCAGCTGCAGGCACGGGACAGTCTCTGCCACAAAGGAGATGGCATAGATGGGATATTGGGAAGGAATTCCTCCCTGGGAGGGTGGGCAGGCCCTGGCACAGGGTGCCCAGAGATCCCTGGCAGTGTCCCAGGCCGGGTTGGAGCAGCCTGGGGTGGTGGAAGGAGATGGGCTTTGAGGTCCCTCCCAGCCCAAACCATTCCATGATTCTGTGACCAGCTTCAATGAGGGTGTCCTGCTGGGAGCAGCAACAGGAAATCCCCAAGAAAATGGGGACGCACCACAAACAGTCAGGACCTCTGAGCACCTGCCAGGCACAAGGAGAGGAGTTTCAGCTCCCCACAAACACCTCCTGGCACTGTAAATGACAAACCCCTCACAACAGGCTCCTGGCTCCATCCCACGAATCATTCAGCGATCAGACAGCGAGAAATCAGTAAATTCTCAAACCAACATTCACATTTGGAACAACACCAGCAAAGACTCGGAGGGTGAGGCGGTCCCAGAGCAGGGAATTGCCCCCATGGAGCAGTGCCCTGCACTCCCCCACCGGGACAGACCCGTGCCAGGGACGCGGATGCGGGAGAGGCTGCTCGAAACAGGGAGAAAGAAAGAGGACAAGACACAAAGCCTGGAGGGAAGACACACCAATGGAAGCACAAAGACAGGAGGAGACAGTCCAGCACTACCACAACAAAGCTGCCTGGGGCCAGCGCCCGGCACTGATGGCAATGAGTCCCTGCAAGAACCCAAACATCCTGCGGGAATGCGTGGGGATACTGACCTGGGCTTGAGACACGACTAGAGGTAGTAGGCTCAATAATTTCTACAAAAAGGGAGAAGGAAAAAAAAAAGAGAACATTTGGGAGTTAATCACACATGGAAGACAAATACAGAATGAGACAGCAAACAGTCATGCAAGAGACACCACAGTTTCATCTGGAGGTGGGGCTGGGTCTGCCAGGCCCCTGGGGAAGCTGCGGGAGCGCAGAGCTCTGTGCCCTGCACTGCTGCTGTCCCTGCCTTCTGAGCAGAGCTCTGTGCCCTGCACTGCACCCAGCACTGCTGCTGTCCCTGCCTTCTGAGCACAGCTCTGTGCCTGCAGCCAGCACTGCTGCTGTCCCTGCCTTCTGAGCACAGCTCTGTGCCCTGCACTGCTGCTGTCCCTGCCTTCTGAGCACAGCTCTGTGCCCTGCACTGCTGCTGTCCCTGCCTTCTGAGCACAGCTCTGTGCCCAGCACTGCTGCTGTCCCTGCCTTCTGAGCACAGCACTGGCACCCTCACACCCGCTCTGTGCCAGGGTTTTTGCCCTTGGAGTTGTCGAGCTCCAAACCATCTCTCTGGGGAGGCACTGAAACCTGGCTGAGAGAAGGGGTTTGTTCACTTCATTGAAGGCAATTTCCTCCCATGAATGTAAGTCAAGGTAACAATTTTGAACAAAGAATGTTTTAAAGCAATAGTTTTGTGCTTCAGTGAACTTTTAAGAAGGCACATCTTTTTAATTATTGAAGTCTTTCCAGAAGAAAACATTTCTCAGAAACATCAAACCCATTTGGAAGTTGTTTACTTCCCCCAGGGCAACCAATACAAACAGACAAAGTTAAGAGAAGACACAGTTCTCCTGCATCCAGCCTAATGAAACAATCACCTGTGGCTTTTCATTATGATTTGACTTTAGAATTCATTATTCTGGGCCTTTTTATTAGCTTTGAATAGTGCTATGCAAAATGAAATACCAGTCCCAATTAATCTTGCACGGAGGCAAGCTCCCATCTCAATGCAGCAATTCAATACTCCTCATAAAAAAGGTTTAACAAAATTACCAAGCTCAAAAGATCATTGACCATATCTTGACTATAACAAGAAACTAATGAAAAAAAATGGGAGCGAGTTGACAAGCAGGGATGTGCAGGGAATGGCTGAGCACACACCAGCTCCTGGCCAATTTTGAGGAGTTTTATTCCACCTACAACTTCTTTTCAGGTTAATACTGTGCAAACACGAGTCCAATTGAAATAACAGACAAATATTTTCCCAAATAAAAAGTTACGAAGTTTCTTTACCCAGCTGCTAAACTTCTACTAATGCAGATGAATGTTTCCAACCTTAAACCCAATTATCCAACACCTTGACAAACACACCATTGCCGCTGATAAACCCAAATCACGTTTTCAAAGTAAAATGGAATTTGAGCTGTGTTACACTTTTAATTGACATCTAAAACCTACAAAGTCGGTGACACCCTCAGCATGAAAAGGGTTTCAGGTCTCACTCTGAGGATTCCCACCCCTGTGGAGGGGAAGGAGCAGTGGGCAGGGCTGTGGGCAGGCAGGGCCACCCCCAACCTCCCCAGCCCAGTTCCCACCCTGGGGCACTGGGAAGGGAGAGGTGCAGGTGAGGGTGCTCTCCATCCAGGAGCATCCCAGGATGTGCCCTGGGAAGGGAGAGGTGCAGGTGAGGGTGCTCTCCATGCAGGAGCATCCCGGGATGTGCCCTGGGAAGGGAGAGGTGCAGGTGAGGGTGCTCTCCATGCAGGAGCATCCCAGGATGTGCCCTGGGGCACTGGGAAGGGAGAGGTGCAGGTGAGGGTGCTCTCCATGCAGGAGCATCCCGGGATGTGCCCTGGGAAGGGAGAGGTGCAGGTGAGGGTGCTCTCCATGCAGGAGCATCCCAGGATGTGCCCTGGGAAGGGAGAGGTGCAGGTGAGGGTGCTCTCCATGCAGGAGCATCCCGGGATGTGCCCTGGGAAGGGAGAGGTGCAGGTGAGGGTGCTCTCCATGCAGGAGCATCCCAGGATGTGCCCTGGGCTCTGGTGAGGGACATGAAGGATGGGGAGGATGCTCTGGGGGCTGCTTTGTGTTTCCAAGGTCTCTGCTCAACTGGCTGAGGCACGAACAAGGCTTTTCCCCAGAATGTTTCACAGACAAAAAGCAAAGTTACCCAAAGCTACAGAAAAACTGTGAGCACTGAGCCATCAAGCTTATCTCAGAGATGCCTGATTTAATCAGTGTGGAATTTGTGACATTGGTGTGGGTTGGGAAACACGGAAGGAACCAGGATGATGCAGTTGTAGGGTTTGGATGGATCTGCTGGAAAGCCCCAGCTGCTTTCCCAGGGCAGGGCACAGGAGGGGCCTGGCTGAGCCCCAGCCCTGCAGGGACACGGGGATGGCCCCAGCCAAGGGGAACTGCTGGTGTTGGGCAGGAGGGGAAAGGGAAACTCAACAGGAAAACGTGCCCAGAAAAAAGGTTCCCCCTGGGCAAGGTGTGCCCCTGAACCGAGCAATCCTGACTTCAGCAGCAGAAACAGAAACTGGGTTAAAACAAGAGGCACAGAGAAAACAAAAGCTTGTCAAGGTTCCCTCGGTTTTGTATTTTACTGGCTCTTTGAGAAGTTTGACAAGAATTTGATTTAGTGCTCTTCGGTTTCTTCTGAACCTTTATGTTCTGAGCAATTACATCCTGCTCCTCATGGATAATGATCAGCTTGGCCCAAATGCACCGTGCAGTGCTGACAAAAGTTACTTTTCTGGCTGCCTTAAATAAACAGCATCTTTTTCTTGGGAGTTTAGGAGTCAGTCCTCGTGACTGTGGCTTCCTAGGAAAGGAAAAGTTCCTCCTGCTGCAGATTAACACCATTCTTTGCAACAATCAGGGAAATTAACACACTCAGTGAGTACAATATTGCATTAAAAAGCAAAATACCGTACCCAAACCAGCAGGGATTGTACTGGGATCGTGTCTCCTCGGGAAACATTGGATCTAGACTTAATTATAGGTGCTTAAGGTAGCATAAAGTCACAGATTCATGGCATCATTGAGGCTGGAAGCAAAGGCGGTAATTTCATGTATTATTCTTGCAAAAAATCTCATTTTTAAATACATTATTAGATCAAGGCATTGGAGAGACGGATCTATTTCCAGTTTCAAGTTCTAAAACTCTTTGCAAATCTTTATTCATGAAAATGTTCAGGTCTATAGAGAGAAAACAAAACCAGCTGGTTTTGCAGAAGCACGCTAGGCTGGTTCATTCAAATGAAAATCCATTAATGACTCCTTGGAACACTGGGGGGCAGGGATGCGTGGGAAAGGGTGGGACTATCTGTGCTGCATTTTCCTGGGACCCCAACCCTACAGTATCAGGACTGCTCACATTTCCAAGGCTGCTTGTGGAAAAAAAAATAAATCTGCAAGTATAATGGAAAACCAGGATCTTCTGTGCCATTTCTGTGACTTCAGTGGGGAGTTCTGGAGCTGAACTTTGGAGCAAAAGCAGAGGAACAGCAGCTCCTGGTGTGCCCTTGCCAGACCCTGGTGTTCCCTGCAGCATCACCTCTTCTGGGCAGGCAGGTGACAGCCAAAACCATCCTGGGACTTTAAAGCAGAGGTTTAATTCAGGCTGGGCTCAAAAATATAAAACCAGGACCATTCTGGGTGTAGGGATATTGGCACAGCCTGCCCAGCTGCCAAACATACAGGAAAACTGGGGATTTCTGCGCAGCTCTAAACACAGCAGTGCCCCAAAGCTCCCACTACAACTTTCTGGCCTGAAATTGGCAGTGGAGAGATTTTTCTGAATATCCAAACTAAACCTCCCCTGGTGGAACAGAGAAATGCTCTGGCAGGGCCTGGTGTGGCAGCCCAGGGAGATGTGGTGTGCAGGAATCTCTGCCACACTGTCACGAGAACGAAAACCTCATGTTCTCTTTAAATTAAAATCAGTTTTGGTTGGTGGTGGTAAGCTGGATCTGGGGCTGGCAATAATCCAGACAATCAGCAGCTGGGGGGGTTTCAGTGAAGTGGGAGAATAAACCCCAGAGATTTGTAACTGCAGCTCTAATCCTCGAAAGGGAAACCTTCAGAGAACACGAGCACTAAAGGCGGCTGGGCCAAGCAGGTGAGGTTTAATGCCAAGGACTTTTAGCGCTGCCTTTCACCAAAAGCACAGAGATGGTATCTGGAAATTCCTCTCTGATCCCAGGCAGAAAGAGCTGGAGAGAAAACCTCTTATCAAAACAGGAAACCATCCCATGAAAGGCTCCACAAAACAAGGAGGTAAATTAGAGGGAATAAAAGGAATTGGCTGCTGAAGGGCAGCAAAGGAAAGCCAGGACGGCACCCTGGGAAGGGAACCACAGCAAACCTGATGGAAGACACTCCTGAACTCAGGGAATCTCCAAAAATCTCCAAGACCATCAAGCCCAACCTTCAGCCAAATACCACCATCTCCACTAAACCACTCCACAGGGGATAAGGAGAAATGAGAGCCCCTCTGCTCACAGAGCTGGGGCAGAGAAGTTCAGCATGGCCCCAGAAATATTTCTGTCTCAGTTTTAGCCCAAGCTGAAATGGCAGCGTTCTGCACAAAGACATGGAAATGGAAATTGCCAGACCAAAGTTAAAGCAAAATTCAATCAGCTCAGGAGGCTGAGGTCAGAGGGATTTAAATATGTTTGCACATAAAATTGTCAAAACAACAGTAAATTCCCAGGGAGGGGAGGACAGCAGGGACAGAGGGACTCAGGATTACAGACGTGCTCAGGGAGGCCAGGACCCACGGCTGCAGCTTCCTGGCACCCAGGGCTTCGGAAAAATATGAGCTGCGAGGAGCTATGAGAGGATACAGGCAGGTAAAAACAAGCAAGTAAATAAAACCGGCTTTTAGCTTGCTAGAGGCCAATTACTTGTAATTATTTGCCCAGAAAATCTCCTTGTATGTGAGTAAGGAAGGGAGCACGGGCAAACTGAGGGCAGCTCCCTCGGGAAATGCAGGGTGGGTCTGCAGCTCTGCAGCCTTGCTGTGCTCATGCTGCTCCTCCTCGGAGCTGCTGAGACAAACCCAGCTCCTCTGAGGAGGAAATCCGAGTGATTTGGGGCAGGGATTACAGGGGGAGCAGCAGCAGGGTGAGGGATTCAATCCACTGAGCCAGGCGTGCTCCAGCCCAGCCTCTCCACACCAGATCCCGACCATCTGTGCCCAGAGACCACGGGAAGCCCAGCAGAAGCAGAGAACAGCGGGTTCAGCCTGTGCCTGCCACAGACACCAGCCAGGGCCAGGCAGGAGCTCTGTCCCAGCTGCCAGCCCAGCACGGCCAGAGCAGCCTCAGCACTGCCCACGGCACTTCCAGCACCTTTTCCCTTCAGCCACAACAGTGCCAGAGCTCCTTGCCCGTTCTCTGGAGCCGCTGCCCAGCAGCTCAGCACAGCCCATCGTGGCACCAAGGCTTGAGTCAAAGCCCTGGCTCCAGTTTGTGTTACAGTGGTACCTTCTTGTGCCACTCCAGCTGGCCCCAAACCAAACTCTTGTGCTTGGTGCAATTAAAGCTGTGAGAGGGATACCTGTTTCTAGTAGTGCAAAATGTGCTTTAGTATTGAAGCCCAAAGTTTGGTTTGGGGAGTAAAAAGCGATGCTACAATGCAGTTCTCAGTGTTCTTCCCTGTTTCAGTGACAGAAAGGCCAACCTGGCTCGCAAGGAAGAGAAACTCTGAGATGTTGAATTGTTCTCTGTAGCCCTCAACGCCTGACATTGGTGTCAGCCACTCCTCAGGGATGTGTCAGGGAAGGGAGATCAGGGAAGGTTCTTCCCCCAGAGGTGCTGGGCACTGAACATTCCCAGGGATGGGCACGGCCCCAGGGCTGCCAGAGCTCCAGGAGTTTGGAGAGCGTTCCCAGGGATGCACAGGCTGGGATTTTGGGATTGTTGGGACTGTTGGGATTGCTGGGATTGTTGGGATTGCTGGGACTGTTCGGATTGTTGGGATTGCTGGGACTGTTCGGATTGTTGGGATTGCTGGGACTGTTCGGATTGTTGGGATTGCTGGGACTGTTCGGATTGTTGGGATTGCTGGGACTGTTCGGATTGTTGGGATTGCTGGGACTGTTCGGATTGTTGGGATTGCTGGGACTGTTCGGATTGTTGGGATTGCTGGGACTGTTCGGATTGTTGGGATTGCTGGGACTGTTCGGATTGTTGGGATTGCTGGGACTGTTCGGATTGTTGGGATTGCTGGGACTGTTCGGATTGTTGGGATTGCTGGGACTGTTCGGATTGTTGGGATTGCTGGGACTGTTCGGATTGTTGGGATTGCTGGGACTGTTCGGATTGTTGGGATTGCTGGGACTGTTCGGATTGTTGGGATTGCTGGGACTGTTCGGATTGTTGGGATTGCTGGGACTGTTAGGATTGCTGGGACTGTGGGGATTGTTGGAATTGCTGGGACTGTTGGGATTGTTGGGATTGTGGGGATTGCTGGGATTGCTGGGATTGTTCGGATTGTTGGGACTGTTGGCATTGTTGGGATTGTCATCAGGAGAACATTTCCCACCTGCAGAACACAAAATCATTTCAATCTGCATCAGTGAAATTCTTTGACTTTGATATTTCGATTTCCCGTGTGTTGGAGGAATCAATAACTGGACCAAAAAACACAACTGGCAGTTAAATACCAACTCATTAGTTAATTAAAAAAACTCTCATAACTGCTTCAGTTTATGACCTTTGATAATTAACTGGGCTTATTTAAGCTAATCTCCCCCAGGCTTCATCAGCTTTGTTAAAGATTAATGGTTTATTGTGAAATGGAGGTCTTTAAGCCTAGGGAAGCCAGAGCCTGTCTGAGTACCACAAAAAATGGAAAAACATTTAATAATAAATCCTTGGGATGGAAACTGTGAGTGGATTGGGCAGAGACATGACCTTAATTTATTCTGTGTCTTTCTCTCACCCTTAATATTTTGCAATTACAATTAGAGCTTTTCTGCAGGTTTGAGTTATTACACCTTAATTGCCTAGTAATGGTTTATTTTATTTAAATGGTTTATTCTTTTATTACAGGATGATAAATATTTAATAGCTCAATGCAGATGAGACATTAAAAAAATAATAATTATTAACTTGAAATTTGAGGCTGGAAATTGACAGGGAGTTTTCTCACTCTGTCCTTCAGCAACTCTACACCTACAGCTGATTGTTTTGCTTGATAGCAGGAGTTTCTCAACAAATATTCAAATATTTTTAAGGCTGTAGAAAACCTCATTATTGGCACCCTTTTGTGTCCTGTTGTAAAAGAAGTCCAGTGGGTGTTAATTTTAAAAAGCCCCCAGTTGTGTGGAGCCCAGCCTCGAGCCCCAAACGTGTTCTCAGCTGGCAGCACAAAGGGATGAATTTCAAATTTTACTTAAATTCTAGGAATTTGATTTTCTTATGGAAAGGCAGAGAAAGGTACTAAACACATGGTTTTAATGCCTGAGTCTACTAAAGGCTTTATTTATTTATTTATTTTTAATAAGTTCCAGAATGAACCATCATGTTTTATGTAGGATGAAGGATTTTATAGTGTGAAAAAGGGGTTTAATTTAATTTAATTCAATTTAATTGAATTTAATTGTGAGGGGTGGTGGTGTTATGTGTGTGTGTGAACCATCAACAGACAAATTTGTTTTTTAATTAAAAACATTCAAAATAATATTTTAATTAAAGGTCACACATTTGATTCTCTTGGCAGTAAAAGTATGCAGTTTCCACCCTCCCTCTCACAACAATTTCACATCTATAAGACACTGGTGTATGCTTAAGGCTTTACCTTTCACAGGACTGCCTGTATTTTGAATAAATGAATAAATCAGGGA
Organism: Climacteris rufus; assembly: GCA_013398175.1. Taxonomy (NCBI): domain Eukaryota; kingdom Metazoa; phylum Chordata; class Aves; order Passeriformes; family Climacteridae; genus Climacteris; species Climacteris rufus. The sequence continues at coordinate 115,991 of VZRZ01002330.1, read as the reverse complement.
ATATTTTCCTCAGCAAATGGATTTTGGCAAAAGCACCCATTCATTTGCGGGCCAATTTTTGAGTACCACAAAAATACATCCACTAATTTGAGGGCACATCTTTGCATCAGTATTTACTAAACCACTGCAAAATGGAAAAGTGCAATACATTTCAAGGAAGGAAAAAAAATCTACTAATTGAATAATGAGTTTTATCAGGTTTGAAAACTCAAATGTGAGCAGTGGGACCTTTACAGGTTTCACTCAGCACTCGCAGCCTCCTGTGCCAGAGAGCAGGAGGGACTGACCTGTTCTGCACAAAGCCACACAAAGACTCTTTCAGATGCCCCAATTTCACCCCAGGGACTGCCCTCGCAGTTTATGAAACTGCATTATCCACACTGAACACACAATTTTCACCTGGAACAACAAAAACCAACGCAACTAAACAGAAGGGAGAATTCCCCGCACCAAAAGCAAAATCAAATCATCACAGCACAGAACAACAGATGGACCAAGCGCACAAACATCCACGCCTAGACCCTCACAAGGATTCAACAACAACTTCCAGAGCCAGAGAGCCTCAGACAGCACTCCTGGTTCTGAGGGGGAACATCCAAGGGGCTCGTTTGATGTCAAACCCAAAAGAGTTTCTCCCCACACTCTGGATCGACTTACAAGACACTTTTGAGTATTATCAAAAACAAAAGACAGTAAAAGGCACAGCCAGTTTGCAGTCTCTGTGGAGGACCTGTGTGTATGAAATATTGACATGGTTTATGGTATTTTTCCTATAATGAGCATCAGAAAAGCACCACTGAGGATGGGATTTGTGACCTTCCCTTCCCCTGCACGCCTGGAGCAGCTCAGTTCCTCAGTGAGTGGCTGCAGACCCACAGAGGATGGTTTGCCAAAAGGAAAAACCCCACTGTTTACCCACCATCAGTTAAGGGAAGGTTTTTGAAGGGTTCCTGTTGTACCCCAGCAGTCCCTGGGCCACATTTCAGCTCAGAGGTTGTGGCTTCCCAGCAATGCAGAAGTGGAAGCATCTGGTCCCACAGGCTCTCTGAAAGCAAAGGGCACCCCCAAAGTCCCGGGATGATCCAGCCACACGTGGAAACCAGCAATGGAAAAAGTCTGGAGCTGTGGCTGCCCCTGGATCCCTGGAATGTCCCAGGCCAGGCTGGACGGGGCTGGGAGCACCTGGGACAGTGGGAGGTGTCCCTGCCAGGGCAGGGATGGGGCTGGGTGGGCTTTGAGGTCCCTCCCAACCCAAACCATTCCAAGACTAAAATCAATCATGTTTTTAATTCAAGTGAGTGGAGGACAAGGAATGTCTCTGCTCGTGGAAGAGGAAAAAGAACATTTTATTTAGGACAGCTGGCCCTGTTGCCCTGAGCACAACCTCCCATGGGGGCAGAGGTGCAAGGGAGTCCTGAGTCTGCCCCATTCCTGGTGCTGTGTGACCTGTGTGCTCTCTGTGCTTGGCTGACACTGCCAGGGTGAAGCAAAGAGAGAAACCCAGGGAATTTCATACATTTGAAGTTTGTCTACATCACCAGTGCCATGAAATACAATGCTTTTATTTAGTTGTGCAAGTTACGTTTTTATAAAGCATAAACAATATTTGCTCACTAGTCCTTATTCCCTGTTTTGTATTTTTCCAGGGAAAACTGCTGCTTTAATGATTTTTACAGCTGCTGAGACCAAAACAAAACGAGGAAAAAGTGACAAAGTTGTCTGTGTCCTCTGAGCTTGGTCTTTCATTCACATGGATAAATGGGAGCTCATGAATAATGCAGCTCTGGAAATCTGTTAGCATTTTTGCTGCTCAGAAACATATGATTAGCACTGCTCTGACTCCCAGTAATGATATTCCTGTTCTCAGAGGTCACTCTTTAAACCTGCACAACTGTCGCTGTATTTCTGGAAGCGAAGAAGGCAAAAGAGACGCTGGAGAGGCCACAGGAGACACCTGTGAAGGGGCAGGTCCTGGGGCACCAGAGCCACGTCTGGGATGTGCTGGGAGCCCCCATCCCATGGGAACACAGGGCTCAGGGCAAGGCCCAACAGCAGCAGGTGCCTGAGCAACTCCAGAATGCTTTGGGTTGGAGGGACCTTAAGCTCAGCTCATCCCAGCCCTGCCCTGGCAGGGACACCTCCCACTGTCCCAGGGTGTCCAGCCTGGCCTTGGGCACTGCCAGGGATCCAGGAGCAGCCACAGCTTCTCTGGGCACCCTGTGCCAGGCCCTCCCCACCCTCCCAGGGAAGGATTTCTCCTCAATATCCCACCTATCCCTGCCCTCTGGCAGTGGGGACCCTTCACTCCATTTATCAGAAGAAACCAGAGCAAGATGCCTGAGCTACACTGGAGCAGCAGTTTGGACACCGGGAGCTGGCTGGGAAGGGTTCATATGAACTCCAGGTACCCAAATCCCCAGGGTTTGTGGTCCATTTAAGGCCCCAGAGATGGTCCCTGTGTGACTGGGCCCATTGTGCCTCGGGTCAGCCCAGGGAGATGCTCCCCTGATGGGGGAACCCAGGTTCCTGACCCAACCACCTCCTGGAGGGTCTCCTGGCTGAAAGCTTGCTCCTGCTGCTTGCAGCTCTGGGAATACAGGTATGGACACCTCTTGCAGGACAGAAATCATTCCCATATCAGACTCTGTCACCGGATCCATGCATTACCACCACGTTTAGAGCAAGCCCCCCATCCCTACACGAACACGTGTCCAGAACTGGATACTCTTCAACTGCTCTGATATTTGCTTTCACTGGCACAGCAATTTGTGAATAACTTATTTAGTAATTACTGTGTAATTACAGCTCTGCTGATCCCTGACGAACCGAAATCCACAGACAATGCCTATCAAAGGAATCATTACAATCTCTGTAAATTACATGGGGAGATGTGCCCATGTCATGATGAAATTCATGAAATGACTACAATTTCTGTGAAAGGAGATTAATTAAAATGGAGTTAGAGTTTAAGAAGGAGCAGATTATCCTGCCCCTCTGCCCAGCCCCTGGGGCGCCTCTGCAGGGCCGTGCCCGGCTCGGGCCCCTCAGCACAGCAGGGCCAGGGAGCTCCTGGGCTGGGAACAGCAGAGATGATTCAGGGCGGGAGCCTCTCCCTGCCCAGGACAGGCTGAGGGAGCTGGGGCTGCTCAGCTCCAGAGGAGCCCCGGCTGAGAGGGGCCCTCAGCCCTGGGTGTCCCTGGGAGCAGGGAGGGCTCAGAGCAGGGCCCGGGCTCTGCTCCGGGGGCCCAGCGATGGCCCCAGAGGAACGGGCAGGGACTGATGCCCAGGGAGCTCCCCCTGCACAGGAGGCAGAGCTGCCCTGGGCACTGCCCAGCCCTGAGCAGAGACCAGAGGGGCTGTGCAGGCTCCTCCCTGGGGATGTTCCAGAGCCATCGGGACACAGCGCTGTGCCCTGTGCTCTGGGATGGCCCTGCTGGGCAGGGAGGTGGCACCAGAGCAGCCACTGTGGTCCCTCCCAGCCTCAGCCAGTCTTCAAGTGATTCAAGACTTGGCTTTGAACTCTCCAAGTGAAATGGAGCCACAAAGTGCTGCAAGGCAGGGAGAATAAAGAGGAGCACAGCAATGAACATGAATGTGGATGACTGCAGTTCCACACGAGGCACGGAGAAGCACTGCTGGTCTCCTGTGGCACAGATGTGGCCAGGCAAACAGCAGAGCAGGAGAGGAGCAGCGCCCAGCTGAGCTGAGGAACCAGGCATCGTGAAACCCTGAGGAGGAAAAGCATCTGGTGGTGCCTGGGGAGCCACTGGAGCTGAGATGAAGGAGCAGAAGTTTGCAGCAAACACCCTGCAGGAAAAGAGGCACAGGCAGCAGTGGGTGACAAGAACCACCAAGGGGTTGGTACCTCACAGCCTGGCTGCTGCTGGCACACCCCTGACACTGCTGGCACACCCCTGACACTGCTGGCACACCCCTGACACTGCTGGCACACCCGTGACACTGCTGGCCAAGGCAGGGGATTCAGAAGAGCTCAAAAGAGTTCAAAAGAGTTGGTTTTGTGTGAAGGTGACACCTCAGCAGCTCAGAGCTGAGCAGGGACAGCCCTGCCCAGGACAGAGCTCCTGCAGGACCAGCCCAGCCCTGAGCCAGTGTCCCCACGGCCCCCAGAGCCACCCCTGCCCTCTCTCCCAGGTCTCTCCCAGCCCTGTCCAGCCTGGCCTTGGACACTGCCAGGGATGGGGCAAAAATAATCAACATTTAGTCATTAATCAGCAGGACTTTCTGAAACCAGACATACTTTATACAACATTCTGCTCTGTTATCAGCAGGAGCCTCTTTTTTAAGCTCAGCTCTAGATTAAGAAGAATAAATTGAATCAACTTGATGAAGAAGCTGAAGAAATGCACAGAACTACCCCTGGCTGTAAAATGACATTTTAAAAAGCATTTTTGTCCCCACTGATTTAGAAAAACTACAATTTTATCCCGACTCCAAAGGGGGGTTTTCCATTCCTACCGAGTTTCCCACGTGCACTCTGGACAGCTCAGAAAACGGGATGGAACCAGAAGCACATTTTATTTATTTAAATTAAAGCTGCTGCATTGTGATACAGTGCAGTTACTCCACGAAATTTGTTCCTTTCTTCCTCACATCCCCAGTAATTTAAAACTTTTCTTCTTTTTCTGGGAATATAATTTTAACTGAAGAAATTGACAGAATTTAAATGATCCAGTTCTCAGGTTTGTGTTTTATTTTTGAATAGAGTTAGTAAATCCAAATATTGCTGAGCCTAAAAATCTGGATATCTTTTTTGCAGGCCAATTCATCAGAAATGGTCTGTGCAGGAACAGCACCTTCCTCCACAGAAAAATTCAGGTTATTGCTGTAGGTGCTTCATAGCAGAACATTTAAAAGTCAAGAAATCAGCTTTGTTACTTTTGATAATATGTTGGGGAAAGAAGTCAGTCCCTGAAAAATTCATTACAGGCCTTTTCCTCTGAACAGCTCTGATATCACAAAGCATCTCATGCCAGCGCTTTCCACCCGAGGTTTGGAAGAGGCCTGAGAATAAAAAGCTTTTATGCTCAATTTATGATTGTAAATCCAGTCAAAATCTCCACACATAAACCTGGAGGTGGAATTAAGGATAACAGTAATTGAGTTCTTGATTTTCAAGGCTTGTTGAGATACCTCAGCATTTTGTTACTTACGTGGTTCAGCACAGAGGTTAATTAGTGCTTGTAGTGTGGGCTCACTGAAAAACCTCTTGTTTTTAAACCTCTGAAGATATTTTTAGCTTTCTTGCAGCCAAAAAAAAAAAAAAAAAAAAAATTTTTTTTCCCTTTTTTTTTTTTTTCACCCACCCGAG
>VZRZ01002330.1:88175-110589 GCA_013398175.1 Climacteris rufus | reverse complement strand
TTTTTTCCCCTTTCTTTTTTCTTCAGCTCACCGAGTGCCCAGACACTCAGGGACACGTAGCAGCTCCCAGGAAAATGGGATGGAAGCTGTGGAGACAGCATCTCTCTGTAATTTTTGGTAATGTCTAAATTACAAACACTTGACTCTATAGAAGCACACACACTTCACAGATATATGTTTGGGTTTGGGCAACTGCTCTTCTTAATTAACCCGGAATTTATGTGGGAAATTATTTCAGTTTTGGCATTTTCCAACCTGTTGGACTATTTGCTTAAATACTGGAGTCTTGGGTTTAAAATCTATTTTCTGATCTCCCTGAAAACTCTGGATATCCTTGATCAATATCTAATTCCTTTTTAAAGCCCCCTGAGCTTTGGTCTCGACAACTTGATATGAAAATAACTTCTACACTTAATAACCTTCTAATGAAGAAGTGCTTTGCATTAGGTTTAAAATTTGCCCCTGATTAGTGTAAGTGACTCTCTCTTGGGCTTGTGTTATGAGAAAACTTCCTAATGCACCTTCTCCAGGCTGCCAATATTCCAGTAACCCACTTTTCCTGCACAAGATCGACAGTAATTGTCTGTAATCTCCTGGCTTGGGGATTGTTTCATCCTCTGTTTCCTGCCACCCCTTCCTCAGCCTCCTCCCCCCATCCTCCAGAAGTTTTGAGGCCAAGCTGAAGTTTGTGTTCCAGACTGAGCTGTAAAATACATTTGTATCATTATTTACAGCACCTGCAGTCTTCATCCCATTTGTTGTGCAAGGTATTCTTTGGATTTTCCATTGTGTTTAATTTACTCCAAGGTTTTCTACTCTGTGAGAAGCAACTCCAGTCCCATTGGGCTCTGAGCACTCCTGCTCCTCACCCTGATGGGGGCACGGGCAGGGAATTCAGTTCCAGGGATGAGCTGGGATGTTTTAATCATTTTTAATCTGTTTTAATCATTGTTTGGACAACGCTGCCAGGGACAGGGTGGGACTGTGAGGTGTCCAGTGCAGGGCCAGGAGCTGCACTCAGTGATCCCTCCCAGTCCAGGATATTCCATGGTTTTATGGTCATTAACTGATGCTTGAGAGGAAGATTTGGCCAGGCTTCAGCCCCTCTGATTTGTCCAGTTGGGTAAGAAGGTGTCTGATCCCTGGGAGCTGTGGGTATAACTGCAAAATTTGTGAATTGAAACACAAATGGAACAAACCAGAGCATCAGGGCAACTTCAGCAAGACCCCATAGCAAAGAGCCCTGGGCTTTTGTTTGATTTTTCCCCTGCAACACAAATCCATTCTCTTTAAGCATTCTGCTGAATGTCAAGGAGAAACTCGTGTTCCTGGCCTTGCTCAGATGGGTTATTTCTGCCTCATCCCATCTCAGTCACTTATTGTCATATAATTCATAATAAAGCTCAAGCTGGAAAATGGATTTAGAGAAAATTTCTTCATAACTCTCAGTAATTGTTACCTGGAGCAGCAGTTGGCATCCATATGGAAGGAGCTCAAACCCAACATTTAACAGAATTATTATGACTTACATAAATGGAGGATTTGGCCATTTATCTAATTCTGTGTGAATATATGAATTCAAGGTGCTGAGTTTTTAACTCTGCCAGGCTCCTTGTCTCAGCAATTGGTTCTGGAACGAGTCCCCAGGCCCCTGGGATGTGAGCAGGGCTCAGGTTTAGCTGAGCTGCGTTTCACCCTGGCAGAGCAGGGACACAGGGAAGGGTTTCACTCTGCCTGTGACTCCCAGGGGGGATGGCTGGAAGTTTTCAGAGAATTCTTTTCTGTTGGGAACGTGATCACTCCATTCAGATTCCCTGGATGGATGCGCCTGGATCTCTGAGCAGGGTGCCCATGGAAGCAGCTCCCAGATTGATGAGCCTGCTTCTCTGCTGCCCTGAATCACAACGCTCTGAGCAGGAGCTGGGCTGCCCTCTCCAGACCCTTCCACGATGGATCAGGGTCACCTCTCCTGGAGCAGCCACTGCTCTTTGCCCAGCTTGGACGTGGAAAGCAAAACCAAGGACTTGGCTCAGAAATGGCCTCAGTGCAGACAGAGCACACACAGAGGGGAGAGAGCAAAATCCCCCTCAGACCGTGAGGGGAGAGGTGACGCCTGGACCTCGTGGTTCCGGGTGGGACAGAACTCCAGGCAAAGATGTGGCTTCATGAGGGATGCAGCAGCATGAGGGGATTCATGAGGGATGCAGCAGCAGCAGCTCCACAGGCATGGCCTGGCTGTCCCATGCCCCTGAGGAGGAGCCAGAAGCAGCACAAAGGCTCCGAGGTGTGACCAGCCCTCTACAAAGTGTTTGGAATTTCCTAGGATGGATTTCAGCTCTGTTCCCTGCCCATCACCCCTCCGGAGAGGTGGAGGGAGAGACTTTCTCTGCTGGAGGAGCTCAGGACAGTGACTGCAGCTCTGGGGCAGGACTGGAAGGGATGCAGGGAAAAATGAGGACCACAGCAGCAGTTCTGTGCACAGTGATGGCTCCAGGAGACCTTGGGCTGGATCCAAACCTTATTCAATCAATAACTGTCTTTGACTGACTGCAGCAAGCTTTGAACAGGCTCCTAATGAGTACAGGAATTTTCATTTAAGTTCATATATAAATATATATATACAAACACACACTCTTTTATATTATTTTTTTGATGGAGAGCAGCCCACCTGGCTGAGACAGAACTATGCAAATTGAAACTTGATTTGCTTTCCAGGGCGGTATTTGAGAGATAAAATAGCAAAATCTTTCTTAGGTAATTGGACAACAGCTGAAACTGTGGGCACAAAGGGAATTTCCCTGGAGAGAGTGTTTCTCTCTAGAAATGTCAGATTTGGTAGGCCAGGCAAAGCTATTGAGCTAAAACTGAGCAGAAACCTGTCACATTTCCAGAGACAATAAAATCTAATTTCTCAGTCAATAAAACGAGACTGCTGAGTTTAATGATGACACTGAAGTGTGTGAACAGACACGGCCCAAACCGTCCTGGCACATTAATTAAGTCTATGCAAATTCCCGAGAAACCTGCCCACACACAGCCTGGGTAAGGTGGGAGAAATCCCACAGGAGGTCGGTGCTGGGAGAGGGAGCCCAGGCCTGGCTGCACCAGGGGACATTCCAGGGACAGTGGAACTGGACCTTGGACTGCCCTCGCTCCCCCCTCTGCCCACATCCCACTGCTCCTCGTTCCTGAGAAACCCTCTGCTTCCCACTGCGGCTGTGGCAGCTGGAACAGGCTTCAGATGGAAAACTTTTGGTTTAAATATGAAATAGAAGTCACCAAAGTGAGGAAGAAGCACGTCTGTAGAACACCCACCGTGGTGCGAGGTCTCTCTGGATCACAGGGAGCACGTCCAGCCCCAAGGCAGGAGTGGGGAGCAGCATCAGGGCTTGCCCTGCATTCCCTCAGCTCAGACAGGACCACTAAGGCTGGAAAAGATCTCCAACACCACTGAGTCCATGACTGAGACCTCTGAAGTGCCCTTAGGCCTGGTCTGCCAGGACTTGGCACAGGGGAGGCAGTGCCAGGAAATCTCTGTGACAAGGGGGAAATGTTGCCTTAGGTTTTAACTCTTCTATTTTTTCAAATTCTGTATTGCCTAATGTGTAACTCTGGGATGCTTCACAGCCTGTTGGCTGCTGTTCTCTCATGCTGAGACAGACAGAGCAGGGCCTCTCTGGGTTTGCCCTTCAAGGACACTCAGACTGCCCAGGCACAGCTTCTAAAGGGAGGGGGAGCGAGCTGGGGGAGCCAGGGCGAAATTGCAAAGTTTAATTGGTGAATTGATGCTGATTTGCAAATGGACCAAACCTATAAAGGTGTGGAGAACTCGGGACTCGCTGTCCATTTTGGGTGATGCCCCTGGGGGGCTCTGTCTGCCCTAAATGAACCTTTGCAGGCCTTTAGAATAAACACCCACCTTTATTCCCTTACTCCTGACTAGGCTCAGTTTTTGGGCAGCCCTTTCAGGCAACAGAACCTGGCCCCTTGTTTAGCAGAGGGGTCCCAGCGAGGCCATTTCACCCCTGTGCAGAGACCCTGGACCCCTCTGCATCCCCGGCCCAGCAGCAGCACCACAGCAGCAGCTCACGGAGCCCCTGAGCAACGCTCCTGTCACCACACGCTCAGTGCCATTTCTAACGAGCTCATTTGCATTTTGGGAAGAAAATTCATTTTATTTACATTTCCGATCTGAAACCCGATGTATTGGAAATATTAATACACGGGTTTAATTAGGAATCTGTGTGTAGGAACCAGCACACAAGGCAATCAACACATGTAAATTGAGGGCACGGTCTGGCGCTCCCGGAGCGTTGGAGACAAGATTCCAAGCGGGAGGCACCAACCAGGAGTTCACAGTTGGGTGCCTGCTCAGTAGAGTGGCTGTGTGATTAAATCAGCACAGAAAATACCACCGCATCCCTCACACACCTTGCGAGCCTCCCTCACCTCCCAAATGTCACTCCCGGCCTTTTGGGCAGCTTTTTGCAATTATTTACATTTTCTGCATAATTATTTACATTTTCTGGCAATATATCCAAGGATTCTGTATAAATCTGGACAGCAGTGATGCCCCTGGATCATACAGCCAGCCATGTAAAGAAGTAATTGCTTTGGCAGCTGTTAGGAATGGACATGGATTTCTCCTGTGGATTGCAAGCTCTTCTTAAGAAGCGTTCTCCTTACCAGTCAAATTATTTCTAGGATTCCTAAAAATATCAGGGAATTATGGGAGGTGCTCTTTAGAACACAGAAATAATTCCTTAAGAATGCACACACACTTCTAATGGAGGAGTAATGATGATTTTCATCTTCTGAGAGGTCATGGCTTTACATGAGCCCAGGCTTTTGTTGACACCTTCGGGGGACACACAGAGATCCCACAGTGCAGTGAATTTAAAGGCTCTACCAAGCCTCTGAAGTAGATTTAGAGCCTCTACAGATTAAATCTACAGATTAAAAATGCAGCACTTGAAGAACCCCTCGGTTTCTCGCCCTACTTTAGCATCTGCTGAGGAGATGAGGAGCTCTGCCAGGTTTGGGAGGTGCAGGCTTGGCACTGCCCCCACCTGAGCCAGGACACCAACCCAGGGCTCCCCACAGCCCGATCCACCTGCATCTCCAGTGCCACGGAGCTGATCCTGGGCTGGCATCGCCACCCTGCATCCCACCCTGGGGAGCAGAGGCTCAGCAACAGCTCCACCTCCATCCTCAGCACAGACAGGCAGGAAAAACCTTCTGCCACAGCTCAGCTGTGCCGAGGAAAGCAGGGAATCCACTCCCGGTGTGGGCAGGAGGCACCAGGGTAAGGAGGGGATGCTCGAGCAGCAACTGAGACCATCTCAGGTTTGGCTGCTTGGGAAAAACTCCTCAATGAATCTCCTTCGGCTGCCAGTGGTTCATGACAGCTCCCTCCCCTCCGCACAGCCCGGCAAATTTGTCTGTAGGAAAACGCCTTTTGTCTCCAATGAAGATTGGGCTAATTTAAAAGGCAAATCTGCTTAATTAAAAAGGGCTATTCCCTCACTCCTGCCCCTGGAGAGGGAACCTCTTGCCCCGTACCCTCCTTAACGCCTCATCTCCTGGGGGCAATGAATCAGCACACCCAAGCTTTATTTACAGGCAAGGACCACATTCTTCTTCTCTATAAGTACCAGAAATGCTGGGGAAAGCCAGGGCAGGCAGAGCTAAACATCCAACAAACGAGGCCCAGGGATGCCAGGCCGGGCCTCTGCGGCTGCTCTGGGAGGATCACACACTTCAAACGCTTCCCCACAAAAACCAACACAGTTGGATGATCCAGAGGACTCAGCCATGAATAATTAGCAAATTGCCATTCATTATTCAGTTTTCGGAACCACTGCTTCTCTGCATTTCCCCCGCAAGGCTCAGACTTTCTCTCCTACAGCTGCTGGGTTTATCAGCAAGCGCTGGATCTCAGGCAGGGCCAACAAGTCAGGGATGGGATAAATTCTGTTCTGTTCGGGGATCTGGGATGTCACAGCTCCCCAGGCAGAGATCTGGCTGCCTGTCCCCGGCACAGAAGGGGCTCTGGGTGACCTCTGTGGGCTGTGCCCAGCCCATGGCAGCAGCAGGGCTGTCCCTGGCCCCAGCCAAGTTCTCCTCCTGCCTCCTCATCCCCCGGGCACTGCCTGTCCAGCTCCACCCTGTCCTCAGGCCACGTCCCAGCCACACAGAGCCAGCCTGTTCCTCGTCCTGCCAGTGCTCTGCCCTCCCCATGACGTGCTCTCAGCTCAGGGCTGCCTCGATGGATCACAGAGAGCCAGAGCCCTCTCCACAGTACAGGAATAATCCTTTTCCTGCTCTCCTGGAGCTGTAGATCTGCACTGCATGCAGATTCCTGTAATGGCAAATGGGCTCAGTCCTGTCCCTGAGAGAGGTGTCCAGCTGTGCACAGCTGTTGTGCCATTTCGGTACATTATGTATATTATGCATATTATGGATATTATGGATATTATAGAGGGATGTACAAAGGGATGTACAAAAAACCACAGATTTTCTAACTCTGCTATGACATTTTTGTTAAAATCCCCACCCAGAGAGCCGAGAGCAGCAGCCAGTTGGCCACTGCTCCCCAGAAATGCCGGGCAGGGCAGGGGTGATCTGTGCTCAGGGCTCACAGCACAGGGTGCTCTGTGCTCAGGGCTCACAGCACAGGGTGCTCTGTGCTCAGGGCTCACAGCACAGGGTGCTCTGTGCTCAGGGCTAACAGCACAGGGCCCACAGGGGGGTTCTGGGGTGCTGCTGCTGCTGCTGGGGGGGTTGGACAAGCCCTCCCACATCTGTGCACACCCAGGGTGGTTTCCCGTGGGTGTCCCATGGGATGGCAGCTCCCAAATCGCTGCCCTTAGGATGCCACTGCGACCCCTCCACACCTCAGACTGCACCACAGCAGTGCAGCTCCAGCCTGAAACACCCTGAAATAAGGCAGCAATTCTATTTTAACACTGCTTAAGTAACAAATCAGCCTGTGCTTAACCCCACATTTGGTTATTGGATGCTGCAACCAAGCAGAACTCGCAGTTCCTCACACATACCTGAACCAGCACATATGGTCCACTCTCACTGCCAACAAAATGAAATGCAAGAGTTTCACAGGAGAAAATTCTCACTGAAGGATTAAGGAGTCCACACTTCACAAGTCGCTACCCTGAGAATTTTTCTTAATTATTTCCGTTGTTTTTTTAAAGTGATAATGCCTCCAGATAATATTACTGTGAACTATGAGCACAGGAAAAACTCCACCAAATGATCCTCACTCCCCACCCAAATCTAGATCATCACCTTTAGGAAAGCTCTGCTCGATTTGACTGGATTAAAAAAATCCCAGTGCAAAATGAGACATTTCATCTCGGTCTTTCAGTCAAACCTCTGAGCCAACGTCCCCCCCATTTCCCTCCCGAGGTCAGGAGCAGACCCAATTTCCACATTTTCTCTCAGACCATTTTGACTCGCAGATCCCCCCTCTTTCATGATGGAGAACATCTATTTTTATGATTTGGAACAATGTACTTGGCACTTATATGACATTTTCAACCTCTGCATCTTGAAGAGCTTTTCAAGGGTGGCTACGAGGCACCTCACAATTTTAGATGGAAAAAATCCTGGCAGCATCTCAGAGACAGATTCAGCTCTGCTCTGTTCAAATGAAGCCAGACCTCCATTCTACCTGCTCTGAATTGCAAATACACCAAATTCCATCTCCTTCTGGCACGATATTCCTTTGTTTTCACTTGCATTTCCTGTTTAAAATAAGTGTAACGTTGCTCCCACTTTGGTAACGATCCCTCAAATATTAAATAAATGGCAGCAAAGGCTCCGTGTCATTTCTTCCTCTTCTGCAGGAATTTAGAATATCCTGACAATACACATCACATGGGAAGTACATTCAGGAGGAAATTTCATGACTAGAAGGCAATAATTGTGGGATTTAAGCAACTGAAACTCTGCATTTCCGCTCAGTAAGAATCTCTTTCTGTGGGGGATGCATTCCCAGTTTGGTCTTTCCCTTTTATCACCACCAGAACAGACCCACCACGAACACCTTTGGATGCCACCAGCAGATGGCTGAATGTTCAACACAAGCGAAATGCTGCCCATTCACAGCTAAAAATACCTCCCAAACAGGACTTCTGAGACCCATTTCAGGCAACCTCCACACTGAACATCCCATGCTTTGCCTCTTACAGGGCTCATCCTCTTTCCAAGAGATTTCACTTCCCCGCACCAGCGACTGACAAACCGAGGTGTGACAGAGCTCTGGCACATCCCAGCTCTCCAGCTCAGGATATTCTTGGAATGTGCAGGAAAAGCTCTGACCTTTGTTGGCAGTGGCACCTCGGGGATCTGTCCCAGACACTCCGAGCAGGAAGAGGTGGTTGTGCAAATTCTGCCTCTACACCGCCCTGGCAGGGTGGGTTTGGCTGGGATTTGGGGAGATCCAGCACTCCCTGATCCCTCCAGAAGTGCCACAGCTTTCAGAACAAACCAGCACGGAACTGGCTGTGATTTGGGGAGATCCAGAACTCCCTGATCCTCCCAAAGGTGCCACAGCTTTCAGAACAAACCAGCACAGAACAGGCTGTGATTTTGGGAGATCCAGAACTCTGTGAACCCCCAAAGATGCCACAGCTTTCAGAACAAACCACCACAGAAAAGGCTGTGATTTGGGGAGATCCAGAACTCCCCAATTCCCCCAAAGGTGCCACAGCTTTGAGAACAAACCAGCATGGACCTGGCTGGGACTTTGGGAGATCCAGAACTCCCTGATTCCCCCCCAAAGGTGCCACAGCTTTGAGAACAAACCACACAGAAAAAGCTGTGATTTTGGGAGATCCAGAACTCCCTGACCCCCCAAAGGTGCCACAGCTTTCAGAACAAACCATCATGGAACTGGCTGGGATTTGGGGAGATCCAGAACTCCCTGATTCCCCCCAAAGCTGCCACAGCTTTGAGAACAAACCAGCACAGAACTTGCTGGGATTTGGGGAGATCCAGCACTCCCTGATCCCCCCAGAAGTGCCACAGCTTTCAGAACAAACCAGCACAGAACTGGCTGTGATTTTGGGAGATCCAGCACTCCCTGATCCCCCCAAAGCTGCCACAGCTTTCAGAACAAACCAGCACAGAACTGGCTGTGATTTTGGGAGATCCAGCACTCCCTGATCCCCCCAAAGCTGCCACAGCTTTCAGAACAAACCAGCACAGAACTTGCTGTGATTTGGGGAGATCCAGAACTCCCTGACCCCCCAAAGGAGCCACGAACTCAGTGAACCCCCAAAGGAGCCACAGCTTTCAGAACAAACCAGCACAGCACAACCACCAGCTGCAGCGCCTCCGAGCCCACGAACACAAGGGCATTTCCACGGAATTTAGGGGAATAAAGCACACTGCTCCTTGTTGGCTTGGGGATGCAGGGATGTGGGAGAAGGAACCCTGAACATTTGCCACACGTCCCCGTTACTTACGGTTGAGAGGCAGGCTGGCATTGGTCGTCCCTAGCTTGTTGGCAGCGACACAAGTATAGTTGCCAAAGTGCTCTTCTGTCACATTGGTAACAGTAAGAAGGGATCTTGTACTATAATTTTTAATAGTGATTCCTTGTTGCCCATTGATCAGTCTAGAAAGCAAAAAGAAAATGTCTATAACTCATATACCATAACCAAGATTGTTTGTTTTTGTTTTTTTTCTTAAATCTTTTTTTTCCCCCTGGTTTTGCAGCCATCCCTGGGAGCACTGTGAGCTCTTTGCGAGCTGCTGGTGCCTCTGAGCACAATTCCTGGCTCCCTGGAGAGGCCACGGACAGTGCTGGAGCTGGGGTGCTGAGGGGAAGAGTTCCTGCCTCTGTGTCCTGCAGCTGAGAGAAAATCAACACCCACAGCCCTTCCTGCCTGCAGGAGGAGGGGTAGAAACTCCCAGATGCAGAGCTGGGATTTTAAGCTGGGCAAAACCAACTGGAAATGTAAATAAATACCCTCCTTAGGGGCAAAAAAAAATCAAGTAAGTTTTTCAAAGAGGGTGTTTTCAGACTGGAGTATCATTGCAAGTCTGTCAAAAAGGTTTTTTCAGCCTGTGGAGTTTGCTGTGCCCTCTCACAGCTCTGGCTGATGGCAGGGGAGGATGAGGAGCCAGGATTGCGAGCAGGTTTGTGTTGTGGGGCTCTAGAGCTGCCAATGAGCCTTGCAGTTCGGAGTGAAGTGCTCCAGCAGCAGCACTGCTGAGGCAGCAGCCTGGGCAGGGACCAGGTGATGAAGCACAGGAAAAAGCCAAATCAGGACTCTTTTCACTCAGTTTGGAGTGTCCCAGCCCAGAGCTCACAGGAAAACGCAGGTGTGTGGATCCCAAAGCCCTGCCAGGAGCATGGCTGGGGCACAGCGAGAGGACCAGTTTAAATGATGTTGTTGTAGGCAAACCACGTCTGATCAAACAAGGAGATGAGAAGGGGAACCGTGTTATTAAAAACCTGCTACAGTTATTACTCATAATTCCTTCTATTTCCCATAAGGAGCAGAGTTTTGGATTAAGAATACAATTTTTGTCTGCTATATTGAAGGATATAATCGTATATCCTGGGAATTAATGCAATCTTCTCGTGTTCTGTCTCAACACCTCAGCAAATCTCCCATTAATTGCACTTGTGCAGGTTGTGGACTGAACATTCCTCACCATTACATGGCTCCTTCTTTGTTGGGAGGGTGGGCAGGCCCTGGCACAGGGTGCCCAGAGAAGCTGGGGCTGCCCCTGGATCCCTGGAATGTCCCAGGCCAGGCTGGATGGGGCTGGGACAGTGGGAGGTGTCCCTGCCAGGGCTGGGGTGGGATGGGTGGGCTTGGAGGTCCCTCCCAAACAAACCAGTCTGGGATTCTGTGGTTCACAGAATCTGGTTCTGTGGTTCAGCTCTTTTCAAGCCATCTCCACCCTTTTGGCAGCACCCTTTGAACTACAGCATCTCCATTTTACAGTTGTAAGGTTCAACTGATTTTTCCCCAGAAAACAACGGAGTGTTGTGATTTTTGCTGTCCCCATGCACTGCCACAGGTGACATCTGCCTCAAAAAAACGGTGTGAGCTGCTGCCTTCCCCAGGCTGCCGAGGGATGAGTCCTGGGGCTGCCAGCTCAGGGCCCTTCCCCTCCTGCTGTGCCCCCTTGGTCCCCACTGCTCCCACAGCCCTTCCCTCCAGCCCTGCTGGGAAGGGCTCAGGGCTCGGAGCTGGAAGTTCTGGAGGGATGTGCACATCAAGGAGCCACACAGGTGCCAGGGGGAGCTGGCCTGAGCTGGCACAGGCTGGCAGTGCAGAGCCTTTCCGTGTGCAGTTGGAAGCAGCAGATGCTTTTCCTCTGAATTAATTGCTTCCCTGCACCCGTGGACTGAGCGCACATCCATCACTTGTCTGGGCTTCACCCAGTCGTTCCCAGGCTGCAGCAGCTCTGGGAGGTGTGTGCAGCCACCCTGCACATTCCTTCAGCTCTTTCTTTGTGCCACTTAAAAAGGGAAGAGTGATCTCCTTTTAATTCCAGAGATTTCACCTCCTCATCCCCAGCTCCAGCACCAGCGGCAGCCCCCAGGGTCCCCTCCTCTGCTGTCATCTTTGAACACCTCCACGTTATTATCACAGATGAAGCCATGATAATGAGTTTTGTTATTTCAAATGTAAGTCTTGTTTGCTTTGAGAAGCAAAAGGGAATGAATATTTTAATATTTTCTTTAGGCGACTTTTGGGCTTCTTCCCCGTGGCTGTTTGATGTTGGAGTTCTAATTTCTGCAGCCCTAGAGCACAACCTGTGAGCAGAGGTGGGCTCAGAGCTGGCACAGTGAAGCCATTCTCCTCTCCACTGGGAAGCCTTCAACAATTTTAAATGCCACAAACACTTCTAATGCCCCATCCCTGGAAATATTCCATCCCTGGCAATGCCCCAGGCCAGGCTGGACAGGGCTTGGAGCAGCCTGGGGTAGTGGAAGGTGTCCCTGCCCATGGGAACTGGATAAACTTTATGATCCCTTCCAACCCATTCCATGTCATGTTTCTATGACAATTTTAGAATGCTTTTACTAACTTCTCCTGCAAATTTTCTCTTCCCAGCTCTCCCCTCCCTGTGCAACAGCACCTATGGAAAGTTATTGAACAGAACCCCTGGGAACTCAGTAATTAGGCAGAATGAGCCCTCTCTGCCTCCAAGAGCAATAACTTTAACTCAGTGTAGTCTGTTACTGCCTCTGTGTTTAGCTGTAATGGTTATTTTATGATGAGATGATCCCCGGAGTCTGGGAATGGTGGATTTGGATTTGCATTAATCTAAGCAACAACAATGCAGTTTCCACCCCCAGAAGCCTTGTTTCACACACTGAACACACAGTTATGGTCTCAGGGCTAACTCCACTGCTAATGTATTGAGCAATCCACCCAGATGTCCAAAAAAAGAGAAGTCCCTGTCCCAGAATGTCTGAAAACCTGGGATTGTCTCTATTCTACCAGCAGACAATACAGCAGGGTGTAAATTCAGCCTTGTAGTGCAGCTGCAAGTTACCTGCAGGATAATGTAGGTGCTCCTGAGAGCTCCCTCTGAGGGCTCAATCCTCCCAGCTCTGCATTCAAGCAATGCCTGGGCTGTCCAGGGCTCAGCCTGTGCTGGATGTTCCTCATCCAGGGGGAAAGGGGAGACACTGGAGCAAAACCCAGCGTGTGGGTATCTTCCTCTTTCCTGAAAGGGTGGGGTTCAGAGATCCCCAGTGCCTTTGTAGCATCAACCAGCAACAGTCCATAGGACATCCTATGGAAGGGACCCACCAGGACCACCAGAGCCCAGCTCCTAAAAAGGATGGAGCAGATTTAACCCAATATTTGAGCAGCAAGACCCAAGAGGACAGTGTGTGAAACACCAAGTGAAACAGGAACAGAAGCACAACCTGGGTGTCCTGAAATGCTCCTCTTCCCCTTCCCTGCTGCTGCCCTGGCACGGAACGTGCTCAGGAGAGAGGGATGTGGTCAGAGTTATAAATAGGAAAGTGATCAGCGCTCTGGGAGCTGCTCACTGAACGCAGAGTGGCAGAACCTGTGCTGAGAGCCTTCCCACAGAAGGGGTGGTTGTGCTGCAGCTGCCCCAGGATGGGCACAGGGCAGGGTGCCTGAGGAGGGGGATGCAGCCGAGGAAAGCAGTGCCTGGCCTGTGCAGGAGAGCTGAGGTTTGGAGAAGGCTTTAGGCTGTGGTGGGATGCAATAGCTCAGCAAAGACAGGGAGGAGGACAGGAGCTCGTGCTGCAGGAGGGAGCAGCTGAGGAACGAGCTGACAGATGGCTTCCTGTGAAAAGGGGTCATCAATATTCTCATGTCAGCTGCAGGTTTAATGGGATGTTTGAGCTGAAAAAGCCGACACTTGGAAGCTGGGAAGTTCCAAAAGCCCCACAGTTCCAAGGGACAGATCCACCTGCTTTTGCACTGCCCCGTGAACCCAACAGAAAAAAGCTCCTGCACAAGCCAAGAGCTGTAAACCAAAGTGTCCTGTTCAAAGGAAAAACACCTCCCTGTTCAGTGAGAACTAACCTAAATTAAAGGTGACTCTACAGAGGTGCCTGTCACCGTTCCACAGCCCCCAGGAGGGGAAGGGCAGCAGCTGCAAACACACCCCAAACACATGGCCAGGGTTTGGGCTGGAGCAGGGAATGCTCCCCAAAGCCCCCCAAACACAGGGTCAGGGTTTGGGCTGGAGCAGGGAATGCTCCCCAAAGCCCCCCAAACACATGGCCAGGGTTTGGGCTGGAGCAGGGAATGCTCCCCAAAGCCGTCCAAACACAGGGTCAGGGTTTGGGCTGGAGCAGGGAATGCTCCCCAAAGCCCCCCAAACACAGGGTCAGGGTTTGTGCTGGAGCAGGGAATGCTCCCCAAAGCCCCGGGGGTGCAGAGAGCTGCAGAGCTGTGCTGCACCCCAGAACACACACAGGGAGCACCCACACACACCAAGCTCTGGCTTTCCAAACACAGGAAGATGAATTAACCAAAGCAATCCTTTCAGCAGGTTTTCCAGCTCTTTTCCTCACAAGCTGTCATTACTGTGGCACCCTGGGCTGTCAGTGCAGGGGTGACTCTCTCAGCCCAGCCCCGGGCAGAGCTTGGCAAGGATGGGTGGCAGCGAGGGCTGGTGGCCCGGCCAGCCCGCCTGGAGCAGCCCTGGACACGAGGGGTGGCAGTGGCAGTGGCTACTTACTTCCTGTCTCCTTTGAACCACTCAAAGAGCGGGGCAGGCACTCCTGCACCTTCGCAGCGGATCAGGCCGTTCCCTCCGAGCATCACACCGCTGGATTTAAGTTCCTGAATTGTGGGGGCAACTGAAAGAAAAGAATTGTGAGACGGACATTGGCAAGTGGATACGAGGTCGCTCGCTGTCCCCTCGGCCTGGCACGGGGCACCTCTCCTCCAGCAGGGTGAAAATGTTCCCCCAGTGCAGCCCCCAGAGCGGATCCGTGTGCCTGGAAATCGCCCCGAGACGGGCAGAGGGCGAGGCAGCGCTGCAAACAGCCCGGCTCTGCCAGCTGCTCAGCACACAGCACCTGCACTGCTGTCCCTCCAGCTCCGTCCCCATCCTGAGCACCGGCAGGGAGCACAGGGAAACCCAGCACCGGGGCACCCAGAGGCTCCCAGCGCCTGTGGCAGTGCCCAGCGCCAGCACCTCTGCTCGCCTGCACCCTCAGGTGGCCCCGAGCTCTCCATTTCCACACTAAATAAACCTCCAAAATGATGAGCCAACGACAAATATCATAGAAAAGAGACTTTCTCATCATTCCACTGCATACAGAGTGGTTTCAGTAAGTGCATTTTGTCTTTTTAAATAGCAAACATTGTAAATAGTAATAAACTTTTGGAGCTCAGAACTACAGACACAAATAAAGATGAAAAGCCCCTGTCAGGTTTTCCAGTTGCCAGCAAAAGGAACCACAAGCCGAAAATAAAACACAGCAAATTCCTCGGGAAAGAGATTATCAAAGGAAACAACTGCCTCCTCCTGGAACTTCTTTTATGTTCTCTGGTTTTAAACAATAATTTATGTGCATCATCAAAACGCCGTAAAACCCAAACCACATAACTTATAAGTAAAAATCTGTTTATTTTTTCCCGAGCAGCTCTCCAGCTGTCGCTTCAAGGTGTTTGTGTACAGGGAAAGCCCTGAGTGCCTCGCTCTGCTCCTTCACCCCAGCCCTGGGCCTGAGCTCCTGCTGAGCCCTGACTGAGCCATCCCTTGGCCAGCCCAGCTGAGCCTGGCCCACCAGGAGCTCTCAAAAAGCTGGGAAAAAGCCCAGAGCTGCCAGCTTGGGCTCTGGCCAGGGGGGAAAGGTGGTGGTGGCCAAAGCCAAGCATCTCCCAGCCCCACAAACAGCAGAGCTGAGGGGGTCCCACCCCATCTCCATACTGCTCGCCATGCAAAGCCCTCCTGGTGGGAAGGAGAAGGGATTTGGTGGGAATATCCCACTGAACCCAGGGGAGTTCCAGCCAGGTCCCCTCACAGCCCTAGGAACAGGGGCACACATCATTCTACCTGTGTGCCTTGGTTATGGATGGAGGGTGCAATCTCAAATCCAGAGCTGAGGCGTCGTTATAATTACAGTCAACCCTACCAAATCACTTGTAAACATTAAAACTCCATGACTGAGTGCTGCTAAGCCCTTTTGCAGCCAGATCTTGGCATCCCTCTCTTTTGCACTCCCTTTTGCAATGCAGCTCCGTGTAAATCACTGCAAATGGCTTCTGATGGGATCTGTGAGCTTTAACCTGTGCAGAGCAGGGCAGCTCTTGCCCTGAGCTCTGGAAAGCCTCATTTCCACAAATCCCCATTAAACCCTGCTTTGCCAACACCTTGCATGGTGCTGCTTTAAGCAGCCAAAGCCCTGATGTGTGACACAGGTTAAGAGGGACCTTAATCTTCCCCATGAATGGAATGAAATGAATCTTTTCCTCCTTTTCCTGCCCCACGAAGCAGCAGCAGGGCCCTGGCAGAGCAGTGGCAGCCACGCTCCCTCCCCTTCCCACCCTGCAGCAAGGAAATCTCCTGGAAGGGAAATCTCCCAGGGATCACACACTGACTCTCACCACTCACACTCTTGTTTAACCAAACTGTGAGGAAGTTTCACCTCTTCCTCACTCCTGTCCTCCCACAAGTCAGGCTACAATTTCCCACACTGCCAGACACGCCCTTTGCCTTCAACCTCCTCTTCCCAATGATTACAGCAAACCAGTCCACAAATTCATTCACTTTCAACAGGCAACATTAACGTTTCAAGGAGATAATAAACGTGTAAGCATTTTGTGTGATGACCTCCCAGAATATGCACAGAAAAAGCACCAATTGTTTTTGCTACTCCATAAAAATAACAGGGATGTGTAAAACATTCCCATTCCAGGCTGTATGAAAAACGTGACACTGGAAGAGCAAATAAGAGTTGCTCAAGGCCTGAGTCATGCACAAAGCTCTTTTTCCTAAAAACCACCTTGATGCTCCCCCCTGAGCCTGCTCTCCTTTTCCTTGGTGTTTTTGTGGGGATTTGGGGATGTTTTCGTTGTGGTTGGTTGGCTGTTTTATACACAGAAGCAGAACATCCCTGACAATAGGTTCCAGGATGAAATGGTGCATGAAAATGTGCAGCTTGCTGCTGCTTTCTCAGGCAGGAGCTGCAGTCCCTGTGCTCCGGGGGCAGCTGGGGAGGGGATGCAGCTGCAGCCCAGCTCCCAGAACCTCTCCAGGCTGTGCTGCCTCTTTGCAAACTGCTGCCAAACTGCTGGAAAGGAAGTTTTCTTACATTTCTGAAAAGGAAGTTTTTTTACATCTCCCTTCCAGAAGGATTTCAGCTTCTGTCTGTTCGGAACAAAAATTAAAATCAATGCTCCCTGCTCCAGGAAATCCCCGGTTAACAGAGGCATGGCAACACAACCGGAGATGGTTTGGAGCCACCTTTCCTTGGATTCATCACTGCCAGGTTGTTTGATGAGTTTTAATCTCAAGACAAACTCAGTGCAGGCACATTCCTGGAGCACGGACTGGGGAGCCACAAATCCATGAGATGTGGAGGCTGAGCGGCTCCAGAGGCAACCCCACAGCTCCAACCCGAGCTCTGTCCTGGGAACTGGGAACGGAACAGACAAAGCACTGGGGGCGGAAATTTGGTTACAAAGGAATCTGAGGCTGAAGGAGGGGTGGGAGAGGTGAGGATGCAGCTCCAGCCTCCCTCAGACGAAGCTTTCCCTGGTTTCCCTCAGCCGAAGCTTTCCCTGCTTTCCCTCAGAGGAAGCTTTCCCTGCTTTCCCTCAGACGAAGCTTTCCCTGCTTTCCCTCAGACGAAGCTTTCCCTGGTTTCCCTCAGAGGAAGCTTTCCCTGCTTTCCCTCAGACGAAGCTTTCCCTGGTTTCCCTCGGACGAAGCTTTCCCTGGTTTCCCTCACAGGAAGCTTTCCCTGGTTTCCCTCAGAGGAAGCTTTCCCTGGTTTCCCTCACAGGAAGCTTTCCCTGGTTTCCCTCAGACGAAGCTTTCCCTGGTTTCCCTCAGAGGAAGCTTTCCCTGGTTTTCCTCAGACGAAGCTTTCCCTGGTTTCCCTCAGCCCGTTGTGGGAAGGGTCCTGGCTCTGCTGCCGCCACTCCCAGGGCGTGGGGAGATATTTAGAATTATTATTGTTAGGAACAATAAGAATCCCCCAGCAAGGAAATCACAGCCCAGCTGGAAGGCAGGGAGCAGCAGGAGGGAGGGAAGGCTGGGGGAGGCTGCAGGAGGAGGGAAGGGCTGAGACCCCCAGCCCCAGGATGGCTCCAGCGGCTCTGGAATGCCCGGGATGCTGCAATGCAAACCCACAGGGATGGGGACGAGCAAAGCTGCTCACACTGATCATTTACAACCTACCTGTCCTTTTCAGATCCCCTAAATGATGGTTATATAAAGGCAAGGAGGAAAAATGTGATTATGGGTGTCTGCCAGCAGCGGCGGCCGCCGTGACCCAGATCCGCGGGTTTCCCTCCCTCCGGAGCATCCTCCTGCAATCCCTCTCTGTTCAGCCCCTCCTGCTGAGCAGGGCATCCGAACCGCTCATTTCTCACTTGGAAAGAGATAAAAGTGGCTCCGAGTCGCTTTGGCCAATGCCTGTAAGTGGGAAAGGCTTTTGGAGCTGCAGCTGAACGGGAGTTTGACCAGGAGAGGGAGGGACGGCCGGGCTTGAGCCAAAATACACATTGATTATGCCCCCAAAATACACATTTATTATCCCCCAAAACGCACATTTATTGTCCCCCAAAAGGCACATTTATTATTTCCCAAAATGCACATTTGTTGTCCCCCAAAATACACATTTATTATCCCCCAAAATGCACATTTATTATCTCCTAAAATGCACATTATCCCCCAAAATACATATTTATTATCTCCTAAAATGCATATTTATTATCCCCACAAAATGCACATTTATTATCTCCTAAAATGCACGTTTATTATCCCCCCAAAATGCACATTTATGANCCCCCAAAATGCACATTTATTATCTCCTAAAATGCACATTATCCCCCAAAATACATATTTATTATCTCCTAAAATGCATATTTATTATCCCCACAAAATGCACATTTATTGTCCCCCAAAATGCACATTTATTCTATTACCCCCCAAAATGCACATTTATTATGGCCCAAAGCACAGCTGCAGGCATCCCCACGGGAGGGCTGTGTGTGTGAGGGAGCCGGCCCAGCACACCCAGCTGTGCTGCCAGATGTGCCCCAGGGCTGGGGGTCACCCTGGGCTGGGGAAGGGGTCCCTGGGGGGGGTGAGGGGGTTTGGGGTCCCTCCCCACCCAAGCTGTTCCCCGATTCTGGTTCTGCACACCTGAGCTCCCCAACCTGCACGTGGGTTGGGTGTTTGTGCTGAAAACCCCAATTTTACACTGAAGTGTTGTTCAGAAATGACTCAAAGTCCATTGAATCTGCTCCCCATCCCAGATATTTTCATTTTTCCTTAGCCATATCTAAAGGAACAGTTAAAGCCATGGCACTCCCAGGCACAGGGAACCCACAAAAACTCCAGCTAGAGCAGGTTTTGAACATTTTAATGAGCTTCGAGACTTTTATGCACATTAGTTATGTTGCCCTAATTACTCATTATCATTCTAATGTGCATTTTATATTTAATTACAATGCTTATAAAGATTTGGTATGGACAGTAAATTATTATAACTAGCATGTGCATAATGATTACGAGCTGAATTTATTAACTTTTACACGAGCATTCAGGGCTGGAAACTTCCAATTTCACCTTTGTGAGCACCCACATTGTCTGATTAAACCAACAGTTTTGTGGCATTAATTGTCAAAAAAAAAAAAAAGAAATGTCAGAAAAAATTCTTTTATTCTCCCAGTTTTCATCAGCCTTTAATTTGGCATCTTAATGTCACCTTTTGTTAGTGAAATTGCTTTCCAGGGTGTTAAGATAAATTCCAGGTAAAGGAACAGGATTTCTGAGATGTTTTCTGCTCAGCAAAACAGGTATCAGCAATATTCAAATAAATTCTTTTCTGCACATGCACCCCCAGAGTGTTTTACCAATAGAGTAACAAGTCAAACAGTCTTACTTGTACTTTATATAATTAAGATGGGCTTTCAATAGTCTGGATTATTTAATTTTTCTAATTTATTCAGAGCAGCAGCCCTACCTATTCCCAAATTAATGGAGTGGTTTAATAAATGGCTCTTCATGTCAGAAATTCTCTGCTGCGCAGAAACATTGGAGAGGCATGACTGGAACAACCACTGGGCTCAGCAAATAAGAGCCTCATTTATTCCATCTCTCCTTGATGACTTGTCGAGATCCCAATGAATCCATGGATTTTGATACGTCCAGAGCCATAAATTTTACATGCAAACAGGGAGATATCTGTAAGGGTTCGGTTCCAGGTGTACCCCAGTGCCACTTCTGGGGTTTTCACAGAAGCACAGACTGGTTTGGGTTGGGAGGGACCTCAGAGTTCATCCCATCCCACCCCTATCCCAGGGTGTCCAACCTGTCCATGGGCACTGCCAGGGATCCAGGGGCAGCCACAGCTTCTCCGGGCACCCTGTGCCAGGGCCTGCCACCCTCCCAGGGAACAATTCCTGCCCAGTATCCCATCTAAATGTATTTTCCTTCAGCTCTCCCACTCCGGATTTCACTTCACAAACTGTACTTCCAACATGGACTAATTAAACCCTTAATGAAACACCTCACACTGCCAGGAAGTTGGGCATTCCCTGGGTGGGATCTGGGCTGTCACAGGGCACAGTTGCTTCCCAAAACATCCCCCTCCCTCAGCTCCATCTCATGGATTGCTTCAGAACCCTCCAAAGCCCTGGCTGCTGGGCCATTTATGGGTTTGGCTATAAAACCTCCCAGTGCTGAGTGCAGAGCTTAAATCCACGAGTAATTGTTATGTGGGAGGAAAACATAAAAACCAGCAGCACAAAATAATACTTAATAAATAATAGGCCGTCAGCCAGAAAATCTGAACAATCTGTTTTACAGGTATTGGAGGGATAAAAAAAAAAAAAAAAAGAGGAGGAAAGAAGTTAATGAAGCCTCCCAAAAAGCAGCAAAGCAAACAAAGACCTTGAGGGAGCTGCAGAAGAAGAGGCAAGTTGGAGGCACTGCTTTGTTTCTCTGTCCATTGGGGCTTATCTCACGGCTTCATCTCTTTAATCCTTTTATTTTCCAGCAAAGCGCTTTTCTCCCCCTATTCCCTTTAAGGCAGCTCTGCAAATGCATTTTGATCCCCTATTAAAGGAGTCGCTGTAGCGTGGGAGCAGCACAAACCCCTTCCCTGAGCAGCATCCAAGGAGAGCAGCTCCAGCCAGGCTGGTGTCTGCTCCACATCCCTGCTCCAGCAGCTCCCAGGGGGCACCACACGGACAAAAATTGGGATTTGGCACTGGCAGTGGCACATCAGAGCCACGGCAGGCTCAGGTGGCCCCGGGGAGGGGATGCTCCCCCTCTCAGCTGTGCCAGGGAGGCTCAGGGTGGGTATTGGGAAAGGTTCTTCCCCAGAGGTGCTGGGCACTGCCCAGGCTCCCCAGGGATGGGCACATTCCCAAACCTGCCAGAGCTGCGGGAGTTTGGGCAGCGCTGCCAGGGATGCACAGAGGGATTGTTGGGGGGGCTGTGCAGGGCCAGGGGCTGCAGCAGCGATCCCGGGGGTCCCTTCCAGCTCAGGATTTTCCTTGGCTCTGTGGTCCAGCCCCAGCTGCCAGGACTCTCCCTTCCTTCACAAATGCCCACGTCCCGTGTGACAGAGCAGTGTGGGGATGCTGCAGGGAACACACTGCTGCTGGAACCTCCCAGCGGGTGGGGATGCTGCAGTGAGCAACCCCTCTGATCCAGGAGCTCCCGAGGTGTGCCAGAGCAGCCTGAGGGGGCAGCAGGGCCAGGAACAGCTCAGGTGCCAGAGCTCCTTGGCCAACAGCATCCCCTCCCTGCCCAGGGCTGGGACTGGGCTGGACAGACACAGAACCGGGTGCTGTGCACTGCAGGGAGCCCAGGGTGCCCGGGGGGATTGCAGGGGCACAGTGGGTGCCAGCACCCCGGGGTGGCAGCGAGCAGGAGCAGGAGGAGCAGGAGGAGGAGGAGGAGGAGGAGGAGGAGGAGGAACTGCCATGCCCCAGTGCCAGGGGGGAGCGCTGGCGCTGCGCTGCTTCCTCCCTCCAAGGAGGACAAAAGCAAAGGGCTTCAGCAAATTCCAGGAATTACCAAGCACATCTTTTGGCAGGAAAGTTGAGAAGAAAATGAATTAAAGCAGGCTGGTAGTTTTCCAAGGAAAGAGAGTTTGGAACAAAAGCAGCACATCCCTGGGAGGAGGTCGGGGATGCAGGCAGAGCCCCGCTCCAGCCCCCAGCAGCAGGGGAGGCAGGCAGGGCACAGCAGGGCAGGAGAAGGCACAGCAGGGGCACCTGTGGGGCCCAGGGAACACAGACCCTGCTGGGTCACCCTGTGGGGCCCAGGGAACACAGACCCTGCTGGGTCACCCTGTGGGGCTCAAGGAACACAGACCCTGCTGGGTCACCCTGTGCAGTGCCCAGCCCCAAGGAGCCGTGCTGGGGCTGTCTGTGCCAGCAGCTGCACCCCGAGCACCCCGAGCACCCTACGGTCCCACCCAGCACCCCGAGCACCCCACAGTCCCACCCAGCACCCCGAGCACCCCACAGTCCCACCCAGCACCTCACAGTCCCACCCAGCACCCAGCACTGGTTCCCCACAGCCCTTGGGTGAAGTTCTCTGTCCTGCCCTGATGGTTGACACCACAGTGTCCCACAGCCCTTATCCAGAACAAACCCCTGCTCTAGGCTGTAAGAGTCGGCCTGAAAATTCCTTATCTGCCTCACGATCATGGACAGAGACTGAAACCCTAAAAGAG
>VZRZ01002330.1:60166-77387 GCA_013398175.1 Climacteris rufus | reverse complement strand
ATCCCAGCCATCCATCCCAACATCCAGCCATCCATCCCAACTCTCCCCAGACTCCCCAGGGAGCACCCCAACCCCAGCCTGATGGGCTTCACAAAGGCTGAATTCATTATTTTCTTTTCATTCCATCTGAATGTCTTTTTCCTCCCCAAAGCCACAGGATGTTACTTCAGTCAAGCTCCAGCTCTAACAGAGCTGTCCAAGGTGCAACCAGAGCAAACCCAACCCTTGGAATGTATTACCATAAAAAAAGGGAATTCTGCAATACAACTCCACTTTAAAATCCACATTTGCTATTTATTGAGACAGCTGACAGCTTTAAATAAATGCAAATAAATGCTGCTTTGCTGATGCACACACCCCATTCCTCAGGCTCTCAGTGTGGCCTCAGCTCTACTGGAAATTCTAGGATTTAGCAGCTGCCTTTAATATTTTTTAAGCATGACATTAATAGAGCAGGAGGGGAGGAGGGAGTGCCAGTAGCACATGGAGAGTTTCAGACCAGCTTTCAGGTGACACATTAAATCCAGACACTGGTTCATTCAAAGCAGGGTTCAATATTATAATCTATAAATCAGTATTTGCTTTACAAAATGTAATGGAAAATGCTAATAGGATTTACTTGTGAAATGAAATTGGATTACATCTTATCTCTTTTAACTTGATTTGCTGGAGTATTCCTTCAGCACCAAGCTGCAGCTTCAATGTCTCTTTGCTTTTCTTCCCCACCATCCTTTTGGAATTTGGACAGATGCTCAGGCCACCACTTTTCAGAGGGAAATTAGGGGGGACAGACAGAAATGAAGTAGAAAATGTAGCTGGTGCAGTATCCAGCAGTGTGATGCAGCCCCTGTGAGCCAGGGGAGCTGGAACACGTGTGCTGTGAGCTCCCTGTTTGTGGCGGGCTGCAAGTTGCCCAGGCAAGAAACTCGGATTTCAGAAAGGAATTGAAACCTGGTGATTTTCCTGTCTGTGCTGGGTGGCTGAGCAGCCACTCCATGTGATGGATGCCCACACTCCAAACTGTGCTGAACCACCCCGGGCTCACTGACACCTTCCATCCCACTGGGGTGCAGTGAGACCTGAGCTACCCCACGGCTCTCAGGGCTGCAGGAGAGGCTCCTCTGACACCGTGGGACCCTGGTGGGAGCTGTGAGGGGCAGGGGTGGCACCCCTGGACGTGGCTGCTGTGCCACAGGACGTGGGGATGGAGCAGGGACAGCCCAGAGCCTGAGAGGAGCTGCTGCTCCCGCAGCACACGAGAGCAGAGCCCAGCAGGCTACAAAGGCAGGAAGGAGAGAATCCCAGGCTGGCCTGGGTTGGAAGGCAGCAAAGCCCCTCTCATCCACGCCCTTCCCACACCTCCACAGGAGCAGGCTGCTCCAGCCCTGCAGCCCATCCCTGCTGTGGAACAGGAGCCACACACGCCGCTCCCAGGAGGGTTTTCCATCAGAAACGCTCCAGGGGAAAGGCCCCGGGCATTTTGTGGCACTGCAGGCACTGAAGGAGGACAGCTGGGTCACATCTGGAGCGCTGCTCACCAGGGAACTCAGCCAGGAGTAAAAGGGATCCAAGGCCCAGTGGGGAGAGCTGCAGAGACCTGGGAAAGGGGCAGAGCAGCCCTGCACAGCCATGGAATCGCTCGGGGGGGTGAGAGCAGCAGCAGAAAAACAAACCATAAAAAATCACAGTGGTTTGGGTTGGAAAAGCCCTCCAAGACCATTGAGTCCAGCTGCTCCCCAGCACTGCCCAGGCAGCCCCTAACCCACCCCAGGCACCAAGGAGAGGATGGAATTTGGGGGAGAGAGCCTTGCTCTGCTCACTGTGTTACAGAATGAACAGGGATCTTTGAAGAAGCAACAGGACTGAAGAACATTTGAGAAAGGAAACTGTCCAACCAGAGGAGCTCAGGGCTTCCTCTCTTTTTTATTCCTTTCATTAAAAACTTTCCAGATTTAAACTGGAAACCAAATTTGCCATGGATTCTTTACAAGCAGTGCCTGTAGGGAAATGCTCACGGTGCTCCTGCTCTGTACTGAGCTGGCAGGGCCACGTCCCCACCCCACAGGGCTGTGCCAGCAGAACTGCCTGTGACCAGCCCTGCAGGGGTGCAGGGTTCTGCTGCAGCCACAGCCCCGTCTCACATTGCTCCTGTTGCATTCCCACCCCCTCCCTCTGTAGCTGTGAGGAATATTTAAAATAAAACCAAATACTCTGCAGATTCCAGTGCCTGACTGCTGTACTGCCACGTGCATCCCCTCTGTGGCTCAGGGCATCCCAGCTTAGCCCAGCTGGCTGCACTGGGACAAAGAGCAGCTTTATGACTTAATTCTTGATGCTTCCTCAGTATCGACCGAGCTCACAGGCTGAGCAGCCCAGATGTGGCTGCTGCTGCACACAGAGGAGCCTCACACCTGGGGCAGGTACCAGAGGGGGCTGGGACCTCCTGAGCCTGCACATCCTTCACCACAGAGTGTCCCTCCTCACTCCCTGCCCAGGGAGAGCAAATCCCAGCCCACAGCAGCCTCCAGTGCCAGCTCCCAGCCCTGCCCTGTGCAGGAGCAGCCCCAGCTCAGCCTGGGCTCCCTCACAGCCCAGGGACACCCAGCTCAGCCTGGGCTCTCTCACAGCCACAGCCACAGCCCAGGGACACCCAGCTCAGCCTGGGCTCTCTCACAGCCACAGCCACAGCCCAGGGACACCCAGCCCAGGGACACCCAGCTCAGCCCCAGCCCAGGTTCAGCAAACAGGGAGCTGAGGTCAGCAGCGGTCCCAGCCTGGCACAGGCACACAGCTTCCATTTACACTCCAGTTTTGGTTTTGGCCATCTCAGCTCTGATCCAGGCTGGGACTTGTGCCTGTCCAGGTCTTGGCTTGGCAGGCGAGGGAGAGTCCCTGAGTTTCCCACATCCCCTGGGGTTTCATGTGAGAGAAAAGCACAAACTGCAGAGCAGCCTCTGAGCAGGCTGAGCTTCTCCCTTGTCAAAATCCCTGATAGGAAACAACACCTGAAATGTTTGTTTTGGGAAACAAAACAACTGAGCTGGCCCTTGCTGCTGCTGCCTGCTGTGGGTGTTTGTGTGACACCACAAACCACCTGGAATCACAGCTCCTGCCGAGGTGTCACCCCACAGCACCCAGGGCAGGCCTGGGCAAGGTCTGCACGAGGGTTTTTAGCAGGAAGAGCCTACCCAGACACAACGCTGGCATCGCAAATATTCGTGACCAACAAAGCTGCCACAGCAATTCTCAAAGCAGAAACAAATCACGAGCTGAATAATTGAACTTAACCAAAGAAAATTGTTAGAATGAATGAGAGAAATTAATCACATTGCCTTTTCTGTATTTTTTTCACAAGTTGGAGGGGAAAAGAACATTTCACATCACACCGAGTGCTAAGCCAAATTCAGTCCCAAGCTGAGAACGCCTCCTTGGTGTGAGTCCCGCATGGTCAGACCTGACAGGCTGCAGGGACAGGTAGCAGGTGGCCCTGGGGCTCCTGTGTGAGCCCGCCCTGCCTCAGCAGCCCCTGCAGGAGCAGCCTGCTGCCTGCTCTGGGGCAGCTCAGGTGCCGCAGGGACTGAGCCCCTCCTCAGCACCCCACAGAGCAGCAGCTCTCCTCTCCTGCATCACTGCTGCAGCACGAGCAGACAAAGCAGGAGGGCTGAGCCCGGCACCCCCAGCAGCCCCCAAAGCTCCGACCATCAGTGCAGGAGGGGCTGCAGCTCAGCCCCGGCCGCGGTGACGGCGACACACCGAGCACAGCTCCCGAGCCGGGGACGCGGCCCCCGGGGCTCCAGCAGCAGCTCTGGGCTGCAGCACACCTTCCTCGTGCACCACAGGAGAAAACAGCAAACAGCAGCACTTACAGTGGACTGTCACTTTGACTTTCTTGACGTCGGGCACGGAGACGTCGTTCTCGGCGCTGCACTCGTACTCGCCGGCCTGGTCACGGCTGATCCCGTAGATGTCCAGGTACTGCCCGCTCTCAAAGGGCTTGGCTGCAAGGAAACGGGCACAGAAAGCAATTACACAAAGCTGACCACAAAACACCCCAAACAGCAGCATCTGGAGGGTTTAACACCCACCCCAGGGACGTGGGGGCCACTGCAGCCTCCACGCAGGAACCCCAGCTCTGGGGTGAGCTGCAAACCCCCCCAGGCTCCTGAGCTGAGCAAAGGTTCTCTCCTGCCCCTGCCCCCAGTGACAGCAACCTCCAGCCACACCAAAGCAGTTGGTACCTGGTGGGCTGCACAGAACAGAGGGGCTGGGGCTGCCCCTGCATCCCTGGCAGTGCCCAGGCCAGGCTGGATGGGGCTGGGAGCACCTGGGACAGTGGGAGGTGTCCCTGCCATGGCAGGGGGGGAACAGGATGAGCCTTAAATCCCTTCCATCCCAGCCCAGCCTGGGACTCCCCACTCTTGCCTTCAGGGCTGCAGCATCATCAGGGTTGGCAGCTGCAGGGTGAGCACAGCAGAGCCCAGGGGCGGCTGGAGACACCACAGCCCCTCCTGGAGCAGCTGCTCCCACCCAGCCGATCATTCCCTCAGCACTGACAGCTCTGCTCGGCCACAGCACCCCGAGAAATGGGATCTCGGTGTGTGCCCTGCCACACAGGAACAGGGACAGTCCACGTGAGCCATCCCCAGAGCAGGAATCTGTCTGAAGGGATAGAACAGCAAAACCAAACAGAACCGTTCGTGTGCACGGCTCCTCTGTGCCCCGGAGCCCAAGCAGGAGCTGTGGCACAGAGCAGGGCAGGGGCACAGCTCAGCTCATCCACCTCCTCCTGGCACGGGCACAGCAGGCACAGGGGTTCCTGTGGCTCCCAAATCCCAGCCCTTCCCTGCCTGGGCCCTCGCAGGGGCTGCCTTGATGTCCCTCCCACCAGAACTGCTCCCAGGTTATCTCCAGCTCTGTGCTCTAGGTGATGGTCAGTTCGTTCCTTTGGATTCCTCTCAAGGCACCCACCACAGCAAAACCAAAAGGATTCAATATAATTATTATTTTAACAGAGTATCTCACAGCAGCCATGACCAGACACTGGAGATCACAGATCTAAGGGTTTCAGAGACTTGCTGGAAGTGTTTCCCACCCAGACAAGCTGCTCATCCCTGTGTGCATTCTGGAGCTCTGGAAAAACCCAGTGGGGGTGTGGACATGGCAGAACTGTCATGTGCGTGATGGGGGTCAATTAATTTGCTTATCTGCTCAGGAATTAATGTTTTAAAGTGTGCAAGGGTCACCCACCAGCTCTCCCAGCTCATTCATACCCTGGGGAAAGGCCCCGGTGAGCACTGCTGGGGTGAAGTGGAAAGATAAGAATGAAATAGGAAAATTATTGGGAATTACAGGGAATATTCATAAACTGCAGTGAAACAGTTTCTGGAGCATGAGGAATTGTGTAGGAATTTTGAACGTGTGATTTTCTTTTTTTTTCACTTCCATGTTGCTCATAGGAATAAATTACCAAAAAATCCCTTTCCCAAATAAACAGCTGTTGCTGTTGCTATCACAGCCTTCATCCTGCTCTGCTTTGGCCAGGTTGAAGCAATTCCCAGGAAAACTGTATTTCCAATGACTTCACTGTCCCAGGGTGCAGCCTGGCCTTGGACAGTGCCAGGGTTCCAGGGGCAGCCACAGCTGTACCAGGACATGGGGCACGGCCTCCCAGTGCCAGGGTTGGGTGGGATATTGGGAGGGATCCTCCCCTGGGAGGGGGGGGAAGCCCTGGCACACGGCCCAGGGCTGGGGCAGCTCTGCAGGTGGGGTCTCACCTGGGCACAGGGGCAGAATCCCCTCGCTCAGTCTGCTGGCCAATTAATTGGAATCCTCACCTCTTAATAAACCACCATTCCTGTTAGAAGGATCCCAAAACGCCCATCAGCATTTCCATGACCCCTGTATTCATATGGATTTCTGCAGAACCCTGACCCTCATTTATGCTGCATTTTGATACCACTGGACAGCCCTGTGTGTTTTATGCAGCTCACACACATCCCAAAGATTCAAATTAAGGCATTTTTAAACCCTCATGTCCCCAGAAACTTTGCATCCAGCTCACATCAACAAGCTTTTAGTCAATAGGAGAGATAAACACTTTTCTTAGGGAATACACTGACAGCCAGTTGCATCTTGCCCCTTTCCTGCACTGTGATGGATCTTTCTCAGCCTCTTCTGGGTCCCTGAGATTTCCCCCGCCTGCCTGGGAGCAGCAAATCCTGTTCTGTTTGAGGAGATGTGCTAAGCCCATGTAAGCACATTTGGGCTGCACCACATCCAGCTCAGGCAAGGAGATCCAGAGGCAGCAGGAGAATAAACTCGGGATGCAGACACCGAGAAGGGGAGTGGAGAGGAGTTTCAGGAGACAACTCAGTTTTCTCAGGGGAGTGGAGAGGAGTTTCAGGAGACAACTCAGTTTTCTCACTGTTTTTTCCTGTGATGTCTCTGATCCCAGGGTAACCAACCCTTGCTCTGCTCTTCCACAGCCCACGGGTGTTTTATGAGTTAGGGAGGGCTTGGGAATAGTCCGTCTGCCTTCTCTGGGTTTGGGAACACTCTGGCTGCCTTCTCTGGGTTTGGGAGCACTCTGGCTGCCTTCTCTGGCCTTGGAGCCGAGAGACTCCTCCTGAGAAGAAGAGATCTGGGAGGTTCATTTGCAGCAATCCCTCAGCCTGAGCTGGTGTCAGCCAGGAACTTTGATCAAATATGGGGGAAAAGCATCAGTTGAAGCAAAAGACACAAAAATATGAGAGTGCCTCTCATCCAAGGCCATTCCTGGCAGGCTTTTCAGGAGGCTGATGGGACACTGACACGTGAGGAATCTGCTCTGGATGTGCCAGGCTGGGCCAGCAGGTTCTCCACGCAGGAGGGGAAGTGAGCCTGAGCCCAGGTCTGTTCTGTGCCCTGATGTGTGAGCTGACGTGTGAGCCAGCCTGAGCCCGGGTCTGTTCTGTGCCCTGATGTGTGAGCTGACGTGTGAGCCAGCCTGAGCCAGCCTGAGCCAGTCTGAGCCGGCCTGAGCCGGGGTCTGTTCTGTGCCCTGATGTGTGAGCTGACGTGTGAGCCAGCCTGAGCCGGCCTGAGCCAGCCTGAGCCAGCCTGAGCCAGCCTGAGCCAGCCTGAGCCAGCCTGAGCCAGCCTGAGCCGGCCCGAGCCAGCCTGAGCCCGGGTCTGTTCTGTGCCCTGACGTGTGAGCTGACGACTGAGCCAGCCTAAGCCGGCCTGAGCCAACCTGAGCCAGCCTGACACTCGCCCTGGCCCAGGAGAGGGCTGGCACAGCCCAGCTTTGCTGGCACAGCCCGGTTTTGCTGGCCCAGCCCGGTTTTGCTGGCCCAGAGCTCTGGCAGGGGAGCAGCAGCCCCACGGGCCGGGCCCCGGCTGGCACCGGGCTCTGCGAGGGCAGCTCCTGCCTCCCCGTGAGAAACGTCAGTCACAGCCAGGGAAAATCTGCTGCACGAGCAGGGAGGCTCCAGAAACATCTGAGGCTTCAGCTGAGCCAAAGGGCACGTGTTGGTGCTGTTTCCTAGGATTTGAATAACTCACCACAGTCCCCATGGATGAACTGCAAGCCCTGCTCGGTGCTCGGGGCTTTCCTGGCCCAGGCTTTGGGATACACTTGTCCAGCAGGGAGGGGCTGGGAGGGTGGAGAGCACAGGGCTGAGCTGCTGCCAGTCCTGGTTGGTCCCGGGGTCCAGGGCTTTGATGGCAGAGCTGGGTGAAAGCTCTCTCAGGGAGAGGGGATGAGAAGATCCCAGCTCATCCCTTACCTGACTGCCCTGACAAGGAGGGAGAGGAGCAGTGGTCTCCAGAGGCAGGGCCAGCAGGAGTCCCCATCCCTGCAGGGATCCCTGTGCATGTGGCCCTTGGGGACAGGGACAGGGCTGGCCTGGGCACTGCTGGGGAAGGGTTGGACTCCATGGGCTCAGAGGGCTCTTCCAACCTGAACAATCCCACGATTCTGTGGTGTCACCTGAGTGATCATACAGTGATCCACAAGGTCCTTCTTGATCTCAGAGGCTGGGTGAGACACCAGAGCAAGGGTGCACGGGGACACCTTTCCTTCCTGGAGAGGACTTGTCCCAGGATGCTGAGAGCAATGACAAGTCTGAACAATTGGATTCATCCTGAAAATGATCTGAAGCCATTTCTAATACTCCTTATGGATTCTGTGCTTAAAGTTACCCCAAATTCTGTGGCTGGAGAGTCCTCTGCAGAGACCTGCAGGGAACCTGAATGGGCCCATCCCTGTGAGGAGAATGCCCTTGTCACTGGGGACCTTTGAAACACTGAGTGCTGAAGGCCACTTTGGAGGAGCCATGCCCCACATTTGGCAACAAAATCAGAGAAAAGGGAAAGAAAAGAAGAAGATCCTAAAGGGACAGATAAATTGAGGGCTGGAGGAGATGTCCCAGCTGACGACACAGAGCAAGGAAAACAAGTGGAGCAATTTTGTGGGGAGATGAAAGACAAGAGATGTGAACAGAGATGGACATGGTCAAAAGGTGCAGGGGTTGGAGAGGTTTCAGGGGTTGGAGTTTGGAGAGGTTTCAGGGGTTGGAGTTTGGAGAGCTGTGCAGGGACACTGAAATCTCCAGCAGTCACCAGGGGTGTGGGGTGGACAGGGTGGGGTTGGTCCTACGAGTGAACTGATCCCAGTTTTCCTCACTCTCTGCAGCTGCAGCAGATTCTGTCCCTGCACAGAGCCCCTGCCCAGCTGCCTGAGGGCCTGAGGTCCTGGAGATGGTTTGGAGCAAGTTGGGCATTTGGCCTCAGGTGTTTCACACCTCCCTCTGATTTCTGGGGAGCTGCTCAAACCCTGTGCTGCCCAGAAAAATTTAAAACCATAAATTAAACCTGTGGAGGGAAGAACAGGACAATGATCTTTTTAATATGAAAGCTCCACGATTAAACCTCGCTTGAGCTTATTTATAGTTCCCAGGAGTGAGAGTGGGCATTTGGCTGTGGGGAAGGGGCCAGTTATTCCCAGTAAGGGCTGATTCCTTGCCACTGTGGTCCCTCCCAGCCTCACCCACCCTGGGGTTCTGGGATCTGCCCCCTCCCCAGGGCTGTGCTCACCAGCAGGGCCAGCCTGCCTCGGCTGCTTTGGGAAAGAGAGTGAAATGTTGGTTTGATTTTGAACGTGAAGGATTTCATTTCACTGAAAAATCACCATGCATTGCTCACTCAAAGTGCAGCATTTCTCACATAAAAATGAACAGATATCTGAGGGAATAAACTCAGCCCGGATTAAAATTCTCATTTTCATTGCATTTTATGAGTTATTAATGAGTTCATCGACTTTTATTGAAAAGCAAGAAATATTTCCCATTCGTCATAAAATTGTCCAAAAAATTCATATTCATTTCTGTGCAATGATTTTGGACAGGTTTGGTTTGTATCTCACTGAGATTGTGATCTCGTTCTTGTTCCTCAGTTCCTTCACAAAGCCCCAATTATTTGACCACCTTAATTTGAATATTCTTCTCCTGACAAGTGTATTTTAACAAGAATATTTTTTAAAGGATTTTAAGAAGGCCTGAGGATTTCTAGGAACACCTTTAATTGTTCCTGAAGGGATGCTCAGACTTCTGAAACGGCCCTGCTAAAAATGCCATTTTTGTGAGGACTGCCCCTCAGAAACAGCCTGACTGCAGGGGAGTGTCACCTCACCCAGAGCAAGGTGGCACTGAATGTCACTTAATTGGATGCTAATATGAAATCCCCAAGGTTGGTACCTACAAGTCTCGTTCAAAAGGCCAAAATTCGCATAACCTGAACCCAGCAGACATCTGCTTTTTGTGTGGGAGAGCTGTGATGTTGGACATCATTTTGGAACTCATTTTATGGCTTCTCCAAAGGCAAAGGGAAGAATCCCCCCCAAGCTGTTCCTCTTGGGTGCTGCTGTTTGCTCTGCTGCCACTAAACTGTTAATTAACGCCCTCATTAACTCCGTGCCAGCCCCACACCACGCCCCGGGGCTCTGGGTGTGGGATACCAGGGACCCGCTGAGTTAATGACAGGCTGGGCCTTTATCAGGGGAAAACGTCCCTCCGGGGCAACGAGAGGGCACTGAATTCCTATCGAACGTTAATCACAAACCAATTAACACCAATCATTCCTCACAAATGCTCAGCTCCCCGCGTTTTGCAAGGACTGACCCACCCGAGCCGGCAGCAGTGCCCGTGGCTGGGATGCTCCGCTGCCCCACCAACATCACCGTTCTCATGAGAGGAGCCTGAGCCCCCCCAGGCCACCCCAAGTCCCAGGGACAACGTTGTGGGTGTTTTCCACATCCCAGGCGACACATTTTGGGCGTTTCCCATGTCCCAGGGGACACTTTTTGGGTGTTTCCCATGTCCCAGGGGACACTTTTTGGGGTTTCCCATGTCCCAGGGACACGTTTTGGGTGTTTTCCGTGTCCCAGGAACACGTTTTGGGTGTTTCCCATGTCCCAGGGGACACGTTTTGGGTGTTTCCCATGTTCCAGGGACACATTTGGGGTGTTTTCCACATCCCAGGGGACACATTTTGGGTGTTTCCCATGTCCCAGGGACACGTTTTGGGTGTTTTCCACATCCCAGGGGACACATTTTGGGTGTTTCCCATGCCCAGGGGACACATTTTGGGTGTTTTCCAAGCACAGGATGCACCCAGGGAAGCTGAGCCCAGCCCCAGCCCTGCTGCTGTGCCCTCGGTGCTACCAGGGCACCATGCCAGGCCACCAGGCTGGGAGATGTCCTGACTCCTGGGGCTGGGAGAAGCCAGAATCCCTGTTCAAGGTGAAAATCCAGGCTATGGGCTGGTGTGAAGTCCCCAGCCAGGAGCTGCAAACCTCGAGCTGAGCCCCTCGGATGGCACAGAATGGGAGTTCCAGCCAGGCAGGAGGAGAGGGGATGTTCCCCACAAACCCACCTGGGAGCAGGGCACAAAAGCTTTGCCAAGCCCCAAGGGCTCTGGCTCTAAATGGACATTTTCTTTGTCAGTGGAATGTGCTGGCATTGAGGAATCTCTGTGGAAACCAGTGACAGGGCAGTGCTGGGACACAGGGAATGGCTCCCAGTGCCAGAGGGCAGGGTTGGGTGGGATATTGGGCAGGAATTGTTCCCTGGGAGGGTGGGCAGCCCTGGCACAGGGTGCCCAGAGAAGCTGGGGCTGCCCCTGGATCCCTGGCAGTGCCCAAGGCCAGGCTGGGCAGGGTTTGGAGCAGCCTGGGATAGTGGGAGGTGTCCCTCCCAGGGCAGGGGTGGCACTGGGGGGGCTTTGGGGTCCCTCCCAACCCAAACCATTCCAGGAGGAAATAATCCCTGGTTTGGAGCTGTCTGGGCCAAGGCAGCTCGAGGAAGGAGATCCTTTCTGATGGCAGCACTGGCAGGCTGTGGAAGCCCTGTGAATTGAACCTGGAATTGCAGAGTCAGGAAAGGGCAGTTGGACAGTGAGATCCCTCCCATGATGGGATTAATTCTGGAGCAGCTTCTCTGTGTGCAGGGGAGGCTGCAGGAGAGCAGCTTCTCACTGGTCCCAAAATTAAACACAAAATTACACTGCTGTGGGGGAAACCGGTGGGAAGCTGCCTCACCAGCAACATCTGGTTTAGGATTAGCAATATCCATGTTTAGGATTTAGCGAGGAAAAAGAAACAAGCCAGGAATTTCAGTTTCTAAAACTTCCAGCTTTAAAACCATCTTCAAGCAAGACACGGAACATTTTAAGAGTTAATCCTTTGCACACACATAAAGCCCTGGAAATCTGACAATAATTGATGTCAGGTCAGGATTTTCAGCCTGAAAATGCAGGTTTGGAGCACTTGCACTTCACCAAGCACCTCTGACAGTGGCTGGCTCAGATCAGCTTCGTTTTTTTGTCAGGATTTAGGGAGAACTTTCACAACCCCTCTTTGTTCCTCCCTCAGAGAGCAGCGGCGCTCTGCAGCAGGGGGACAAGGAAGGTGCTGCCTGCCCGGGCACTGCCTTTGGTCTGGAATTGGATGGA
Organism: Climacteris rufus; assembly: GCA_013398175.1. Taxonomy (NCBI): domain Eukaryota; kingdom Metazoa; phylum Chordata; class Aves; order Passeriformes; family Climacteridae; genus Climacteris; species Climacteris rufus. The sequence continues at coordinate 65,399 of VZRZ01002330.1, read as the reverse complement.
ATCGGCTCCGAGCTCCTTCCTGCAGCCCGGGGAGCTCTGGAGATGCTGGGGCTGGGGCTGCAGGGCTGAGCCCGGAGTGCAGAGCCCTCCCCAGGTTTCAGCTTCAGGGAAAGGCCCCGGAGCCCCTCAGTCCCAGCCCAGCCCAGGCTGCAGCCCTGTCCCTGGCAGGGGAAGGCTCTGGGGAGGGACAGCAGCGCTCCTGGCTGTGCTTGGGGCTGACCCAGCCCTGTCCCTGGCAGGGGAAGGCTCTGGGGAGGGACAGCAGCGCTCCTGGCTGTGCTTGGGGCTGACCCAGCCCTGTCCCTGGCAGGGGAAGGCTCTGGGGAGGGACAGCAGCGCTCCTGGCTGTGCTTGGGGCTGACCCAGCCCTGTCCCTGGCTCACTGAAACACTGACACACTTCCTCTGTGCTGGGGAAACATCTGCTCCTTTGAAGGTGCTGAACAGTTCTTACAGGGCTCTGGTGGGTCACACCAGAAGGGTTCTGGTGTCACCACGCTCTGGAATCAGGAATGTCCTGTGCCAGGGACCTGCCTGCCATTCCACGTGGGAAATCTGGCTTCATGCACAGTTTCTGAAACGCTGCTCCTCCAAATCCCTACACCCACTTCACCCTCCTTTTTTGGGAAAATAATTGGAGGGGGAATGATGGAGGTAAAACTGTGGGAAAAAGGCAAGGGGAGAAGTGGAAAATATGAAACTGGAAGTAACCGGGGATCCCAGAATCCCAGCCTGGTTTGGGCTGGGAGGGACCTCAGAGCCCCCCCAGTGCCACCCCTGCCCTGGCAGGGACACCTCCCACTGTCCCAGGCTGCTCCAGCCCCGTCCAGCCTGGCCTGGGCACTGCCAGGGATCCAGGGGCAGCCCCAGCTTCTCTGGGCACCCTGTGCCAGGGCCTGCCCCCCCTCCCAGGGAACAATTCCTGCCCACTCTGGTCTAAACTGACCCTCCCTCACCTTAAACCTCTGCCCCTTGTCCTGTCACTGCTTCCCCTGAGCATCCTCTCCCTCTGCAGCTCGGGAAGTTTCCCTTTGCAAACTTTGGTCGAAGCCAAAACGGAAAAGAGTTTTGATGCACAGCACCTGCATTTTGCAAAGGAGGAACATTTTATCAAAAGATTTCCGAGTGTTTTTTGCTGTTGCTGCCAGCAGAGCTCTGCCCAAGCGTTGGTGGAGCAGAGCAGAGCTCAAGCTGGAGTTGTGTCCCTGGCAGAACTGAATGCTTTAACATTCCGGCTTCGTTCTTAAACTATCGATGCTGCACTTTGCTCTGAAATGTCAGAACAAAATAAGTAATACCTGCAATTTATTCGGGTGACATTTCAACAATACAGATTTGGAGATTACAACTCGCAGCCTGACGCTGTTACGCTGAGTGTGGAGATTTGCTGGATTTACATAATGGGGCTGTGTAATGAATATTTATATAATGAAAGCATTTACATAATGACAGCGAGTTAAACATGCACAATAAAGATTCCAGGCCAATAATTTACGGACTGAGTTTAAAAATCACCTTGAAATGCATTTTATTTTTATTCCTACGAAAGGTTCAATTTATCTCTTGTTCAGAAAAATTGAATCCGACCCTGCGCGAGTCAAGGCTGTGTTGATGTAAATCATGATCATATCCTGGAATTAGTCTACATTGAGTCATTTGTATTCAGAGATTTCAGTTCCTTATCTTTTAGCAGCAGCTTTGACAAACAATTTGAGAATATTCTAAATATGCTTCGTTAATATAATTTAGGGCTGGATTGGAGATGTGCTGCCTGCCTGGAGCCTCATTAGTGCCGCTGGGACTTCCAGCGAGAACGGCACAAATTGGGAAGTGCAGATGAAGCTGATGTACAGAGGGAGGTGAGGTGCTGCAGACAGAATGGAAAGCACTGCAGAAATGGGCTGCTTTTGCTGTTTTAATAAATCCAGGCTCTGTTTGCTCTGCAATGGGCCGTGGTGCCGTCTGCTCCTGGCTGCACCTGAGCAGAGCTGCTGCCGTGGCACGGGCAGGGAAACGCTCTGCTCCAGCTGGGCCAGGGGCAGAACACTCCCTGCCAGTGCTGGGCTTGCTCCAGGCACATCTCACACAATTTCTGAGCAAGGAGTTGTGTGGATGCTCTGCTCTGCCCCTCCAGACCCAGCTGTGTCCGTTCCTCAGCGGGGACAGCCAGGGCACGTCCCAGGCACAGAACCACTGAGGCACCCAGGCTGGAAAAGCCCCCCAGGATCACCAGCCCAAGCTGGGACCCATCCCCAGCAGCCCAGAGCCCCGAGGGCCACATCCCAGGGCTCTGCCTGGGTGCTCAACCCTCGGAAATTGGGATTTGTGGGGCTGCAGCCCCTGGCCCAGCACTTGCAGTGAGTGTGCCAGGCCTCAGCGCGGGGGCTCGCTGGAGCAGCTCTGCCTGGGCTGTCCTGCCTCCCCTACCCTCCCCTCAGAGCCCTCCCTGCCCCGTCTGACACCTTTGCCTTTTGTTTCTCTCCTCTGGGCACTATAAGCTCAGAGAGAAGAGATTTAGGTCAGAGATGGGGAATAATTTCTCCCCTGTGAGGAGGGGAGGCCCTGGCACAGGGTGCCCAGAGAAGCTGGGGCTGCCCCACCACTGGCAGTGCCCAAGGCCAGGCTGGACAGGGCTTGGAGCAAGGAAAACAACAAGGGGGTCACTGAAACCCTTCTGATTCCCTGCATCAATTCCCAGGGAACCATTTGGGTTGGGAAAGCCCTCTGAGCCCACGGAGCCCAAGCATTCCCAGCCCTGCCAAGGCCACCAATGACCACGGCCCCAAGTGCCACATCTTCATCCAGCCTGAACCCAAGTCAGGAGGCTCTCCCCCCTGAGTGCAGGAATTCTCCTTTTCTGCCTTTGCCCTCTCCAGGAACATCGTCCCAGCTCCCTTCTGCAGCCTCTCAAATATTTTAAGCTGTTACCCCAAAGTATCACCAGGTTTCTAATAAAATGTTATTTGACATTTCGTTAAAATCCATTTTCTGCCACAACTGAATTTTTCCTCCAGTCCCTTGATGGACACTTGGAGCCGAACTCATTGTCATTGTCTTAAAGGTCAAGAGTGAGGGGGTTTTCCCAGATCTTGCTTTGTAAAGCAAACTGTTCCTTGGGATTAGGAGAAGCTGTGACAGCCCATGGAACCCTTCCCTGCAATTATATGGGTTTTATACAAGTTGGGGGAGCAAAGGAAGCTCTTCCCTGCAGTTCTGACTGTGGAGTGCCAGTAAAAGAACCAGTGCAATACCAGTCCTGCCTGGGACAGGAGCATCTCCCCTCAGAACACCAAATCCACCCCAATTTCCACAGCAGGGACATCCCACAGACCCTGCTCTGCTCACAGGGAGCAACTTCAGTGCCTCTGCTCCAAGCCAATGGAGAGATGCCTCTGGCATTGGCCAAAACTTGTCCTTTCAATGTGTTAAGGGGAATTAAAGGTAAAAATGGAAATATCAAATTGGCAGCAATATTTTTAGTTGTCATTTTGTTTGCAATTTTTCATACACATAATTTAATTCATTCAATAAAACCATTCTAATAAACTGTGCTGCATCATGGAGTAATGGTTCAGTGGTGTGGAACCCTGGAATATCCTGAGGAAAGGGACCCACAGGATCAGGAGTCCAACTCCAAATCCTGACACCTCAACAATCCCCCCACGGCCAGCACTTGCAATTAAAGAAATGACAGTAAATTAACTCTATTGCATGACCAGTTCATGTGTTTAAGTTTCACATTTCCCATTTCTAGAGAGCCCTGTGTGTTCCTCATTTTGTCCTTGCTTGGATTTGAGTTGGAATTGTTTGATCCATGACTGTTACAACACTGTAAAAATATCAATTTGGATTTAGGGTGCTCTTCTGTCCTGCACAACTCAGCCCCACAGTCTTCCCTGATCTCACCCCCTTGTTTTCCAAACCCTGACACCTCAACAATCCCCCTCTGGCCAGTAGTTACAATTAAAGAAATGACAGTAAATTAAGCCTATGGCATGACCAGTCCATGCTTAACTTTCACATTTCCCTTTTCTAGAGAGCCCTGTGCATTCCTCATTTCATCCTTGCTTGGAATTGAATGGGAATTGTTTGCTCCACGACTGTTTGATCCATGATCCAATGGTTGGATCCATCTGAACTATTGTTACAAACAACAATTTGGATTTAGGGTGCTCTTGTGTCCTTGCTCCTGTGGGACTCAGCCCCACAGTTTTCCCTGATCTCACCCCCTTGTTTTCCAAACCCTGAGACCTCAACAATCCCCCCATGACCAGCAGCTACAATTTAAAAAATTACAGTAAATTAACTCTATTGCATAACCAGTTCATGTGTTTAACTTCCATGTTTCCCATTTCTATAGAGAGACTCCTGTGCGTTTCTCATTTTGTCCTTGCTTGGAATTGAGCTGGAATTGTTTGCTCCATGTTCCAATGGACCTGTTTGATCCATGTTCCAATGGGCCTGGACACCTGTTTGATCCATGATCCGGTGGTTGGATCCATCGGAACGACTGTTACAAACACCCATTTGCATTGGGGGTGCCCTGGTGTCCCTGCTCCACATCTCTCCCCGATCCCACCCATTTCCCAGCCCCAGCCCAGCAGGGCACTCACCGGAGGGGGAGATGTGTCTCCAGGAGATGGAGGGCTCGGGCTTGCCCGTGGCCAGGCACACCAGGGTCACGTTGCTGCCCTCGTTCACCACGATGTCGCTGGAGATGCGGAATATCTTGGGGGAAACTGCAACGGGACAGGGACAGCAGCGTCAGCTCGGGTGCCTTTGGGACCACCCAAAACAGAAGGCACAGGAAATCAGGAGAATAAAAAGCAGTTCCATTTCTGAAGGGCCCTCAGGGACGTTTAGGACAGACAAAGCCCCCAGGGGCTTCACCCACGATGGACAACGGGTCCCAGGTTTTCATATTTTTATAAGTTTGGTGCATTTGCATATTGGGGGTTAATCTTCCAATTACAGCTTCAGCTAAGGAAGTCATTTACCCCCACTTTGCTCCCCCATCCCACTTTTGTTCACAGTTCTCAAGGCCTGAGACAGTAAAATGTCCTTGATTCCCAGGGCTAGAGAGGAATTGTTTTTGTTGTTCCTAGAGAGGAACTGATTTGTCTGACCAAAATGGGAAAAAACAGCAGCTAACACTCTATATGGAGTTTAGAGTTATACACTAAAGAATGGCAGGATTATAAATACATGAAAAATAAAATAAAAAATAAAACAAA
>VZRZ01002330.1:40853-52462 GCA_013398175.1 Climacteris rufus | reverse complement strand
GAGAGGTGGGAGGGGGGGGGGGGGGGGGCACAATTCTGGTATAAAACTTGCAATAAAAGGAAAGGAGAAGCAAATGTTTGTGCAAACCACAAAGGCCCCAGAGCCAGGTACAGGTGTGCCCTGTGCAGGGAGAGGGGCACTGCCCCACTGCACAAACCCACACCCAGAATAGGGATTGGCAGGAGACAGAATGCTCCTGTTTGGACATTCTGTGCAGCTGGGGTGAGGTTTGTGTCTGTGGGATTGTGTTTTTAAGGCCTTCCCTCCTGCAAGGGAATGAGCTGTGCAGTGGGACATCGCTCAGACCTCTCAGGCTGTGGGGCTCCAGCTCAGCTCCCCCCCTCCCTGCAAAAGCTTTCAGACACATCCCAAGCTCCTTCCAGCCACCAACCCTCTGCAATCAAAGCTCTGCTAAGGGTTTAATCATGTAAATGGAGCCCAAAAGTTATAAAGGGCAAAAATAATAATAAAAAAGCAACCCCCTGGGGGCTGAAGCCAAAGCCCTCCCTGCTGGGCACTGATTGCTGGCTGAGCAGGGCCCTGAGGCACAGAGCAGCCCCATCGTTTGGGTAATGGACACCCAGGGGTGGGAAAGGGCTCTGAGAAATCAGGGATGTTTTTCCATTCATCTGTCACACCATTAAATAGGTGAGTTATTGAATTATTCCCCTGGCACAGGGTGCCCAGAGGAGCTGTGGCTGCCCCAGCCCTGCAGGTGCCCAAGGCCAGGTGGGATGGGGCTCAAGGATGCTCCAAACCATGAAAATAGTTAGAAATAATAGAAGATTTAACCCAGTTCGAGGCAGTGCTCCCCTGGATAGCTCTGTGTGCCAGCAGGGATCCCTGAGAAAGGACGAGAAGGGAAGAGTTTGCCCAGGGTCAGAGGGAACATCTGGGTGGGGCAGCACAAACATCTGGCAGTCCAAGCACAGCCTGGGTGAAGCTGCAGGAAGCAGTGAGAACATCCCCAAACCCAGGGGCACGGGGAGTTTCTGAAGGGCTCTGTGACTGAGGAGCTGCAGGCTGGGGAGGACAAGGAAACACGAGCAGAACTCCAGGAATACCCAGCACACGGATCTGCTCCCTCAGGGAGGCAGCAGCAAACACCTCCCCTTCCCCAGGCTGCCAAAAGCAGCCCCAGCTCTGCCTGCCCTCCTTGCTGTGCCATCAGGGTGCCACTGCCCCTGTTCCTCAGGACGGTGCCAATAGCTGGGACTGCATAAGGACACAGCAGCGTTCCCTGCCAGCCCCACTGCCCAGGGCACAGCCTAAACCCTCCAGAGTTCACTTTCAGACCACCAGTGGCACAGCCTTTAGCAATAAAATGCCCTAATTTTAGCAATAAAAGGTCAGAATCCAAACTGAAGCTCGATTCCCCTTCCTCACCCTGGCAGGAGCCTCTCCCAGGCTGTGGCTGCTGCAGGGCTGTGCACGCCCAGAGTCACAAATCCATGAACCATGGAGGGTTCTGGGGGAAGGGATCGAGTCCAACCCCTGCCCTGCACAGGACAATCCCCAAATCCCAGCCTGGGCATCCCTGGCAGCGCTGTCCAAACTCCTGCAGCTCTGGCAGCCCTGGGGCCGTGCCCATCCCTGGGAATGTTCAGTGCCCAGCATCTCTGGGGGAAGAACCTTTCCTGATCCCCAACCTAAACCCCTCCTAACAGAGCTCAGCCCTTCCTGCCCCTGTCCCTGCCCCTCGGGAGGCAGCTGGACACCAACACAGGGATGTGCACCTTGGAAAGGCAAATTCCAGCCTCCGTGGGCAAAGGGATTTTCACAGAAGGATTTCTGCAGAGTGAGTGCCAAGGAAGAAATTCTAGCCCAGAAAATGAGAGGTAAAATCTCATCACTGCTCCTTACAGGCAAAATGAGAATATTAGAGGGTTGTGACAGGTAAACAGTGATATACCTGTTGCTGCTCTGGCTGTCACAGGAACTAAATAAAAGAGCTGTAATGATTTGAGATGATTTCTTGTAACTCTGCATTTTTCCTTTTGGAGAATTCTACAGGTTCAATCTCTCTCCAGCACGGCTGAATGACAGATTTACATCGTATTCCCAAGATAGTTATTAAAATAATTTCCCTTGACAGTTCTCTGGCTGCATCACTCCCCCTTCTCTGTATCCCCACCATATGGCTCTGCTTACTTCCCAATTTAAGCATTTTGCTCCCATGTGAAAAGCAATTCCTTGTCCTTCACTCCTCAGGACGAGCTCGCTGCCTCCCATCACAGCACCAGCACAGAACCCAGAATATTCCGAGCTGGAAGGGACCCCCAGGACCCTGGGATGTCCCCTCAGAGCTGAGCCCAGGGCTGGAGCTGCAGCCCCTCTGAGGCAGCCTGGGGAGCTGGGGGGGCTCAGCTGGAGAGGAGAAGCTCCAGGGAGAGCTCAGAGCCCCTGGCAGGGCCCAAAGGGGCTCCAGGAGAGCTGGAGAGGGACTGGGGACAAGGGATGGAGGGACAGGACACAGGGAATGGCTTAAAGCTGGAAGTGGGGAGGTTTAGATGGGATATTGGGCAGGAATTGTTCCCTGGGAGGGTGGGCAGGCCCTGGCACAGGGTGCCCAGAGAAGCTGGGGCTGCCCCTGGATCCCTGGCAGTGCCCAAGGCCAGGCTGGAGGGGCTGGGAGCTCCTGGGACAGTGGGAGGTGTCCCTGCCAGGGCAGGGCTGGGATGGGATGAGCTGTAGGGTCCCTTCCTTGGATGTCACCACCTTCCCTGTCCCCCTTTCCACACCTCTCTCCTCCCCAGTGCCCCAGGAAGGGGCCACACCATCCCCAGGACCCCTCAGACCCTGATGTGGTTTGCAGGGTGAAGCAGCAGCTTTTCCCTGTGAGAATTCCCTGTGTGCAGGGCTGAGAGCTTCCACATTCCCATCGAATGGGACAGAAAAGGGAGAAATGCAAACCCTTCCCAAGCCCAGCTGCAGCCCCAGCTGCCGGTTCCTGCAGGATTTGTGCTGCTGCCCTGGGTTTAACCCATGGCCACTCTGAAGTGCTGCTGCCCGGGTAGTTCCCCTCATTTGTGTATTTGATTTCTCCCTGAGACTCCTGTCTTGTTCTGTCCCTGTTGGATTCCCTCTCATTGATCCCAGAGCACTCTGAAATCCATCATTTGCAGTGTGAAGCCTGTTGTCACAAGCACTCACCCTGTGGTGCCACTGGCCAATTCCATGGATGCATCCTGCACTCCCTCCCCTCATTCATCTGTGGAAATCCCTGTTCCACCTTCTGGCACCACCACAGCCCCAGTCAGTGTGTCCTTCCCTCTGGACACTGAATTACTGGCAGCCAGTCCCTCTGCAATATTTTTCCCAAGCTGTGGACCCACATTACAGAAATTTGGGCTTTGTTGAGAGTTTGGCTGAGGAAGCTGGGGCTGGTGGTGTGAGCATCCCTGGCCCTTCCCAGCAGGGAGGGCCCTGCTCTGAGAGGGAGATGAGGCTGCTCCTTGCTGGGGTCAGCATTTCAAACCAAAGTTGCTCAGTTACCACCTCTGGCCTTGTCTGGTTTGTGAGATTCCCCCTTTTTAACGTGTTAAATCCAAGCTCACTAGGATGCTCACAGGGCAGGGGTGGCACTGGGTGGGATTTACAGCTCTGGGGACCAGCCCAGTTTGTGTCCCTGCCCTGCCAGGGCAGGGGTGGCACTGGGGGGGATTTACAGCTCTGGGGACCAGCCCAGTTTGTGCCCTGGCAGGGCAGGGGTGGCACTGGGGGGGTTTTACAGCTCTGGGGACCAGCCTGGTTTGTGTCCCTGCCCTGGCAGGGCTGGGGTGGCTCTGGGTGGGATTTACAGTTCTGGGGACCAGCCCAGTTTGTGTCCCTGCCCTGGCAGGGCTGGGATGGGGGGCTCTGGGCTCCCTCCCGGGCTGGGATCAGTGATGCTCCTCAGGATTTCATTTGGTCTTTCCCTGTGTTCTGCCCAGTTCCCTGCTGGAGGGGCCCAGAGGGAATCCAGGGAATTCTGCTTTGCCTTTGGCTCCAGAATCCATGGATGGAGGGGGAGGAGGGGGAGGAGGAGGAAGAAGAAGAGAAGGAAGAGGAGGNCGGGATGGAGGCAATGAGCGGCGATGCCAGGGAGGAGCAGGACACGCTTCCCAGGGTGCTCGCTGCTGCCATCCGCTGCAAAGCTGCGCGGATCCGGCCCGCGGCAGGAGGAGGAGGAGGAGGAGGAGGAGGAGGAGTAGGAGGAAGAGGAGAAGGAGGAGGAAGAGGATGCTGATGGCCAGGGGAGGGTCAGAGGCAGGAGGGGACCCAGCAGGGAGGTGCCCCGTGCTCCGCTCCCCCTGCAGCTCTGGGACAGATCCCCAGCACCTCCCTGAGGCTTTCCCACATTTCCATACCCCAAGGATGCCACTTCTTATCCCATCACATCCTATCTGACTCAGGAAAACGGTTCTCTGCTTATCCTGAACACAAATACATCCTGAGCAAGTTTCAAATGCAGTGACTCAGTGCAAGGAGTAAAGGTTTGTCCCCTCAGTTAAGTCAGTGGGAAAGGATTTATTCAGTATTTATTTTTGTTCTCACTACGTAGCCTAGAAATTAGTAATGATTGTCTAACATTTAAGCTTGGAATTGCTTTCCACATTATTAATTCCTTCTCTGGAGCTGCTGAGCACTGCCCCCATCACAGGGAAACGTGGTGAGAGTGGAGTGATTTAATCTTCCTGACGTCCCAATGACATGGGAACTGTTAGTATTAATGGGGATTAATGGGGTCATTAATATTCATATTTTACAGACAGTTAACACCAAATTAACATCAAACTGTTACCTGCCCAGCCGTTTTGGATGCCTGACCAGAGACAGTGCACGCAGCCTCTGCCAGAATTGCCTTCTCCCCCTGCATCACTTATCAGCCACGAGATTTCTCTGGAGAAAGATGCAGGGGCTTTTCAGCCTGGAGATGCTGAGAGCCCAACCCTGGGAGCGCTCAGGGATTGCTGTCAGCACCGCCCGGGATTCGGGAATATTTATGGGCAAAATATTTGAGCGTGCTAACTACATCCAATTCTCTGGGAACACAAAACAATGTCTCTGCTTTGAAGTGTTTCTAAAGAAAGACTTTTTCTCTCAAACAACCCTTTTGTTGTGTAATGGCACGGTTGTGTTAATTATAATTCCTTTTGCCAAGGAGCTCTTTTACATAACAAAGCTAATCTGCCAACTATTAAGGAAATTTCCTCGTTTTCTCTTACAGATGATCGAAGGGGAAATAATATCATATTTTAAATGCAAAAGTGGGGATGATTAAAATTTCAATCTAAATAAAATAAGAACATTTCTAAATCCTAAAGAGGACAAAACGAGTAATCCACTGGGGTCAACAGAAGAACTCACAATTCTCTACTTGAGCTTTTAGTATTACAAAGCTTTATAAGTAAGCAAAATTTTGCCATTTGTTTTCTCCCTGTGATGTGTTCGGCAGCGCTGGCCTTGGGGTGGGTTTGGCATCCCAGGCTCAGGAGCTCTGGTTTGATGCAGCTCCTGAAGTGCCTCTTTATCCATTCCCATCTGCACACTCACACTCCAGTTCACTCTGTCCTGTGAGATCTTTGCTTAATCTTTTCCTTACAAATGAACATATTAACCTGAAGGGAGAAACGGTCAAAACATCAGGTGGGGAAAAATAAAAAAAAAAAGGCTGCCCGAAGTGGAAGAACAGATTCTGTGTGTGCATCTCCTTGAGCACAGCGTCCAGGATTTCCCCTGGGGCTGGGCTGGGCTGCCTGCAGGAACTGCAGCTCCAGTGCCAGAGGATTCCTTGTGTGCCTGAGCCAGGACTCCTGGGAGCATTCCCAGCAATGGGATCCCAGGGGAATGGGATGGGGTCCCAGGGGAATGGGATGGGGTCCCAGGGGAATGGGATGGGGTCCTGGGGCTGGGGCTCCAGGGGAAACAGCTCTGCAGGCAGGGCAAAGGGAATGCTCCATGGAATGCTCCAGGGACATTGGGAATGTTCCATGGAATGCTCCAGGGACACTGGGAATGCTCCAGGGACACTGGGAATGCTCCATGGAATGCTCCAGGGACATTGGGAATGTTCCATGGAATGCTCCAGGGACACTGGGAATGCTCCAGGGACACTGGGAATGCTCCATGGAATGCTCCAGGGACATTGGGAATGTTCCATGGAATGCTCCAGGGACACTGGGAATGCTCCAGGGACACTGGGAATGCTCCATGGAATGCTCCAGGGACATTGGGAATGTTCCATGGAATGCTCCAGGGACACTGGGAATGCTCCAGGGACACTGGGAATGCTCCATGGAATGCTCCAGGGACATTGGGAATGTTCCATGGAATGCTCCAGGGACACTGGGAATGCTCCAGGGACACTGGGAATGCTCCATGGAATGCTCCAGGGACATTGGGAATGTTCCATGGAATGCTCCAGGGACACTGGGAATGCTCCAGGGACACTGGGAATGCTCCATGGAATGCTCCAGGGACATTGGGAATGTTCCATGGAATGCTCCAGGGACACTGGGAATGCTCCAGGGACACTGGGAATGCTCCATGGAATGCTCCAGGGACATTGGGAATGTTCCATGGAATGCTCCAGGGACACTGGGAATGCTCCAGGGACACTGGGAATGCTCCATGGAACACTGGGAATGCTCCAGGGACATTGGGAATGTTCCACAGGCCCCAACTGGGACACTGGGAATGCTCCAGGGACACTGGGAATGCTCCATGGGACACTGGGAATGCTCCAGGGACACTGGGAATGCTCCATGGGACAGTGGGAATGCTCCAGGGACACTGGGCATGTTCCATGGGACACTGGGAATGCTCCAGGGACACTGGGAATGCTCCATGGGACAGTGGGAATGCTCCAGGGACACTGGGAATGTTCCATGGGACACTGGGAATGCTCCATGGGACAGTGGGAATGCTCCATGGGACACTGGGAATGTTCCAGGGACACTGGGAATCTTCCCCAGGACACTGGGAATGCTCCATGGAATGTTCCAGGGACACTGGGAATGCTCCTGATGGAGAACTGGAATGTTCTCTGTGCACCCTTAGGGAAGCTGTACAGTAAAGGTGCCTTTCTCCAAACGGAGATTTTCCAGGCAGGAAACATTCAATCCATACCCTTTAACGCTGCCTTTCAAATTCCTCACAATTCCCTGCTACAGGGTGGATCTGCCTCTTTACTTCTCAGCTGTTTTCTCAGCCCTCTCCAGAATTTTTCCTAAATTAGCTCCACACATTCTTTTTAAAGACAGGCATTTGGTTTTGCTCTTTCCAACTGGTGGATTTGGCTGCTTGCAAATATCAGATATTGTCATCATCCTCTCTTTACCCTTTCTTGAGCTAGAAAATCAAATTTAAACCGCGGGGGGTTGAAAATAAAGAAGGAATGTAGAGCAAGGGAGTGTGTGCAGAACATGAGGAAATCTCCTCGTGTGGAACACGGGAAGGAGCAGCTCTGACAGATCCAACCCCACCCTTGCTCACTCCTGGTGCTTCCCCATGAACCCAACACAGCTCAGAATGCAAAATATTTTCCTTCTCCACGTTCCCAGCTCATAAAACCAGGACAAGATGGAATAAATTGCAATGGAAGAGTTGCATCCTCACGCCCTGGGGGTGGGGTTTAAAGAGAAAATGCTCTGCTATTATTTCTGATTTAATTAAATCACCTTCACAGTGCAAAGCTCTGGGCAGGCTCCAGCCCCTCTGTCCCGGCTGGTGAAGCAGGAGAGGCTGCACTGAGGGTCCTGGGCATTCCCAGAGCAATTCCAGAGCCTGTTCCCAGCACAGCCTGGGGCTGCTGCCCCGGCACAGGGAGCTCCTCCTCTGGCAACAAACATTTATTTTCTGTGCCACAGTCCCCCCAGGGCTGAGCATTTCTCCTCTTCCCCCTGCCTGGGCCATTCAATTCTGGGTTTCTGCAGGAGCTGCCCGCTGGGCTGGGATGCTCCAGCCTGGGAAGAGCTCAGCAGTGTGGGAAGGGCTCTGATGCTGGGAGGTGCAGCAGGTTTGCTAAAGCAGAGCTGCCTCCAGGGAGATAAATCAGGGCCCTCCCAGCGCTCTGGGTAATCATCCCATCTCTCAGGCTGACAGGAATGGAAAGGCTGGAATGGACAAAGGGCTCAGTTCCTTCCCTGGAGCCCGGGGCTGCAGCAGCTCACTCTGCACGGAGCAGGGGCTGCAGCACTGCAGGGAGGGGAAGGCAGAGCGAGCCCTCTGTTCTCAGCTCCCCCAGCATCAATATGGAAATGGAGCCTGGAGTGTGCAGCTCCTTCCTCTGCAAATTTTCTCCCCAAGTCCTCCCAAGTTTGTGCTCGTTGAGCTTGGAGCTCCAGCGTCAGCCCTGAGCATGGCCCAGTTCCACTCCCACCCCTGGAGCTCCTTCAAAGGGAGCAGGAGGAGTGGGAGAGGCTGACACGGAGAAATGAGAGCACAGCACTCACAGCAGCCCCAAAGGACGAGCTCTGTGGTAATGCCAGTTTGTGTTTCACTCCCATGGAATCTGGGAATGGGTTGGGCTGGGAGGGACCCCAGAGCCCCCCCATCCCAGGGACACCTCCCACTGCCCCAGGGATGCTCCAAACCCTGTCCAGCCTGGCCTGGGGCACTGCCAGGGATCCAGGGGCAGCCACAGCTTCTCTGGGAATTCTCCCCACCCTCCCAGGGAACAATTCCTGCCCAATATCCCATCTAAACCTCCTTTCTGTCAGTGTGACCCCATTCCCTGTGTCCTGTCCCTCCAGCCCTCATCCCCAGTCCCTCTCCAGCTCTCCTGGAGCCCCTTTAGGTTCTGGAAGGAGCTCTGAGCTCTCCCTGGAGCTTCTCCTCTCCGTGACTCACAGACCCTCACAGAACACGTTCCAGTGCCATTCAGGAGCCATTTCACCGTGAATGTAAAACAAGGATGAACCTCAGAACTGAGGTTCAGAACTGAACCGGCTGAGAGGTTTGTTCCTTTCAGGGGGTGCAGCTGCAGGGCGCTGCCCCTCAGCAAAGCTGCACCCCCGGCCCAATTCCATGGTCTCACTTTGCCAACGTTGCCTGGGAGTGACAGAGGGGTTTTCTGTGATTGTGGAATCTCCAGCAGGATATTTGGTGTGTCAGAGGCATCAGCTGCAGCCAGGCTCGGAGGGAGCTGCTGCCCTCGCTCCTGCCCAGCCCAGGGGCACAGCTGGGACACTGGGAATGCTCCAGGGACACTGGGAATGCTCCATGGGACACTGGGAATGCTCCAGGGACATTGGGAATGTTCCACAGGGCACTGGGAATGTTCCAGGGACACTGGGAATGCTNNNNAGGCCCCGCCTGGGACACTGGGAAGGTTCCAGGGACACTGGGAATGCTCCAGGGGACACTGCGAATATTCCACGGGACACTGGGAATGTTTCCCAGGACACTGGGAATGCTCCCCAGGACACTGGGAATGCTCCAGGGACACTGGGAATGTTCCAGGGACACTGGGAATGTTTCCCAGGACACTGGGAATGCTCCCCAGGACACTGGGAATGCTCCAGGGACACTGGGAATGTCTCACAGGAGNGGAATGCTCCACAGGGCACTGGGAATGTTCCACAGGACACTGGGAATGTCTCACAGGAGACTGGGAATGCTCCAGGGACACTGGGAATGCTCCAGGGACACTGGGAATGTTCCACAGGGCACTGGGAATGTTCCACAGGACACTGGGAATGCTCCAGGGACACTGGGAATGCTCCATGGGACACTGGGAATGCTCCAGGGACACTGGGAATGTTCCACAGGGCACTGGGAATGTTCCAGGGACACTGGGAATGCTCCAGGGACATGGACAGCCCTGCTCTGCCCCAGCTCAAGCACCCCTGACCTCCATCCCTGCCCCGAGATCAGCTCCTCACACAAACCCTGCCCGTGCCTGGAGTCTGCAGAGCTGGAGCAGCAATTCCAGCTTTAATTGTGGAGTGGGAGATCCCCCAGAGCTCCTCTGAGAGGGACAAACGTGGGAGGAGAGCAATGGGTGGAAAAACCCTTCAAATGCTGCAGAGAGCCCTGGGATCAGTCCCTGATGCCCCAGTAATGCCCCAGTAGTGCCCCAGTAATGCCCCAGTGATGCCCCAGTAATGCCCCAGTAATGCCCCATTAATGCCCCAGTAATGCCCCAGTAATGCCCCAGTAGTGCCCCAGTAATGCCCCAGTGATGCCCCATTAATGCCCCAGNGATCAGCTCCTCACACAAACCCTGCCCGTGCCTGGAGTCTGCAGAGCTGGAGCAGCAATTCCAGCTTTAATTGTGGAGTGGGAGATCCCCCAGAGCTCCTCTGAGAGGGACAAACGTGGGAGGAGAGCAATGGGTGGAAAAACCCTTCAAATGCTGCAGAGAGCCCTGGGATCAGTCCCTGATGCCCCAGTAATGCCCCAGTAGTGCCCCAGTAATGCCCCAGTAATGCCCCAGTAATGCCCCAGTGATGCCCCAGTGATGCCCCAGTGATGCCCCAGTAATGCCCCAGTAATGCCCCAGTAATGCCCCAGTAGTGCCCCAGCGATGCCCCAGCGATGCCCCAGTGATGGCAGAGGGGGATTCCAAGCCCAAGGATGCCCCAGTAGTGCCCCAGTAATGCCCCAGTGATGCCCCAGTGATGCCCCAGTGATGCCAGAGGGGGATTCCAAGCCCAGTAATGCCCCAGTGATGCCCCAGTGATGCCAGAGGGGGATTCCAAGCCCAAGGATGCCGCTCCTGGGTCCTTCGGGGGTCTCTGATGGAGCAAAGCTCCCGGGGCTGCCTCCCCCTGCTGAGCCCCCTTCCCAAGGGAACAAGGTGCTAACGGGGGCTGGCAGCAGCAAGGGGATTTTCTAAGGAAAACTGACACCCTGCTGGAGTGCTGGCAATTTAAAAGAGTAATGGATTGTCAGTTTTAGCTGGAAAGTGGTTGTTAGATGATTTTAAAGTCTTTTGCATATTTATTTTGTCCCACTTTAAATAAATTTGGGGAAGATTTATCTCGTTAGCTTCAAATGCAAGTCCCTCTTGGCCTGGCTGAGGAAACAAATTAGACTTTGCAAACATTGCAAAGACTAAATCAATACATTAATATTTAGGGGACATTAAGGGGGTTTATTAAACAGAAAAAAGGGCCTAGAGTATTACTTTGGGAACATTACACATGTTTAAATAAAAACCCGAGGTTGTGGTTCCTGACTGGATCTGTAAATGGCATTTCCAGGGATAACTGAATTATTCACACAGTCCCTGTGGCAGGAGCACGTTCCTGGGGGAGGAAGATGCTGCTGAGGGGGAGCACAGGGGCAGGAGCTGGGAGTCCCACAGGGGCTGGGTTCAAACACAAAGAAGGTGTCAGTGGCTGAGGTGGGGAACGTTCTGTGTCCCTGTCCCCTGCTTTGGGCATTTTTGGGACCTGCAGCACCCCCTGTGCCACAGCAGCATCCCCACAGCCCAGATGTGCCAGCACAGCATCCCCACAGCCCCGATGTCACAGAGCAGCATCCCCACAGCCCAGATGTGCCACAGCAGCATCCCCACAGTCCAGATGTGCCAGAGCAGCATCCCCACAGCCCAGATGTGCCACAGCAGCACCCCCTGTGCCACAGCAGCATCCCCACAGTCCAGATGTGCCAGCACAGCA
>VZRZ01002329.1:2042683-2057988 GCA_013398175.1 Climacteris rufus | reverse complement strand
CCCACCCGGGGTCCCCCCGGTCCCGGGGGTCCCGCCCGGCTCTTGGAGCAGGGGCACGGGCGTGTTAGCGTGGGGGGGTCGGTGCGCCCTGGGCGATCCGCACACTGAGAGCTGCCGCTCGCTCGCTCCCCAAGGGCTCCAGGCCACGCCGCCGCATCCCTCGGAGGCACGGAGTGGCGTGTTGGGTCTCCCTGTCCGCGCAGTGGCCATGAAGATTAACCAGGACACGGTGCTGCGAGGAAAGAAGGTGACGCTGGTGCCCTACACCGCTGCACACGTGCCCCGGTACGTGCCCCGTGCCCTCCTCCTGCGTGGGCTGATTGCGCTTCTCCCGCTGAAGGCGGTGTGCTGGGCAGGCAGGGTGCTGGCTGCCCCCTGGGAATCGGTCAGAGGACTCGTAGGAATTCAGTGAGGTGTCCCCCGTGCCCGGCAGCACCATCCCTGGCAGGGCTGTGACCTGTACCAACTCTGCTGACAGGGAGAACTTCGGCTGTGCCACTGGGAAAGGGAAACACCCGGCTGTGAGTGAGCACAGCAGTTCTGTTCCCTGGTGATGGTGGAAAAGCAGAGCCTCAACGTGTAAAGCCGGGTGTATGTTTGATAAATTAGGCATGCAAACAGTTTGTGAAGTAAATGAGCACAAAGATGCCAGTGTTAGTGTCTGGTCAGTGTCCAGGAGGTGCTGATCAGCATCACTCGGGATAAAATGCACCAGATCTCTAAAAACATCAGGTTAGCATTGGGCACTCCAGACAGAGCCACAGGATGGAGAAACTTCCTAAATTTCCACAGAGAGCACTGTGTTAGATGAGGGACAGAGGCTTGTGGACACCTTTTAAGTTGTCACAAAAGCCAGGTTAGTGTTTCCAGAGCTGCTTTGTGACAGCCTGACCCTGCAGTGCTGCAGCTGGGGCAGTGACCTGGGGCTTGTCCCTTGCCAGGTACCACGAGTGGATGCAGTCGGAGGAGCTGCAGCGCCTGACGGCCTCGGAGCCCCTCAGCCTGGAGCAGGAGTATGAAATGCAGTGCAGCTGGAGGGATGATGCTGACAGTGAGCGCCTGGGATGTTGTCTGAGGGAGGTGGGAGTGGTGAGCAGGTCCCTTCCATCCTGGGAAGGACCCACAGTGAGCTGGGAGTGCCCAGTGAGTGGGTTCCCCTAAGCCAGAGGGGATGTGAGACTTTCTACAAGAGCTGCTTTGAACCGGCTTTCTTATTAGAGCTGGTATATCTCAGGGAAGTGGAGAATATCCACTTCCCCAAGCTGTTTGTGTCCTTTTCATTCAGTTTTTCAGAGATTGCAGTGATTCACTTCCCACAGCGTTATGTGCTGAGCTGCTCCTGCACAGGCAACGCCCCCCAGGTCTGGTTGTTGTAAAAAGGTGGAAGGGAGTTGTATTTTTCCTTGATAAATTAAATGATTTTATGATCACCTGGTTGAGATATGATGACTGAGTTGGTTCCCTGACCCTCCTACACGTAATGAATCACTGCCCATAAAATCCTGGTAGAAATCTAGTGAGCTGGAAAACACTGAAGCTGGCAAAGACCTCAGTCTGGAGCATTTGTCTTAGCTGGCATTAAAAAACCTTACTCAAAGCAGCAATGACATGGACCAGGTGAATCACTCAGCCTCTTGTGCACCAAACAATTTTTTGCCCAAACTTGCTGCTAAGTAAGACAATGCAGGGAGACCTCACACATGAGATGGACGTTTTCACACTCCTGAAACAGGCTGTTTCTAGTCTTGGTGTCTGTGTCACCCTCACAACGGGTTTTTCCAAGTATTTCTCACATTTCTATGGGTGGGAACAGGCAAACCTGGCACGGGAAACCAAATTATTAACTCTTCCTTGCTTTTAACACATGCAAACTGTTCCTCTGTCCATTCCATGCCTGTCATGTCATTCTTTGGTAACTTGTGAGTATTTCTCAGCACACTGAAGATGCTGCCCCGTTGTTGTTTTGCCCAGAGTGCACCTTCATCGTGCTGGACGCAGGGCGCTGGCCGGGGCAGCCGGAGGAGGACTCCATGGTGGGGGACGTGAATCTCTTCCTCACCAACCCCGAGGACCCGGCTGTGGGCGAGATTGAAATCATGATTGCAGGTCAAGTTCTGCTTCATAGCTTGGGCCTCTGTGGCTAAAGGCAGCTGCAGGCAGATGTTACCTACAGCAGCTTTTTATTCTCGTGCTGTTCAGCCCTGATCAGTCTGTGGCGTGTCCAGGTCACA
Source organism: Climacteris rufus (assembly GCA_013398175.1). NCBI lineage: Eukaryota > Metazoa > Chordata > Aves > Passeriformes > Climacteridae > Climacteris > Climacteris rufus. Next base: position 2,055,757 of record VZRZ01002329.1, on the reverse strand, counting down.
GCCTCAGCTGAGGAGTGGCTGGTGGGGCTGGTTTGTCTCCCCTAACTGGATGCTGACTCTGTGCTGTGTCTTTCAGAGCCCAGCTGCCGTGGCAGAGGGTTTGGCAAGGAGGCAACTCTGCTGATGATGGCCTATGGTGAGGGTGGCTCGGTGCATGGGAGTGGGAGTGTGGTCGGGCAGGGATCTGGGAGCACAGAATTCCCAGTGATACAGGCAGGGTAGTAAGGGATGCATCTGCCCCACAATTGGAGTCCTGTGTGAGATGTGGCAGGTAATAGAAGTGCTTCTCTGATTTCTTTTGTAGGAGTGAGAAACCTGGGCATCACCAAATTCGAGGCTAAGATTGGTCAGGAGAACGAAGCCAGTATCTGCATGTTCAAAAAGCTTCACTTTAAGGAGGTGCAGTACCAGCCCATCTTCTAATGTGAGCAGCATTTGCCCTGTGGCTGGGATTGAGCTGCTTTCCCTCTGTGTGCTGCAGGTTGCTGTGAACAGCGTTTTCCAGGAGGTGACACTGAGGTTGGACATCAGTGAGCAGGAGAGACAGTGGCTCCTGGAGCAGACAGAGCACGTGGAGGAGAGGAGCTACACTGAACTGAAGCAGCCAGCTGGGGTGCTGGACACCTGACAGACACATCCAGACACTGCCTGGGTTTCCAGGGAGAAGCTGGACGTTGTTGCAAGGTCTGGGTGGGGAGGAGACCAGTGAGCCAACACTGCACTGGAACTGTTTCCATCTGACTCCTTCAGATGCTTTGTTTGTCATCCTGTCAACTTTGCACTTTGCTGCGCCAGCCAGGATTATTGCCTGAAATTTGGACCTGGGGAACAGCCACTAACTCACAGGTTTGGCTAGGAATGACTATAACCTTAACATGCTGTTCCAGCAGAGCCTAAAATCACCAGCAGTTGATTCCTGGACAAGCAGAAACTTCTCCCACTGCTCTTAAATCAGGATTCATCAGAGGCGGTGTCATACACTGGCAGCTCAGTCTTTTCACTCTTGAATAAAAAAAATCATAAAGATCTGAGGTGCCTGAGCACAAGGTGGGGCTCAGCTTCTCACTTTGGCTGCTCAAAGAGTGGTTAGAAGTTGTAAAGGACAGCAGAGGCTCTTTGAACCCAATTTTCTGGGATGGGGTGGGCTGCAGGGGGGCACTGCTGGGTCCTGGCAGGGAGAAGCTCAGGTGTAGGTAACCACAAGCATAGGGCAAGTTATTATGAGGAAAATTGTTGATATTGGCTGATGGGGGCTGTGTGATGGAGGGGCTGGGAGCTGCAGGAGGCTCCTGAGACAAACCCCCTTGAGCTGCTGGGCCCTGCTCCAGATCTGGAAACCTCAGGCCAGCAGTGAAGGGATGGTGCACTTCATTTTCCCTGGCTGCTTTGATGAAATCAAGGAGAATGCACTGACAGGAGACAGCTCCCTTTCTCCAGCAGCTCAGGACTTGCTGTGCTGAGCCTGGAGGCTGCATTTGCTGCTCTCCACTAAGATGAATGGAGGGAAATTTCTCTTACTGGGGGGCAGATACATTTAGGGCAGGAGTTATCTGGCCTCTGCTGCAGTGGATTTGAGATCCCTGGATGAAGAAGAGGCACTTGCCTGACTCCCACTGGACAGACTTCCCTGTGCAGTTACTCAGCCTGACCTCTCCTGCCCTACACACGCTGTCCACAGCAGGGAAGCTGTTAAGAGGAGAGGACAGAAGGTAGGAAGGATAACTGATGCTCCCTTGTGTTTTCCCACTATAATAGCAGATGTAATGGCTAATCCTAGCCCAGAAATTATCTGTTTCAATGATGCAGAATCAGGTAATAACTTTCAGATTTGCTCAGGGATGTTTTTATTGGAGATAGGAAGTCTGTGGAATTTTTAGTATTGCTGTGCCTGTATTTTTAGGACCTGGGGGCTTTAGTTTTCCAATTTTAGCTAATTTCTATACACGATTCCTGTGACTAATATTAAAGCCAAGCGTGGGAACAGTGTCTCATGGCATTTTAAACAACAAGTGTTTAGCGTGGATTTAGTTGTAGTGAAAGCTTTGTGTGGTAATAGAGTGAAGAGCAGCTCTGCTTCCCGCTGGGATTACCATGACAAGGGCTAATAATCCTCCTGCTCCTCGTCACCTGCTGCAGGCAGGAATGGATCCTGTCCTCCAGAACAGGATTTGCAGAACCTGCTGGGTGAGCTGCTGGCTCTGGTGCCCTTTCCATGGAGCGTTTTCATCCCTCTGCCAGAGGAGCAAGGCCAAACTGGCAGGAGAGATGGAGCTGGGCTGGGATTTGCTCCCCTAAAAACCAGTTAAGGTGGGAAAAATAATTTCTTGTAACCTCTGCTGGCAGGGAGAAGGGGCAGGGTGATGTGGTGCTGCAGCTCCCCGTGCCCAGCCGGTTGCTCCGGAGCCAGCAAGGGCCCTGCTTGGCATCCCCGGCCCCGGCTCCACGGGCGGCTGGGAAAAGCCTTTGCCTGGCAACCCTAAACAAAGTGGGGTCTGTCCCAGAGCTCAGCCCGCCCCCAAGGCTGGGGGGGTCCCAGCAGGGCTCAAACGGGGCTCCCACAGGGAACCAGTGCCCGGCTGCTCCCACCAGGCCAAGAGGCAAAAGATGCTCCTGGGACCCCCCGGGTGCCCCCTCTCCTGCCCGGCACAGGCAGCCCCAGCCTGTGGCATCCATCCCAGGTAAGGGTGTCCTGCTGCCCCACTGGGATGTGGGTGGGAAAGGAGGGGGCAGGGGCTCACCTTCCCTCACAGCACACAGCTTTGGAGGATGAGACAGGTTGGAATGGGCTCCCCCAGCTTCCACAGGGAAGGGACAGCCTGCACACCCCCCAGAAATGTGGTGGCACTTTGTCACTTGGTTGTCATTTGAGGTGCAGACCTCTGTGACCACTCATTTGCTCAGGTGAGGGAGCTTCTCTGGGAGTTTGGAGCACAGAACATGAGTGTGCAGAAGGGGAGGAAGTGAAGCTACCAGACAGAGCCTGGGCACAGCCCTGCCTTGTCCCCATGGTGCCACCAGCCTGGCCCCTCTGAGCCACCCAAGGCTAGATCCATCTGCTTAAGGGGACAAGCAACCCTCTCCCCACTGATCCCCCCTGCCTTTCCTCACCACAGGTGCAACCCAGGCTCCCCCCAAAAACCCCCAGAGGGGCTGGGGGCATATTGGGGCTGCCCCCAGCAGAGCTGCTGCCCTCCAGCCCGGCTGGCAGACCTGGATTAGAGCTTTGCATCACCCCCCCTCGCCCTTCCCTGCACTCCCCAGGGGATTAGAGCCCTTTAATCATCCTGAGGCATTAACCCCCACTGGGACCAGCCCGTGCCTCTCCAACACCCCCAACCTGACCCCACCAGGTGCTGAGGGACACCCAAACCAGGCCCAGTGTCCCCCAGTTACCTGCCTCTTCCCCCATCCCCACGGGCTCTGGAAGGATTTAGCCTTAAACCAGACACGTGAAGTCAGGAAGGTTTATTCCAGTAAACAGAATTTCTCTTGAGCTCAACAGTACAACAACACCTGATTGCAGCACATGGAAACAAAACATCCACAGGAAGAATTTCCACAAAATACAGTTAAAAAAAATGGTGTGATTGGAAAAACACTTATTTCAGAAAAAAAAAGTAGTCTATGAGAAGCCTTTAAATTAAACAGTGTTGGATTCAAACCCTGATCGGCTCTGTCTCCTGGAGGTGCAGAGCAAAGGAGACTATTATTGCTTGCTGTGCTGGCTCCGGACACCCTCTCCTCTCCCAAAATTGCCCCAGGGCAGGGTGCTGGGCACTCCCCAGTGCTGGGCACCTGTGCCCCTCCTTGCAGCTGAAGAGGCAAAGGGACAGGGTCATTGTGGACGGAGCTTGCCAGGCCAGGGTCAAACACCCTGGCTGTGGTCAGTGGCTGGGCAGGTGGGGTTTGGTAAAAGTCACTAAAAGCCTCAGGTTTTGCAGTTAAAGGGTAATTTGGGGGGATGGCTCAAATGGAGATGGGGTTTGGGGCNGCTGTGGTCAGTGGCTGGGCAGGTGGGGTTTGGTAAAAGTCACTAAAAGCCTCAGGTTTTGCAGTTAAAGGGTAATTTGGGGGGATGGCTCAAATGGAGATGGGGTTTGGGGCGGAGAAAAAAAAAAACCAGGAAACAGTGGGGACCAGGAGTGTTGGGCATCAGGCCACCCCAAATCCTTGATCCCTCTCATACCCCTGCTTGTGCCTACCAGGGTGTGCAGGGCTTCAAGGCAGGGCTGGAGGAGCACCCTGGGGAGGGACGACTCTTGGGAGGGAGCACCCCTACCACCCCCAGCTCTCTCCAGCCCAAACCCCCAGCCAGGCCCCCTCTGCAGGGATGCTCACTGGCCACCAAGCCCCAGCACTCAGCTCAGGGTGGTGGGGAGCAGCCCCACATCCCCCCGGGAGCCCGTGGCAGGGAGGAAGGAGTGCAGGAGAGGTGGGTGCGAGGCTGGGGAGGGCCATAAGACTCTCCCCGAACCCCGGGGCCTTCACAGGTTGCTGAACAGTTCATTTTTCTTGCTCCAGTCCATCTGGGGTGCCCTCTTGCTGGTGCGCTTCTGGTGCGCCCGCTCCTTGGCCACAGCCAGCGGGATGTCGAGGTCCAGGAGGGAGCCGGATGCTGAGTGGCGCTTGTCACCCTCCTGTGCACGGCATGGGGGGCAGGAGGCTGTGTCAGCCCCACCGTGTCCCCCAGGACAGCCCCACGGCGGGGGCTCAGCCCAGACCCCACGTTCCAGCCACTGCCTCCCCCCAGCATTCCCAGCCCTACCTCGCTGTGGCTGTCGCTGGAGTTGGGGGACACAGCCAGGGGCCCGGGGCTGGACGGGCTCTGGGACACCGAGTTGGAGCGTGGCTCTCCGCCGTTCTCCTGGGGGCAGCAGGGAGGGACTGTGAGCTCCAGCCCCGGGGCTCGAGAACAGCCCCCAGGGCTGCAAGTCCCACCCGGGGGGCCATGAAATCCATCCTCCCCACACGTAATCCCCTGCAAGCTCCAGGCACATAAATACCTCCAGCGCTGCCCATCCAGGGCGGGGAAGGATTAAACCCCAGCCTGGCTGCCCTGGCTTTAGCGGGAGCAGAGGGAGGAGGGTGGCTGCAGGGCTGGGTGCTGCTTCCCTGCAGCAGCACAAGGGCTGCCAGCCATGGAGCATCAGGAGGCAAAAGAGAGGAGGAAAATGGGCAATGCAGCCACCCACATGACACTCAGCACCACAAGCAACCTCCTTCCTGGGGGGCACCAGCTCTTGTGTGGCAGCCTGGGAGCCCTGTGGTGCCTGGTGGGACACCTGAACAAGGGGTCCCTGGAAATAGGTACAGATGGAATTAGAATCAAGACGAGGCTCTTACCTTCCCTATATCACCATTAGCAACTGGTTCTGGCAAGGGACCTGTGGGATAAGGACACAGGCACTGGGTGAGGATGTGTTTTCTTTGTCCCCTTGCCAGTGGGGGGCAAGCCAAGGCTGCACATGGATAATGCTCACCCAACACTGCCCAGGGCCTGGCCAGGTCCTGAATTTTAACCACCCCTACAGACAGCCCCATGGCATGGGGGGATACTGCCAGGCACATCCCCATGATGGCAGCTGTGATGTGGAGCCCAGTGAGACCCCCTGCCCATCCTCCTGGGGCCCACCATGACAGCAGGGAGGGGGCCACAGAGGAGAGCAAAGGGCAGCTGATGCCTGTTTGCTCCCCAAGCCATAAACCCTGCTAAAGTGCAACCCAGGGCCATAAACCCGCCCACACCAGCCCCACCACCCCAGCACAGGGCCCTCGGCCAGGCAGGGAGATGCCGAAGCCAGGTGACTCGGTGATAAGACCTCCATCTCCCAGGGCTCAGCACCCTTAGGTTTGGTGACAAAGTGACACAGGGCTGGCAGAGGTAGCCCAAACCCCTCCCTGCAGCACAGGGCTCAGCCCACCTGTCAGGTGCTGCTCCGAGGGCACCACCTTGCACTTCTTGAAGAACTCATCCGTGAGGACATCCACCACCAGCAGCCTGGTCTCGTCACCGCTCGCCTTGATGGCTGCCACCACGTCACTGTGCTGCTTGCCCTCCATGCACACACCGTTCACCTGCAGGCACCACATCACCTCTGGAGCCAGGGGACACCCATCCCTCGGGAGCTCCATGGAGGGGTCAGGTACCCACCTTGGTACCAGTCACAGCCCCAGCACGGCCACCCCACAGCCCCCACAGGCATTTGCAGCCTCGCAGGGATTAGCAGTGAAGCCAGGAAAACCTCATTAAAAGCAGATTTTCCTCTGAGTGATTAGCACGGGATCGAACAGCAAAGCCGGCAGGGAGCACCCAGCAGGGCTTGGACCCAGGGCTGGCGCAGGAGATGGGCAAGATACAAAGCCCTTGTGCCATGCCACGGTCCCCAGAGACCCCAAAGCTTCACCCCAAAAGAGGCAGCAGCTGCATGCCCTGGTGAGCAGCAGGGTTGGGGCTTGGTGAGTCCTTGCCCTCACGGATCATCACCCCACCTGGCACAAACCCTGTCCCCATCCCCACCCCGGTCACAGCTGACAGCAGGACCTGGGGCCATCTCGCACCTTGTCCCCAGCCTGCCCCACCCCAGGGGCAGCCCAGGGACAGTGCTACCGCTAATTAACCCCCAGCCAGCTAATTAGTGCTCAGCCCCAGCCCTCCCCAGTGCTGCACCCCTGGGTGGGGACCGGCAGGCCGGTGCAGGTCGGGTGCTGTGAGTCACTGCCGGCGCCCGGGACACCGAGCGCCTTCCCTGCAAAGGGCAGCTGTCTCCCGGGCACTGGGATGTGGGGGAGCACCCAGCTTTCCAGGGAGACCCCCCCAGGCCTCCTTGCCCCAGCATACCTCAACAATGCGGTCCTGGGGGGCCAGTCCTGCTGCCTCGGCCGGCGAGCCGGGGTCCACGGCGCGCACGAACTGCCCTGGGCGGCTCTTGTCACTGTGCAGGTTGAAGCCGTAGCCATCGGGGCCCTTCTTCAAGTGGCACAGCCGAGGCCGCAGCTCCTCCTGCAACGGGGACAATCTGTGGGTGAACTGTCCCCAGAGCCCCCAACACCCAGGGACAGCACCAGGAACCCCAGACAGCTGCTGGGGTGGCAGGGACACCATCCTCAGGTGGCCACCCGAAGGCACTGACACCTTGAGATGGGATGCAGGGTGCCAAACACCCTAGGATCCTGGGCTCTAATTAATTAATTAGGTGCAGGGCACACTAATTGCAGTGAAACATTAAGGAAACATGCTATTATGTGTGCTCCCAGACCACGCTCTTCCTTTTGGGATCAAGATTGCACCCACCATGAAGGTGGAGGAGGAAACACAGCCCAGGCTGCTGAGAAGCACCTCCACTCCACCCCATCCCACTCGGGAAGTCTTGGCTACTGGAGAGGCCTCAGTTACCAGCACAGGTCACCTCCATCACGCCCTTGGCAGCTACAGCCTCTCTCCACGGCAAGCCCAGCCATGGGACCAGTGAGAACCCCCACCCCAGAGCACTCCACAGCCATTGCCAGCAGGGAAGGGGCACACAGGGCTTGGGCAGGCAGCTGGAATCCAGACAGAGCACCCATAACGCTGAGACACCTCCATGGCCTCCGTGGCCTGGCGTGACCTTCCAGGATTGCAAAACAGAAACCAGCTCTACCAGGGCAGCACGGCTGGGACGTTCACCTCTCCAGGAGGCAACACCCAGCTCATCTGCACCTGGGTTCACCTTGACCTGTGGATCCACCACCACCTGGAGCTGGGGAATGCCACTTGGGCAGCCACAGACACACACTTGGCCCACCCAGAGCACTTTGAGCTCCCCACACTGTGAGCAACAGGAAGAAGCAGGAGCATCCCCAGGAGCCTGGCACACAGGAACTGCCTTTGCTCACCCAGCGGGGAGTGGGATGCCCAGGAAGCATCAGAGGAACCAGGTGACACAAACCAGCCACCTGCATGTGGCACTGTCAGAACTGCTCTGACCCCAGCAACCAACACTACTTTTACACATTTATACATAAAATGGTTTGATCTCACCTCGACCACCAGTCCCCCTGGGCTTTGGTCAGGCTCTCCCAGCAGCCAAGCCTCACTCAAACTGCTGGGATATTCCTCACCAAGGGGGTTGGAATTTAATCTTTCATCTGAGATAATTTTTTCTCTGTAGCATCACTGAGGACAGCACTGCAGGAATTTGCCCTCCCACACCTGCACTGCCCCTGCACAGCACTCTTGCTTCTTGCCATGAAATTGCCTTTGCCCACTGCCAGAAAATCCTGGTTCCTGGGGTGCTGACACCCCATATCTGAGAGCACTGGAGTGGCACAGGGTCCCACACGGGCCAGGGTGATGCATTTACAATTGCTAAGCCCAAGACTCCGATAAAGCCCTGATAAAGCCCCAATAAAACCCCACCCTTTTGCACAAGGCTTTCCTTCACGGTCAAGGCTGGCTGTCACCCCAGCACCACTCGCCAATGCCGTGGGAAGGGAGGTGCAGGCAGCACCCAGCACATCTGCCAGGAGCAAAGGTGATCCTGGGATGCCTCAGCATGCAGGACCCGTTCTCCACGTGTCTCAGCCCCACGTGCCCAGTGCAACAGCCCAGCTGTGGAGTCCCTGGTTGGGTGGAGGACTGTGACCCCCTCGACTTCGCCCCGTCCACCCTTCAGTCCCCCGTGCCTGGGTGGCAGCAGGTTCACAGGGTGTGACAGCATCCTCCACCCAGACAGCAATCCCAAGCAATGATGGGGACAGACAATACCCAAAACAAGGACAAAAGGCAGGGGTTGGTGGAGCCTGGAGGAAAGCAGCACGTCCCCGGGTCCCTGCCCTGGCCCGACCCCGAGCAGGGGGTTCAGGCTCTGGAGCACCCACGCTCCCGGTGCCCTTGGCAGCACTGTGGGGTTGCTCCACGCCGATAGCTCGGGACAAAGCCGGGGGGAGCACCCGGCAAGCGGTGCTGGCAGCGCTCCCGGGCGAGGAGGAGGAGGGACGACTTCGCTCCCACCCATACCAACAAAGCCCTGGCTGCCTGGGCTGCCTGGGACGCTGGTGCCATGAATTTTGGGGGGGATGGGAAGCCCTGCAGGGCGGACAGATGTCTCAGGACACAGGGACAGGTCACAGCAGTGAGGGAGGCACTGATCCACTGGCCAAGGCAGCAGCACTCAGTGCAAGGGCAGCCAGCCCGAGCCGTGACCCGGCCCCCCATTCTCCCCCCACCAGTGGCTGGCAGCTCCTCCAGCCCAGCGTGCCAGGCTGCCTGCGCCCTCCCCAAACCTCCAGTGCCAGCAGAAACCCTGCGGGCAGCCAGCATTCTGCCTCCCAGAGAGGAAAACAAACGCATCCGATCCTCCAGCAGCCGTGTCCTGTCCATCCATGGCTCGAGCAGCCCATGGCAGGGCATCCTTCCAGCCCCGAGTTCCTCTTGGGCTGAACATGAGGTGAAAGGGTTTGGGGCCAACACCCGGGATGTGGAAAAGACCCACAGCTATGGATCTGGGCAGCAGGACAGCGGAAATGCCCCTAATTTCTATAAGCTGCTGCATCCTCTCCCGCAAGCCCAGCAGCCTTCCTGCCGTGCTGGGACACGGATTAGCTGGCAGAGCCTCGTTACAAGCAATTACAACCTCTGTCGGGGAGGGCAGCGGGGGAAGCTGGACTGAGCCCCCAGCACAGGCATTCCATGCCACTGCTCTCCTCTACACCCAGGGCAGGCAGGGGGACATCTGTCTGCAGAGATGCCCACTTGGGATGAGGAGCTCTGCAGCGTGGCACCACTATTCCTACCTGGAACAGGATTTGGAGCACACCCAGGTGCTTTTGCATCCAGGAGGGTGCTGGACCATCCCTCCACAGCACCTTCACCCCCCTGGCAGGACCAGCAATCCCAGGATCGTGGGGACCCCAACTGCACAGTGTGTCAGGACGCACTCTCCTTTTGCAGCCCTCCAACAGTAATCTCAGGACAGCTTTTGAAGCCTCAAATCCCAGGAAATTCCCTGCAGCCCGACAAGCAGCATCAAGCCCGTTGGCGGCAGCAGCATTCCCAGTTACTCAAAGAGAAACACAACAGCTCTGAGGACGCCTGGGCCAGCAAATTCACACGGGTTCCAAAATCTGGCGCTCACATTCGGCCTTCATACAAAGGGGATGCAAAGCAGCCTCCTTGCAGCATCCCTGTCACGTCCTGTTTGACTGGAGCTGCTTTTCATGCAGCTGCCTTGAGAGGAAATTTAATTCATTTCCTAATTAAACACCGGCTACCCCCAGCGAAATGCTCCCACTGGCGGGGGAACTGCTCCCTGTTACACTCCAAAACCCAGCCCTGGGAGGCTCACCCAGGTTTTACAAGGAGGGATGAGCCTTGCTGGCAGGGAGAGCCCTAATTTAACACTAAATTTGCAAGAGGGAAGCCTAGGGCTGGTAGCAAATGCATTGCCCTGGTAGCAGGGCCCTGGGAACGCCATGTGGTTTGCATGAAACTTTCTCAAGACACTCCTGAGCAGCTGAAGCCTCCGGAAATGCACGTGGGGGGAGCCAAACTGTCACAGCTCTTGGAGTGAAGGGGACACCCCCAGCACAGGGCCCCAGGAAACAGAGCTGGCCTCAGGGCTGTGAAACTGTCACCGCACTGGCTCAGCACCGCAGAGGTGGTGCACGAATCAGCTCCCCAGGGAGGCTCAAAACCTCCCCTGCAGCATCAGGGGGATCTGCACACCCAGGGTTTGATAGGAATGAAAAGGGAGCCTATGATAAGTCCCCCACAACTGCCTCAGGCTATACCCAGCACTGGGATCTGCGAGAGTGTCTGAGCTCCCTGGCACAGGGTGTCCCAATCGTGCAGGACCCTGCAGGGTTTGGAGAGAGAGAGAATTCTGCTGGAAGGTGGGAGATGTTAAATGTCGCTCGCCACACGCAGCTCTCCCAGCTCTTGAGCGTCTCCAGGCTTGTTGAACAAATAAAGGCAAGTCCAGCCCAACAAAGCAAACAGGACTCTGACATGTGCAAACCTCCTGCCTCCTTAGTGATCCCAGGGAACCCCACCAGAGTGCCGGGATGGGGCTGCAGGGGGATGGGGTGGCCAGCACCGGCTGCCTGCCAGCGGCTGGAGAACAGGCACCAGTGTGTTCCTGGCTCACTGGGGAGAGATCCCTTTCTGCCTGCTCCGGCTGGGCTCGGCATCCCGCCCGGCATCTTCCCACCCTGCTTGGTGGGTGCCTGGCCGGGGCGATGTCTCCAAACCCACTCGCCTTTTCCACTGTGTCCTACCCCCAACCACAAGATTTCCTGCTGCTACCTGTTGAGAAACCATCTGGGGCCTTGTGGCAATGTCACCCCGTGTCACCCATGTCACCTACTTCCTGCTCTAGTGAAGAGAGAAACCGCCAGTAGTAACTGTGCCGGGGCTGTGCCCCGAGCCTGCTCCCCAGGACTGTGGGGAATCTCCAGCCAGGGCTGTCCCCCAAAATCAGGACTGTGGGTCATCTCCAGCTTCCCAGGCTCTTTCCATCACTCCAGCCAACACAGCGAGCATGTCAGGGACCCATCCTGCTGGGGACCGCACGTCCTCAGCCCCCCAAGCCTGGCAGGGAACTCACCCAAGCTGCAGTAACTACATCCCTTTTATTTTTCCCAGCTCATGGAGAGGTCTGGGAGCAGAAAGCAGAGCACAGACGGTCTCACCAGCCCTGAGGGAGCGCTGGCACTGTGACATACGGGAGAGCAGGCACGTTCCCCCCGCGTGGGGCAGCACCGGAGCCCGGCACGGGGCCAGGCCCGAGGGACACGGATGACACAGGGGACAGCGAGCTAAAGAGGCAGCACAGGGGCAGAGCCTGGCTGTTCCCACCCAAATAAGCCCATCAGGGAGGTGCTGGAGTGATGCTTTAGCCAAGCAGGGTTGAGAGCGGTGCCTGCAGTGGATCAGCCCAAGCAGAGGCAACAAACACAAGGCTAAAGTCCAACAGGAGACACAGCACAAAACCGCCTGATCCTCAGCAAAACCCTACATGATAACAGCTCAGTGAGGTCTGCCTGGGGCTCAGTGTCCACACTGGGAAGGCTCCATTGCACACACCTCTCTGAGAACAGGTCATAAGATTTCCCCAGAAGTTCCCCACACTGGGTACACCAAGAGGCTGTTTCCCAGGAAGGCCATCCACATGTTTGTTGTAACAGCAAACACGTCTTTGCTGGGTAAATAAAAAGCAGTATTATCTCCCGGAGCCCAGAGCGTTTCTTAGGAACCGCGTGGGGCAGGAAAGGTCAGCTATTTCTCAATTCTCACCTTTCTGCATCACTTTGTTTGTGCAACTGCTAACTCCCACACGTTCTTTAGGCGGACATTCCTGAGTTAGGAAGTGTCTGTATGTAGGAACTGATGCCAGGATGAGACCCCCAGCCCGGGAAGGGCTCTGCTATCTCCACTCCACAGCAGAGACCCAACACACTCAGGGCAGGAGTGACTGCCACCAACACCTGCAGTCACAGCCCTAAAAAACACCCTCCACCACAGGTTTTTTGTTGTCTTTTGGGGTGGTCTAGTGCCAATTGCCCTCTGCCCAGCCCTGGGCTCAGCTGCACATCAAAGCTCACCCTGTTGCTTTTCTCATCCCGTTTTAGCGGCCGTGCAGCACAAGGATGGGCCGGAGGGCTGCAGGACCCAGCGGGCTCAGTTATGAGTCCAACCAGTCCCGTGTGCCCGCCTGCCCATTGGCACGGCTGGGAAAGAGGAGCGTTAAGCAAAAAAAAAACCAATAAAAAAAAAATAAAATAAAATAGGCAAAGCAGCCGGGCGCGGCAGGGCCCTGGGCTCCTATGGAGACGCGTTTAAAGCAACGCAAAACAAAAAGAGAAAGAAAGAATCGAGACCAAAACCACACAGAGCGCCAGGGGCAGACGCGGCGCCCGCGCCTCCCGCTCGCTCCCTGGAAGGCGACGACGGCGGCCAGTTCCGACCACCCCTCCTCGGACAACGCCTCCAGCCCCGGAAACTTCCGAGCCCCAGTGCCCCGGCCGCTCATTTACCCGCTGGTCGCCGCCGCTGGGCTCCCGCGCCGCGGGCTCCGCCGGCACCGGCGCCGGCACCGG